>BSAI01000138.1:21790309-21959756 GCA_036245035.1 Adrianichthys oophorus
GATGATGATGATTCTATGATGTCTCTGAGGTAGGAACAGACAGTGACTGGACCTTCTACAACAACCAAATGGGTTTTGTGATGACTGGTGATGTCTGCCCAGATTGTTGCACCTCCAGATGGTTGACTTTGATGTATCGCTCTCCTCGCCTTCTCCAACAACGCTGATGACCATCATTTCTGTTCAAGGTGACCTGACACTCATCCATCAACAGCACAGCAGACCATTGCTGCACTGGAAACATGGTTTTGTGCCCATTGCAAACGATCACGGCGGTGTCTTGGTGTCATTAGAGTCACCAGCAACAGTCTTCTTTCATTCCAGTCAACACAGAGGAGTCCAATGGTTTGTCTGGAAACCCTGGTACCGCTCACACCTGGTAAACGGGCCCGCAGCTGTGTGGCATTTGCCAAACCATGTCTGAGTGCAGAGGTCCTTTGTTTCTGGTCGTGGTTGTGGTCTGTCACTGGCTAGGCTCCACCCCTGGGTCTGTCACCTACAATCAGGTGGTGCTGCAGTTGAGTGTTCGTGGCTGTTTGATTGATGAACTTGAAATTACTTACTAGTATCCACTGAGGCTTTCCCTCACCACTATATAATGGTTCTCCTTTCATGTGACTTTGCATACTTTTTAAAATTCTTTAAATTTTTTTAGACAGTGCACTGTGCTCTGTGTCCTGGTTGGCTCCTGACCTTGTCAATCACGCGTTCAGTTCTCCAAAGGTATATAAATCTCTGAGAAGGGCGCTTTGATATGTGAATTGCTGATCTTCCTTTGTGAATTGATTTGGACCGTCCCCTCAGTAATGATCCACAGCCCTATGGTTTACATTAGCTGCTTAAGCACCTCACTGGTGTTTCACAAGTGTTGCACATCAGCACAAAGCTGCCTTTCTCTACTTCAGAATCCATTGGTATTACATAAGCTCAGGCGTTAAAGGGTTAACTGTAAAAAAGGTTCACTTCAGAATTTCGTAACACATATCATGAATTAGTGAGTCGGATGACAGGTGAGAAATTTTGCTCCTTAAATCTGTCCTTTCAGATGGCATTAACTTTAATGTTGCATTGTCATGATTTAAGCCTTTTCTCTTATTTCTGTTTGCATATCTTTGGTGCAAGTTACTTTGAGCAGTTCAGAGAAAAACGATGTTCAAACGAGCTGTGTCATGAGTCTGCATCTTTAATTGCCCTTCAGAGAAGTTAGCTCATATATTTTACCCTGGTCTGTGAAAACGGCTGAAGGCCTGTTGTTGGCCTTTGAAGCCTTTCACATATTTGGCTGTCTCTTGTGTGGAGACTGTCAAAAAGTAACACTTTATAACTCTTGCAACCATAAAACCAACTGGTAGCATCGGTGCTGAGTTGGCTTTACCCTGCATGGATCTGGATGGCCTCAGGAAGGTTTGTGTTTAAGTAATATAAGTGGAAAGCACTAAAACGCCGTCCCAAAAGAGATTCAATTTCTTTATTTTCCACTGTGCGCCCCACTCCTCACTGCTCCACCAACTCTCCCCCCTTTTATAGGGACACTGGACTCCCTGACAGTTTGTTTTAAATTTGACTGTGCAGATGTTTCTCTGGGTGACTGACTTTTATAGTTTAGAAAAGATTATATCAGCTTTCCTCAAGATTGTGTTACTGTATTTAAAATGACTGGAGAGTAAAAAGAACAGCGGGGGGCTGAGGAGAGGGGATTTGTGCAGTGGAAAAAAATGGGGGGAGTTTGTACGCCTCCTAATCTTGGGTCTTGTCTTTGGCCTCAGCTCCAAAATGCCTGACTAAAAGTCATTTGGGAGGATGGAAGATGATGAAGATGAGAAGTGAGGAAGAAGCAGATGACAGCGGCCATGTAAAAGCATTGGACACATTTGTTCTCATTTCTGTGCAATTTCATGAATAGCTCCAAAGTCAAGATTAAGGATATGGGATTTTGATCGTCAGTTGTGTCAAAACACATCATGAGTCTTTTCCCATTACTCGCCCACTGAAATATCTTGAATGAAGTCACGGCGTGGATTGTTGTGTTTTCTTGTATCAACACATCTCCTCTTACATTTCCACTAACAGCTAAAGGTCAACTGTACCTGGCAGGTGACCATGAGCTTAACATTTATGACATGATGCTGACAAAAATGCAGACAGTAAAAGACAAAAAAAATTTACTGAATCTTTCGGTGGAAAGTTTTTAATAAACAGCAGGATTAAGACAGACTGTTGTTAATTGAGAAAAGACAGAATTAAATTCATGATCTTTCTGTTTACGAGCCTTTTTTTCCTTTTCAAGTGTCAAGAATAATCAGTCTTTTCATTCATCTAAATTCTCATAAAAGGCAAAAAATCAACAGCAGCAACTCCTAAAATTTCCTTACAAAAATATGCAGAGTAGAAATAATAATTGGCAGATAAAAGAAGTGGAGAGCAGCCAAAGTCTGGTGCTAACTGCAGGACCCAAAAAGGGAAAAGGGAGATGTGGTGGTTTTTCACAGATTCAGCCTGTTTGTTTAACCAGAAGTTCAGGTTTCATTCATTAAAGTCTGAGCTTCTGCTGCACTCGGAGCTTAATGCAGACATTATCAGACTGTTCTCTGCAGTGCGGTACTGGCTGACGGCCTGAATGTCAGCTGATTGTGATTAAGACAAACAACAGAAACTCAGACAAAAATAAAATCAATAGAAACTCTGGAAGACATTTACAACAATTAACAAATTAACAAAAATTCAAAATAAAATTAAAATAACAAACCTGAAATGTCAAGATTTTTCAAATCACATTATTAAAAGCTGTATGTTTAAGGCTATTCCTAAATCCTGATGTTTTCCATGATAATAATATTTCTGACACATTTACAGCATCCGTTTTTACAGAAGAGTAACGCTCCAACCCTCGGGCCGTGGGGCAGTTGGTACCAGGCCGCAGATGAAAAAAAACACAATCTGCATTTGAGCAGTTTCAGTTCTAATCTGATTCTGAAAGAAGTTTTATTTTGGAAAGCTACTGGATTCTCTCCACCACGTGACGCATGTCAAGTTGCTCTGTCATGTGTCAAAAATCCATCCCCGACTGCTTTCTTAAAGCGGCTCCACCAACCGCTAAATTGAAACCTCAAGCTAGCAAAGTTCACAAAAACAAATGTATTTGGAGAGTTTCTTTTTTTTTTGCAGGAAAGATCTAGTGAGGAGCCTTCCACTTCAAATTAAAAGAAAGCTGCATTTAGCAGACAAAAACCAGGAGTCCTTTCTCCAAGTTTATTGTGACAGTTGTTCCCACAGACAATAATAATAACGCAGAATATTTAGCAACCTGCTGTTTAATGTTGCAAGGATGCTGCTAAGTACGTTGTTCAAACAGTGGATTCATGTTACTACACTCTTTTAGTGAACGTTTTTATCCGTTACACCTTAAACGTCGGACGAGACTGAAGTTGGCGTCTGATTTTTTTTCGTTTTCCAAGCTTCCACTTTGGCATGTATAGGCTAAGGGAAAATCTATATAACATTTGAATGGTTCCTACATGATATCTACTGAACAAATACAGTTTAAAGATATTTTACAGAGGATGAAGATTAACTTTACCCTCAAAACCTAAGGGAAACTGTAAAAAAATCAGATACTAACTTCAGCCTGGTACAGGCCAGTCTGGGAAATACAGTAAACCACTCTGTGGCCTGAAAAAGATTAGGGACACTGCAATTTAAAATGTTAGTTCTGTTTTCAAAGTGTTTCTTTTTCAGAAAAAACGGGAAAAAAAACAACCAAAAATGACTATAAAATTCTTTAAAAAATGTAGTTTTAAAAGATAAAACTGTCATATGGCTTTTAATGTTCCTTAAAAATAAAAGTCTTGAGAGACATTTTTATACAAGTTCTTTGAAATAAAAAAAAATCATTTTTCTTTTGATACGTTTATTTACTACAGAAGAAAGCATCATGTTTATCAGCCAAAAGTGGCCGACAGAAGTTAGTTGTGCCACCACCTCTTCACGTCACGATGCCTCCTGCTCCTTCTCCCAGAAGTAAAGGTTGACAGTTTGCAGAGTTGCACATGTGGAGGCCAACATGATTGTCTTGAAAAAGATGAAAGGGCATGTCTGCCTTGAACTTTGAGTGCTTTCTGTCTTTTTATCATCTGCTGTTGGCCCCTCCAGGATACTCAGGGATGAGGAAGATGGCAGGGGAGACAAAGAGCCCGTACCTCCACCATCTCGCCTTCCCTTTGTAGCGCTCTCTCCATTGCTGTTAGTCACACATGATTATGCCCTGTCCACGGCCGACCAAGTGTTGCTATTTGCCTGTAATAGCATGGCAATCAGTGTCAATCTGTGCAGGGCTCAAATGTTGTTCACACTGTGTGTCTTTTCAGATGCATTTTACATATGATTAGCATACACAGCCTCTGCACCATCTCCTCAGTTTTTAGAGGCTTTACACTTTTACAGATGCACTGTTAATAATGATGTGCAGTTCTTCATGTGAATTCCCTCTTCAAACAACACTGTAGATATAAAATGTTCAAATAGCGACCGTCTGTGTTTGTTAAGCGTCTTTGCTGAAATGACTTCTGTAAACACCGTAAGAGAGCTGCTGTTTAAGATAGAATTCATCTGGAAGGAAATGCTAAAAAAATGCAGAACTTGGACAAAGAAGAATCAATTTTCATCTTCTCCTGGTGCTTCTGGATCACCTTTAATCTATGGAAATGCATGGAGCACGTGAAGGATAATTGTAAGCTGGACTTTGACCACTAAAGTCTGTCAAGTGCATGTTGCAGGAGGAACCACAGGCAAGGCCAGGCAGTAATCGCCACAGGTTCACTCCACTGATGATGGGGAGGGAATTAATTTACCCCAGAGAAAAACAAATTAAGGCTCTACTCAGCTCAGTGCTCTGTCACACAATAGCATATATAAATATTTTATCTTGAGCGATCCAGGTTAGCAAAGGTTTAGTACATCTCCATTTACACAAGGGCTTGCTCTCCAAGCTGTGGCCCCTGCTTCCCTGCAAGCTCTCCTCCTGATGAGTGCTCACTGCCCTCTCCTTCACCTCCCTGCCATCCTCCTTTCACTTTCTGCACTGATTCTCCATCAGCTGCTAAAATCTTTCTTACTCTTTCCTCCGTTCCAATCTCTGCCACCATCTCTCCTGAAGGAAAGCGTCCTGATTCTGCACGGCTCAAATGTCTTAATCTGCTCCGACACAGAAGGATCAGTTGTTGACAGATAGTGTCAAGAGCACTGTGAAAAACAGGGTTCAGCGAACACAGCTGAAAATGCTCAGTGATTTATGGACTTGTGTGTAAATCAGGTGTTGGCCTGCTCTCTATACCAGTTAGGAGCAGCGTTCTTTCCCGCTCAGAACTGAAGCTGTGATCCCGTTGAATGTTTTGGATCGCAATAAATTTGCCCAGGAAAAAATGTGGGGTTTGTTATTTCAGCGTCCCATTTCTCTTGCTTTCCAGCTGAACAATAAAAAAATAAGAGTGTGTCATACTATATTATAGGAAATAGAATAACACTATAAACCAGTTTTCCACTGAATTGGACCTCACTTTGCTGTTGCTCCTTGTTAAAGAATACTCTCATTTATGGGTCTGCAGAATGGGATTTTTAGACCAAAGCTAGATGGTTTGAACATTTTCTGTGTTTGTTTTTCAGAAAAATAGATTATTTTTTTAAAAGGAAATGTGTATTCATAAAATAAGACAAACATTTCCATTCAATGCCTCTGCAAAGCTACAGCTGCTCTTGAGGGAAACGTGTTGCGCCTTTCCTCTTTTCCTTGTTTAATCAGCTGCTGTGGATTCTTTTAGTAGCAGACATTTTTGCATTGAACCAGACGGTATGCTAAAAAACAACTAATATATACTTGCAACACATTCCAAGTGTTTATGCAAATGATATTTTTCTATGATTTTTCTAAATACTTCTAAATACAAATGACAATCAGCATTATTTAAGTCACTAACCATTAGACTTTAAATGCTACTGATCAAACCTCCTAAAAAAACAGAAATAAAATTAAAAAAACCCTCAAATGCACTGTTCCAAAATATGACACTCAACAGAGTTCTACAGCATTTGATCCATTCTAAAGAATTGAAAATAGTTATTTGTTGACCCTAAAGGGCTGACCAGCTTGCTCCGCATGATTCTGGCCCAAACCATGACTCCACCACCTCAGTCTTGCTAAGACACTGTGGTCATGTACCAACCACCCACTACATTATCCATCTGGACGGTCCAGGGCTGCCCGGCACTCATCAGTGAACTGTTTGAAAATGAGTCTTCAGCCGTTTCTGCTTGTGAGTGTTGTTTAGGGGCCGACAGAAGGTTTACGTAGAAATGCAGCCTCTGGAGGATCCTACACCTTCGTGTTGGTGGTACTCCAGACACACCAGCAGCTTCAAACATGTACTTGCTGGTTTGTAATGGTATTTTAGCAGCTGCTCTCTGAATCCCATGTATTTGTCCGGCAGAAACCTTCCTCATTCTGCTTTTATCTGCATGAAGCCGTGTGTGCTCTGAATCAGACACAGATCTCCTAATAGTACGATGATCACGCCTAAGTTTTCATGAAATATTCAAGGTTTTCATATTTTATCTAAGGCGTCCAACTATTTCGTGCTTTTCAGCAGCAGAGATCCTTTTTCTTTCTCATTTTGCTTGAAAATGTTGATCTGCTTAATGATATAGAATAATATATAGAACATATATATAATATAGAACGCCCTTCTTTAGCTTTTCCTTTAAATAAACTCACCAGGCAAACTAATGATCACATGGGTCTGAGACTGATGTCAGTGATCCAAAGAGCCCTGAGACACAAAATCATCAAAGAATTTTTGACTTTTTGACACTTAAATACAATTTGCATCATAAGTTGGAATGCACTGTGCTTGAGTAACCAAATCACTGAAGCACAGAGTACATAAATGTAAAATTTCCTGTAATTTTTTTGTTGAGGAAGGAAAACCTACCAAAAAGGAAAAATATCCTTTGCTGTTTTAGAACAAAATGACATCTTAATATTAGTTATATTCACCAACATGTAGATATAATTGGAAATATTATGCCCTAAAATAAGCTTGTATTGTTTTTTTTTTTTATGTCTTTAGAGTACATATGTTTACATACAAACATACATTATACTTTTTCCCACACATATCCTATAAGGGCTTCAAAAGGCCAATTTTACTTTTTGGTACACCATTTAGGCTACAATTACACATTTTATTTAAAGTTGTCAAATTATGTGTAAATTGCGATTGTTTCCTTTAATATAAGGTATAAATTATGATGTTTTAAAGATCAAATGACTCAACAAGATATTTAATATTTATTGTTGATTTGAACTCAACATTTTCATTTTTGCAGAAAGTGTTGTTTGCAAAACTTTTTTTGTTTTTATTAAATCTTCAGTTGCTACATCTCACTGAAAAGTTTCTAGTAAGTTAGCTTTAGCTTATATTAGGTTTAAAAAAATAAACTAGAAAGTAGACCAAGAAACTGTGAGATTTTGTGTTTTTGCAGTATATGTACACTGTAAAAAGAGATAGTCTAGAAAAAAGAGAACATCATTCTTCAGACAACAAATTAGAAAGTAGGGAATTTTCTGTCCATGCAGCAAATAATTCCTACTCCTTTAATCTTATAAAAAGATCAAGAAACAATGAGTTCCACAGAAACATTTAAAAATAAGCTAAATAGGGAAACTGTTAGAATTACTTCAAATTGAATGTTATACAGCATAATAATCAGTACTTTTTGCTGGTTCTAAGCAAATGGTTCACACTTATTCTTAGAACATTAATCTAAATGTTTGTTTCCAAAATAATGCCAGTCTAACCTGCAAACATTTTCAACGTTAAAAATAACAACCTTGAAATTCAACCAAAAATTACATTTTTTTTTGTCTTAAATCAAGTTTTTCTATTGTTAACAGTTATTTTAGCTCTTTTTTCCTTTCTTTAATAAATGATTTCCTTATTTTTAGACCCTAGCTCTAAAGAGACATAAAAAATCTTCACTGTTGCGTTTGAGAAAATCTTGGAAAGTATAAAGCAAAGAAATTTTAAACAACATCAAATTTGGCAAAATATCTTGAATGTCTGAAAAGAATGTTTTAAATCTTTGCAAGTGTCAACTAGTTTGCTGTATATGAAGACAATCCAATGGAACATCTGCCTCAGGCCCAAAAAGCTTCTTTATTTTATCAAAAAAGCTTTTCCGTACTTCTGTAAAGAATTTCATGTCTCCACTATCGTGAAACTCCTGCTTCAAATGGGTGTGCATTGTCTTGTTGTTTCTGTGAGCAAAACGAGGCAATTAGAGTCTCAGCAAGCCAGTAATAGATGTGGAGTCGAGCCAGCGCATGAGGGCTTTGCTGTGTGGTGTGAGGCAGCGAGGCAGCGAGGCTCGTGCCCTTAAGAGAGAGGTTTAATGAATTCACAGAAGAGGAGCATTCCTGTGGGTCTGCAGCCTTGCTTCTTCATCTGCTAAGGAGAGCAAGAAAAACGGCTCCATCCCAGCACAAACTCCGAAACACAGGAGAAACTGCTTCTGACATTTCCCTGCTTTTACTGCTCATCGTTTCGCTTACTTTGAACTATTTTCAGTAAATATTTCACTGAAATGTTTGACCATCAGGAAACAGTTAGCTTTTTTTTATACCTTTAGCTTTACACTTTTTTCTGAAAGAGTTTGACCTTTCAGACAGTAAATGAGGGACCTACAAACTGTTGTGATGACTGTTTTTTTTATTTATTTCAATACTTGTCTATAGATGTTCTTATCTGAAAAAATATTTTACCATTAAACAAAAAATATATTTTATATATATATATATGATATTTGTAGTAATACATATTTTTGTTTTCCATCTCTGGATACAAATGTAGGGTTTAAAAGAAAACATCCTATAGGTTGCCAGCTCCTTTTGCCAGAGTTTCCCAGAATCGTCTCCTTTGGAAATCAATATCACGATGATCTGCTAATTTATTGCCAGTATGTTCATTGATTGTGTCCTGTGGGACAAAGGTGCACTAAAGCTTATTAAAGCTGGGTTCTTAGGTAATGTTAGGTAGAATGAAGGATCCAAACCCATAAAGCCTCAATAAAAAACTGTTGTGCAAAATAACTTATAAAATAATGGGCATATTAAATAAGATTTTTTTTTCTGTTTAATGTGTTTGTCCACACAGATTCCTGATGAATAATGAATAGATGAACGTTCACATGATCCCATTCAAATATGGAGTCTAACAGCTGATTTTTATAAATGGCATCAAAATGAAAACAGTGGTTACAAAGCCATTAACACTTTTTGACTTAACGAGTCAAATTGCTTTTTTCCTCCCAGGATGAGGAGAATTCCAGAACAAAAGAAACATTTAGTGTCTGTGTGTTTATTCCTGTGCTTGCTCTGTATTTATTCCCGTCTGTCACTCATTTTTTCCCTCTCCTTCCACCTCCTTCTCCCCTGCGGCTTTCTCTCACACACAGTCGGAGTGATGGCGTTGCAGCAGAGGGAGAAAGATCTGGGTGACCATCTGAAACCAATTATGGCAGCGCTGCAGCCACCCAGAAACTAAGTGACGGATGGGGATCTTTGTATTTATAGCTGGGGTAATTGGCAACATTCAGACATGCATACGCATAATATGTGCACGCAACACAAGGAAGCACAAAGAAATGGACAGTTTATAATGCGAAGACTAGTGTAGGCAAAGAGTGTTTACGCGCAGGAATAGACTCGGCACACACGCACCGGCCTCACAGGCAGGCAGCAGGAAAGGTGCTCGCTCTGTCAGTGTGTGCACGTCTGAGTGATGCACCCTGTTTATGAACCAAAGGCCACTGTCACAGGAAGACAAACAAGTCTCAAGGATGGTCAGAGAAGCATGTTTGCGTTCTCCACGGTCTAATCAGAGCTGATGTTTACAGCCGTTCCTGCAGTCAGGACACAGGGTGTACATCCCCGAGTCTGCCTCAGACTGTCAGCGCGTCAAACCTGCATGTGAAAACATACACAAAACACATCTGCCTCTTGTTAAGCGCCATAAATGGCTGCCATGTGGTCTGCTGATAAGTAAGCCAGTCTATTTATTGGAGCACAACAAATTGGCTACAAACACTGACAAGAAATTGGAAAACTATAAATTGCTGCGTGATGAAATCTTTAAAAGTGCTACAGGTATTTTACAAGGAGCCTTTGCTGTTTTTATGTAGTAGGAGGTATTTCTTTTGACTGCTTTCTTCTTTCACACGCCGCCTTGTTAAATGGGTGAGGGGGGGACAATGGCACTCTCACACTGAGCAGGTCCAGGGCTGAGGGCGAGCAGAAGGCTCGGCCGCATTAAAGCTGAGCAGATCCGCCACTTGAGAACGATAAATAGCCTGTTACACCCGAACTCTCTGAGAGAAGCAACCAGAAATTCTTGAATGAATCTGCAACAGACAAGCCCTAAACCCCGTGTAATTACATATTTGGAGTTTATCAGGGTTTATGCGAAAATGCGCAAGTTTCCCTTCCCTGGTGGTCCTTAAACACATCCATATGTCCAGCATGTTTCCATTTCTGCTCCTCCCTCTGCCCTGTCTCCCTTTTTCTTTCTCATTCCCCCTCCTTTTCCTCCTCTTCCTATTTTCCCTCCATGAAGAAGGGTTGTGGTGCACAGATGGATGATGGCATGACCCGCTGGAGTGGTGTTTTCCTATTGTCAAGTTGTTGACTCTTTAGATTCGCAGTGCGAGCGATCCAGTTGAGTCTTTTGAGGGCATCAGCCCAGTGCCAGAGATCTGTGATGGAACTGTGTGTAATCATAGGAAGCCACAGCCTGTCCGCATCGTGCAGACTGGAACACACACACAAAAGTAGGGAGGCCTTCTCTCGTGTGTGGGCCAGTCGTCTTTTTTTTACATTTCTCTTCCTCCCCGTCTGACTTTCTCTCACTCCTTCTCTTTCAGCTTCTCCCTGCTTGAGAAAAGCGATATGTTTTAAAACACGTGCTAAATATTACCATATTTACATTTTCCTGTTTCAAGAAGGCAGTGAAGTGGGAGTTTGTGGTGTGGATTTAACGTTTTCGTTTCCTTTTTTTTCAGTGGAGGGGTCTCAGGCTGGGGTTGGGCTTCGTTTGAAACTTTAAACCTTTTTCATGCTTATTTGTTTTATGATTCTGCAGGGCACTGTGTTTACACAGAGAGTGCAACATCTGGATTAGATAATTTGTTGAGAATTAACCAAGCTCCAGTGCTTACCAACCTGATCTAATTACATCTGTTTGATGTTTTTTTTTCCTCCATCGTGGATTATTTTACAGCCCGCTCGTCAGTATTCACTTTTTGCTGGACATTTTTGTTCAATATTTTTTTTAGACAAATGGAGATTGTGCAGCATTAACCTTACCTCAAGTCACCACTAGCAGGAGACCCTGTGCCGAATCTCTGCAGTAACAGCCGTGCCGGCCTTTCCATGATGGCTTATCCCCAATTAAATCCCAGCCGTGATGTTTGAGTTTCCAGTGAGGGCAGAGGCAGGTGGAGTGGACGTGTCAGCAGCAGTGTTGGGCTGGACGCCTGAGGCTGCATTTAAAAAGAGACATTGATCAATAAAAAAAATCCCGAAAAGAAAAAAAAACTTGTTTCAGAAAACAAAATAAGACCTTCTCACTGTTAAATTAAGTCAATTTTCTGTTTATAACATAAAATAATAAATAATTCTACTAACTTAAAAGGTCATTTTTAAAAAGCAAGGTTAATGGATATTCAGAAAATAACAAAAACTTGAATATTAAAGACAAACACGTGTCAATGTCGGTAACTCTAAAGGGTAAAAAGATTTTATGCAAAAGGAGGAAGAAAATCCTTGTTGTTAGTCAGATTGTAAAAACTGAGCAAACACATCAGTACTGTGTGGAATTTTGTACAATTTCTCTTTTTCTCCACAAAACTCCCTCCATTCTTCCTCACTGCTCACACCTGTTTTTTTCTCTTGTCTTCACCATCATCTCTATTTTTAAATATTTTCATTAAGTGTTCTAGATATGTTTTTTTAAATCCATTTTTAAACCTGTGTGCATACGTTTGTTTTGTGTTTTTTTCATGTTTTCAAACCAAGGAAACCTGAATTAAAATGTTTGAGCCACATATCTTTATCTTTTTTATCCATTTGTAAATAATATGGAAACAGTTATGGGATTATCACTGTAGATTATGGAGTCTGGTGGTGGAAGTAGATGCATTAAAGTCCCTATCCAATCATCCCTTTTTTTCCCTATTTTCAAAGCTTTCCCAGTGCTCTTTTAATCATGATGATGCAAAAATCTAAAAACCTGTGTTGTTTTCTCCAACAGTTTCTGCAGAGCGGCAGGAGTTCATTAGAAATCTGCCTCTGAGTCGTGGGCGGGACCGTTGGCACAGAGCGACCTCGCCCCCGTTCCCCTCCCCGTTGCCAGGAGCTCAGAGCTTGTGGCCCACACAGCGTATTTTCAACGTCACAAATGCGGTCTTTTTCAAACGACATTTTGTTGTCTGCTCCTGAGTTACCACAATTTCTAAAAAGAAATACTTCAATTTAATCTTAATTCTCTTTATATATGTCCTCCATCACCATAGAAATGTTTTAAGAACATGTTAAAAACACTATTTTTATCTGAGTGGGTCTGTAAACCTTTCTGGGAAACATGCCTCTTGAGCTGAACAAATACCCTTAAGCTTAAGTTCTTTAATGTGTGTTTTTATGTAGTATTTATTTCTGGCTCACATCCTTATTTCAGCCCACCACAAAAACTGTGCTTTATCTCCATTACCAAACTGGCTGCGGCCCCCCCTGGGTGATCTGCCTTGAATCCCCTAATCTGGCCGAGCTGCTGTGATTCCATCACTCCTGTTGAGCCACACAGAAAGATTAGTCAGCCTCCACGTCCAACAGATGTGTCCAGCGCTTGATTTGTGTGTGTTTTATTGACTCTGGCCATCTGTTAATACAGTTGCTGCGTTCTCCTCCTCTGTTTGTTGATGCACACAGACAGGCGAGCCGAGTGCCAGAAGCAACATTCAGTGAAGTGGAGATTAGCGATATAAAAGGAAGGACAGAGGGAAAGTGGAGCTATATCGTAATATTTCAGGGAAAGGCTGCTGGTTTGAGTGCCGACCTGTGACCCGCTGCTTCTCAGCCAGTCAAACAGAAGTATTTGTCCTTCTTTTTCAGCCGCATTGATTTAGAGGAGCATATGAGCAGTGCTGGTTGATGGATGAGTCTCACGTGGTAAGGCCTTCCAAAAAACAGTAAGAGCTAAAATTCCTTCTCTTGGAGGAAAGTGAAAGATTGCTTGAGATATCTGAAATTCCTTGCGGTGCCATTCCTCGGATTCCCTCTCAGCTCATGAGCGGCAGTTGTTGCCAGAATTCTGAGAGGCATCCTGGTGTGTGCCTCCGTGAGCACGCTGTCTTCTGTGGCCGGCTCTGCCCCTGTAGAAGTGATGGTAATGTGCAGCAGTTGCAATAACTTGTGTTTGACTGTTGAAGACTGTTGTCTTCTGTTCTCGCAGGCATTCCATTTGACCTCTCGTCTTCATGCAGCCCGTCACTCCTCCTCGTAAACTTCACTCCCATGGTGTCTTTTTCATTGTCCTCCTGTCTCACGTAACACTCGCTGAAATACCTTGGAAGCCGCAGGGCTTATGAAAACTTCTGCCTCTCATCAATTATCTTCTGTCCTACTAAGCTCCCTAAAGAGACGGAAACGTTTTGCTCTCCGTGCTTAACCTGCCCGCTCACCATAAACCCAATCATTCATCTTTTCAGCCTGACCTGATTTGTCCGTCCTTTCTTCCCTGGATGACACCATCCCTGCAATCCTTAAAGCTATCTCTGCTGAAAGTGCCCATTTGCCCACAACATGGGGTGTTTAGGAGCTCAGCACTTTGCTCTTCTGCTAGATGTGAAAGCTGGGATTCTCTGTAGCCGCTCTGCCTCCTCATCAGGATGTGATCTCCTGACATACAGAAACGTCTGGAAGCACGAGAAGTAAGACAGCAATCAGTCTGAGTAAACACAGAATAAGGGGTCAGCCAGTTGGCCCTTAAAGACCCACTCTGATGAAAATAGTCTTATTAATAGATTTTTGTGGCATTTTTCTGATGATGGAGGAATTCTATAAAGAAAATAAAGCTTAATGTTGCATTTTTGAGTATTTCTTTATTCAAGTCGTTGTAAATCAGGAGCAGACGGAACAATGCTGTTTGAAAACGATTGTATTTGTGACGTAGAAAAGACGCTGGGTGGGCCACAAGCTCCCTGATATGAGCTCTCAGCAACGAGGAAGGGTTTGCTTAGTGCCAGTGGTCCCGCCCGCAACTCAAAGGTAAATTTTTAATGAACTCCAGCCGCTCTGCAGAAACAACATCCTAGAAAACGGAACAGGTTTTTTGGATTTTGGCTAAAAACGGCATCATCCTAATTAAAAGGTCAGTGGAAACGCTTGAATGGACCAAAAGATGATTGGAGGAAAACTGTCCAATAAATGAATCTGTGAAAGCCGGGAGGATGTGAATGACGGCTCAAAAACACCCTGCTGGATCTGGATCTTCCAAACAGGAAATTATCTTGCATTTGGTTATGCCAGGAAAACTTTTTACAAAAACAAAAATAAGTAACAAAATAGATGTCTTGATTTAATTTGATTTGAAAATGGTTTATTTCAAGCAGATAAGAAAAATATATAAGACATGTAACACAATCAACAACAACAAAGATTTGCATCAGTAATCATGTTAAACATAGGATAACTAGGCATCAGAAGATTGACTGCTTGAAAGGGAGTAGGAGGAAGCGAACTTATATAATCCCACCCCGACTCGACCACACCATTTACTTTACATGTCTTGGCAAACTAAAGTGCATGCTGTATTTTTTGTGCTTCTAATTTACATTTCCTGAAGGAGAGAAAAAATTCTGCAGAAAGTCGTACAATCCACCATAAAAACTCGCCATCTCTGCCTACATTTACCTGCGAAATGCGTGCTTGACCCAAATAAATAGCTGTTTTTCTGTCCCACCTTCGCTTTTCCCTGTCGTTGACACCGTCCATGCCAACAGCAGGGTCAGTAAGAAGGAAATGATACAGAGAGCACTGTGCAGCGCCAGTGGGCTACCTTCAGCTGACACCATGTCAGGCATAACTCAACCGGACTTGGGTCAGGTTTTAAGGAAAAATTCACCAGCATACAGTAGTTTAACCTGCGTGTCAGGTCAAGACTGAGCTCACTCATTAGGAATGAAGCACATAAAACCAAAGCAACAAGTCAAGGAAGAGGAACAACCATCATCTCACCGCAGCTGTTGTGAAGGGTTTTTGCCAGCTATTTTGACTTTTTACTTTGTTGCCTGTTGAAGTCCAAATCTTCATTTCACCTTAAAAAATGTAAAGGTTTTTAGTCTCATGCTTGTGTTAAAACTTATGACTTTTATGAAACTTTTATGAAAAACCTGCTGCAGGTCATTCTACAGTAAAAAATAACTTTGATTAAAAACAAGGATCATTTAAAAGTAAAGAAAATGTAGAGAACTGTATGAAAAGAAAACTTCACTGGATAAAATGGCTTTTGGATTTTTTTTCCTTTTCTTTTCAGAGATGAGTTTTGAAGGAAATTTCAGCTATTCCATTTAACTTCAATTTAACAAATTCTTTCAGGTGATTATGATTTCAAATAGAACTATCTGAAGGCGATAAAAATGAAATTTAAAACATTTCAAAAGGTTGACTTTTAAATAATCAGAAACTATAAATAGGAAAATTAAAATTTAAAGAAAAATTGTGGTTAAAAAAACAAGACAAAAGATCATCAATTTGATCATAAAGGCATGAAAATGTGACCAACCCTAAAAAGAAGAAAGACTATTGATTCAGTCCTGCACAACCTCCTAACAGCATCCAAGCATGTTGTTGAATTATTTTTTTTATTTTTTAATTTACAGGTCTTCTCTATTTCTAATAGGAATAAATTGAGTTTCAGGATGTGGAGTTTGAAATGTTGTCACATCTAAACCATTTTTCTATTTTTTTAACCATTAAATCAAATGGGATTTCACAAAAGCTTTTCACAAGTGTAGTTAGATTGAAGTTGAATGACAGTGATAAAACCAAGAAGCAGCATGAAAATTTGACATTATAAGTTTGGAATATGTTCAACTAGTTGTGGAGATCAGCTGCACACTCAAAACCACCAACGATGTGGCATTGTCTGTACTGAAGGATTTTGTCTTGATCCAACTGTGTAACATTTTCTTTTGCTCTGCGTTTGGGAAGGAAAAGCCTTTCACACATGGTTAACCTCGTCATCACTGAGCAGACAACACTCTAGTTGGTGCTTAATTAGTGAAATAACTCCACTGTTGAGGGGAACGGCAGTAACTGAGCTGCAGGGCCTTTGGGGCTCAGTTACGCAGGTGAGGATGGAGAGGATTGGCCCAAGGTGCTTCCTGCTTCGCGTCATCAGCAATGTTTCCTATCAAGCCCTTTGAACTGGAACAAAACACTGGAAACACTTTCATCGGTCCTAAGTGTCATCACAGCCGGGTCCCATGTATATGCGTGGGACTGTCTGAAAATATACAAAGTCCAATTTGCCCAGGAAAGGCCAACCTCAGGATAATGAATCACATGTGATCTGCATCTGAGATATGGCCTGAGTCATCACCAGATGTTCCAACAGGATTACATCCAGTTCTGGAGAGCAGCAATAGATTTTCAGAGAGAAAACAAAAACTTTTTGAAGACTGACAGAAGACATCAACAAACATTTGTTGCCATGAAAAGCAAGACACAAGAGTTTACAAAGATCCTGCACTGAAGACTCTCAGAACCTCTGGAAAGCTAACCAAAGTGTTTCTTTTGTGTATAATTGGAAGTACACATGCTAAATGAGAGGAATTTTGAGGTCAAGTTAGAGGAGGAAGTTAGTTGGGCACCAGACCTTCAGATAAAAGCTTACTGGTGGAAGCAGAGACAGTGTTACACATGTAAGCAAGCTCCGCTGCTTGTTTGTTCTGGTGTCTGTTTTGATGTAGAAAATGCAGCTCCCACTGCATAATGTGTTTTCCCATTTAAATCATTGTCTGCACTTTCAATCAATCATTGTTTCCTGCAGGAACCCCAATTAACCACGGCAATAAAAAATAAGAAAAGAACAGTAAGAAAATCCCCCCAAAGTAGTAAAATTATCTGTAAATGCACCAAGTAATGCTTAACATGAAGTTCTAAAAGAAGATATAAAAATTTAGAAGCATTCAAAAAGAGAGAAATAAGTTAAAAAGCTGAGAATACTTTAAATCAAACGCTATCAAGCCTAAAAATGAATATTTTTGTTTACTGTGTGAGCTCAATGATTACACGTTATCTTATTCTATTGGTTATAGAAATATGTAAGCCTGAAAATAAGAAGAAACATGAAATATTGAAAGACTTTCCTGTATCACTTTTGTTATAAAGCATCACCAATGCAAAAAACTTGTACACATTATCAGTTGAGAGATTGTTGTTTCTGTGAAATCTTACATTTCGTAAACGCGATGTTATGGTCTTCAAAATGCCGAGTTCACTGTAAAAACTGTCGGAGTCATTTAACTTCTCCTAAAGTAATTCTGTTTTTTAGATGTCTCATGATCATTTCTTAAATCTGAGTTTGGAGCAAAAGAATTTTGACTCATTTTAATAAGAGGAGTTTAAGAGTTTATGTATTTAAAACATGGGACAATGCACAAAAGAAAACTGATCATCTGAAACTTGAAAAGATGTATTGTGCCAGGTGATAGCAAATGTGGCTGATTCCCACCAGCAGTCCCTACGAAAGTAAGAACAAGTAAAAACAAAGGAATTCCTTATTTCTAAATCTTAGCTCTTCATGAGACGAAAAATGTTTTACTGCGCTGATTTTTGAGAAAAGTTTGGAAATGTAGAGCAAAGAGAAGCTAAAACAGTTTTATTATCTAAAAACCAAGTTTGAATTTTGTGCTAGCAGTCTAAAATGTTTGTGTGGACAGCTTCTCCACGTAAAACACAAAGGATGAAAACAGCTCCATTTATTCGGTGTTGATTCGGCGCGGCTGCTTTTTCCTCAGTAATTAAAGGTATTTGCAGCAGAAGGATGGGAGGCCTGTGAATCTCTGTGTGGGTTCTTTGGTTCTGGCCCCTGTATGTTTGTGGCCATGTGTGCATCAGAGAGGGACGCCCAGCAGGCTGTGTTGTTGTAGGTGAGGGTGAGGAGCCCCCCGATGGGCAGCTGTGGCAGAGAGGCCAGCTTTGATCCAAAGCCTGGGAGGAAGAGGAGGAGGAGGGGGATGAGGAAGAGGAGAGGCAGGAGGAAGTGAGGCCATAGAATGTAGAACGAGAAACCTGAAATGACGGACCGTGTCCTCAGTCGGACCCCTTCAGGCAGCATGAAAAACCACCTGCTTCCCTGCCAGCACACGTCTGCTTCAGTGGAAGCTGCTGACACTATTATTAAAAGGGGAGCTTGTCATGTTGCTGAGCTTGAGGAGCTTATTTTTCCTTCTCAGCTTCTCTTTCCTCATCTAATTTTAGCAAACAGCAGGGCAATGCCACCTGAGTCCTGCTTTTGCATCATGTTTACTCCTCTGATGAGATTTTCATAAAAGCAGCCTTTTCCAAACACCTGAATAATGTATTTATGCAGTAGGCTTCAGGCGGCGTATTGATTGTGGACAGATTGAGTTACCAGGGAATCTGTGGGAAGTCTCACAAAAGGAGAGGAGCTAACCAGGGGCATGTGTGCAAGGAGCCGTGCAGCCAGACAAATGTATGCAGACCAAATTCATGCAGCTTAGGTCATTCTGGCTGCACATTTGCCTCCAGGGAGATGGTTTAATTGAGACCTTCATTTCTAAACAGGACACTGTTGCTGCGATCTCAGCCTAGTTTCATTTTTAAATTTACTTTTTTAATTTATTTTGTGCAAATATATTTCCAAACGTCCATAGAAAAAAAGCCTCTGAATAACTTTCTATCAAAACTCATCTCATAGGTTAAAACTTTGAAAATTTGAAAAATTCAGAGGCAGAAAAGTGAAGTGTCGTTCAGACTGTAGGCTGCAGCACAAAACCGTGACAGCTTGCTGCTTCTTCTGCCAACTGCAAACCTAAATCCAAAGCCCGCCTTTTTATTGCTGTTCCCCACTTCCACAGAAAATTCAATTTAACAAAATCAAGTCACTAGAGAGCGTCATGTCAACGACCTGCAGCTTTTCACTGAACTGAATCAGTTTGACACATTCTTTAGTCTTTTTAAATACAAAGCTCTCAAATAAATGACTTAAGATTGCCACTTTCAAAATGTGCCATAATTGTGTTTTTTATTTTACCTTAAAGGTCAGAACCAAAGCAAAAAATAATTTTTTTTTTTTTTTGCTTTCCAGAGAGTGGCTGCTCTTTGAAATCTGGTTGAAAACCATAAAGAAAGAATTATGCCTGTTTGTCCACAAGGCTGTCCTCTGCTGTGATCTGCACATGCGCAAAGGAGAGCGGTTTGGGGAGGAGATCTGTCGCTTCACAAAATAACAAATAACGTTAGCCTAGCAGGAATTTTTTAAATGAACCTGTCATGAAAGCGGTTTTTTTCTCATCTGAGAATTTTCACCTGCATGGAGCGCTCTGATCTGTTTTCAGAACAGAGAAGAACCAAACTGCACAGCTGGTGTGGGCCTGCAGCTGTGAGCTGCCATCCTGACACCACACTCAGCCACAGTTCCTCCCAACCTCCCAAGCAGAACCCCTGAAGTATGGCGTCTGAAAACAGGAGGGGCCAAAAAAGTGCTGGGGCCCCGGCTGTTTCAGGGGTCTGCTTTTCCAAGTGTCCGGTGCTGAAATGAGGAGGTGCACGGGTGGGGGCTCCCAGTGCATTAGGCAGTAATAGGTATGGGATGACCTAAACGATTTGTTGACTGGGACAATAAATCTGTTGTGTGTTTCTTGGCATGCTGAGGGGAGGATTACAAGTTGTCACACAAAGGAATGCAAATTGCAAGCCAAACTCTCCAAGAGGCCTGTGGAGTAGCCAGCCTTTTGGAGCGTTTGTGGGGATCTCTGCTTCTTTCTCGCTATTTTATGTGTCTCTATTAGTCCTAATAACCGTGAAGGGTTTGAGAGTAGCCACTGTATTCATCCCAAATCAATGGCTTTCCCGTACCAGGCCCTATAGACCTCCACATTTGCATTTTGTCCTGCGAGGTGACCAGCAGGACAATTGGTGTTAAGTCTCTTTCACAGCCAATTGGACATCTTGAATCCTAATGACGTTTTTCACTCAATTTCCCATGAACACTCCACCTGGAAAGCAGTTTCTTATGACTTTTTCCAATCATTCTGCAGGTCTTCCCATAGTCTTCCCATAGTTTCTCATTTTTCACAAATAAAGTTGTCAGAACTTGACTGAACTTTTAGATATCATATATATATATTCTGTCCAAACTGAAAGTGGTCCCTCAGTGTTGAAAGCGCGCGCAGTGGAGCCGGGCTGCGGACAGGCGCGCTCCCAAGTGGATCAGGGAGAGGGAGTCTCCACCCCCCACCCCCACCCCCCCACCCCCCACCCCGGGCCGCCGCCCCCGCCGCGCAGGAGCAGCAGCACCAAGAAACCACCGAGGGGTCAACCGGGGACAACGACCCCTGTCCGTCTGAAGGCGCGGAGAGGACGGACGCGATCTCACAGCGCCGCGCAGACCCGCAGCTGAAGGAACCTGCAATGGACAAAACTCAGACTATTGCATCAGAACGAGTCCCAGAAAGGTTCAGTGATTTCCCTCAAATACTTTTAGTTATACTTTAAAAATAAAAGTATGTGTAGCCCAGCTGTTGCTGCACCTCTGACAAAAACTCAACGGATTCATTTTGATCACAAGTTCATGCATGATTTTAGTTTTTATTTGATGTTAAAATATATATATATATATATATAGATGACAAAAACATTACAACAAATTTGCTTTGTTATAAAAAAAAGTTTCACATAAAGTGTTATGAACTAAAAAAGGTGAAACTTTCAAAATAAAAATGATTTAATACTAAAAAAATCTCTGAAATAAAAGCAAAATACAGTAGTACTTCATTGATCCCCAAGGAAATAAATTATTAATAAAATAATTACTTATCTTAAGTATTTATGTAAATAATAATTTCAATAAATGAATGACAATAATTCAATCAACAATAATTTTCTAAATTAAGATTGACTGAATGCAATTTTTTGAGCAAAAATAGGAATAAAAATTATTTCTATACAAGTGTCTAATAAAGTCGGCTTGTTTTTAAAAATAAAATATCAAGCTTCATCAGAATATTGAAACCCAGTTCCTTCCACACTATTCAGTCTGCTTGTTGCTGTGTGCAGTGGTCAGATATCCTTATTTGCATACATTAGTATGCTTGGAATAATACGGGGGGCCTAAATTGTGGAAAAAATATCATTATAAATGTCAGGGTCAATGTGTGATTAGCTGTTTAAGTGATGCAGGTTATCTTGGGTTTCTGCTGCAGACATGCAGGCTGGACTCAGGAGAATAACCAGCACACAGAGCTGATATTGTTGCAGAGAGGTGGAACTGCAGAATTTGGTTTGGCTCGGTTTGCTTGGTTCCAGTTTCACATCTTCTCAGGCGGATCTCCTGATATGAGGTCAGCCTATTCTTATTCAACAATAAGAATAATCTGTTAAATGCGCACACGCTCTGTTCGCTATTTCAGTACCCAAAAGTGACCAAGATGCATTGTTAGCAACTTTTTGCACAGATCCACCCATAGATGTTTCAAAGGCCGCTTTCTCCCCCACCTCTTGAAAGTGCACAGCAGAGATAGTTTAATGAAAGAACAACATTCTCTTAGAGAAGCTGCATTCCTTGGAGGGAGGAGTGCCCCGCATTCAGCGCTGCGTCAGACCAGAAAGACAGCAGACGTCTGCTTGTCCTTCTCTCCCAACAGCTTTTAATGGTGTGATTGTGAAACATTTTGTCTTGGTTACAGGGAGATTTTATGGCTTTCAGCCTTCAAAGATGCGCCACAGATGTCCTCAGTGACATTTAAGGTGGGCCCATGTGTGTACACAGAGTTTCATAACATTTTCACACGCTGTCTCGAAGATTGGACCAGTGAGTTATGATGTGGATCTTAACCGCCAATGAAAATTGAGTTTTTAACATGTTCTTGTGAGATTTTTCTGAGGATGGAGGACATGTTTTAGGAAAATTAAGCTGAAAATTGCACTTCTGAGTATTTCTTTATTCAAATTGTTGTGAAGCAGATGACAAAATGCAGTTTAAAAAAGAGAAAATACACTGGGCGGAGCCACAAGCTGCTCCTCTCCATTCTGATTCATCCACTTGCAGACAAATAGATCCACATACGTCTTTTTTTTTCCTCGTCTGAGCTGGAATCTGGACCAAAACTATAATTTATGTTAGGTTATAGGGATGAGGGGCTGGAAGCTAGTGGGAAAGAGTGTAAAGTCAGGGATGATGGGAAATGAGCACAGGCCTACTCTCAGTCCCACAGTCCCACCCACAACTTCTGCACAAACTATGTCCTAGAAAGTGACGCTGACTTTTTCACATTAGCTAAAAATGGCAGAATCATCATTGAAAGACCACTAGGAACACTTTGAAAACAGGTCCGAAGATGATCGGACTTTAAGGCAGGCGCTTGTAAGGCGCCACTGAAGGCTGTCCAGAATGCAAGAGAATCTTATATTTTAGTGGGAGGAAAGGAAAAGAGAAGAGCTGATCCTTTTGGCTACCCTCTTCCTAATGGGTGCTGGTATTTGAATGCTGATGTGGCGGTCAGGTGGAGTCCTGATGTGATATTTGAGGCCAGCAGAGAGGGTGGGCTGTTTAAACAATCCCCCCATCCTCTAATCAACACGATCATAACCCCTGCAGAACAAAGCCATGAATATCCATTTCCAAGGAAAAGGGTGAGTGCCCTCTCCATGCCTCCCTCACCCTCCTCGCCCCTTGGTTTTCTGTAGTCGTTACCCTGGTAACCCCATGGGCGGAATGCAGATCAGGGGGACCAGCGAGGCAGCGGCCCCTTGTCTCCCCTCGCAATTTGCCCTGATGATGACTAACACTTTTGTTCATGGAGAGGGCAGGTGGGAGCTACAATCCACTCCACATCATTGTCCATCTAAGATCTCCTTGTAACTCTGTAACCCTACCTCATCTTCTGACAGTCTTTATCCCTTTCTCTTTACCTGTGTCCCTCCCTTTCCCTTTCGTTTGATTGTACCTGTAATTTTTCGGCTCATTATTTTGCGAGTCCTACCCAGCTCGATAACAGCCAATGTGACAGTGGGTTTGTGAGAGGTCAGTGTTATCTAAACAGACCCATTGGGCTATTTGCTATAGCACCCTCCATCAAGCAGGAAGCCCTGAGGATTCAGCCCATCACTTCAATCAGCCGTGACAGCATACGATGAATTTATAATGGCCGGATCGGGCCAAAGAACGAGTTCAGATGAGGGGTGGGAGCGGAAGAATGGTCGAAAACGACAAGAGAGACGTTGGAGCTTCAGCCTGCGTCAGTGACCGCTATGTGGGAGGGGAGGGGGTGTTTGTGGTCTGAAACAAACAAGAGATGGTTGTGGAGGTGAACTAACCCCACAGCACGCGTGTGTCTGAGGTCACAAGCAGTCATCTGCTGTTTTTTTTTTCTGTTTGAGTATTATCCATGCTCCAGATTCTACAAATGGGACACATTTATGGACAAGTTCAGGTTTGAGTTCCTAAATGTATTTATGGGCCTGTGTGCAAAGAGAAGCAGTAATCTTTTGGCTCCTCAAAGGGTAAGTACATGTGACAGTAGATATACACAAACTCCTGATTGGTATCTTGATAGATTGTCAGATAATGAGCCATAACGAAGATACGAACAATTGCTTCAGTGTGTGTGTTTTCTTGGTTTGTGTGCACACAGACTGACAACACTTAATGGTCCAAAAGTTGATCTCAATCCAGTTTCAGCTCGAATTTATGAACCTGCCCCCCCCCCCCCCCCCCCCCCCCCCCAACCTCAACCCCACAGCAGCCTCTGACCTTCGACCACATTAAGCGGCGCAGTCAGCTCTCAGTCTGCCTTTATCACCTGGAATCAAACATTAAAAGAGGGAGGGAGCTGGAGATACTCATAAAGTTAGAGAGTTATGGGCACAGAAGAGGGTAGAGTGATAAAGACAAAGACGAAAGAAGTGAGGAATAAAAGAAAAACCATCAGGATGACCATTGATGGTGGCGAGCAAGACAGGAGGCGGGAGATGTGCACAGACTGGAATAAAAAATGCGGAATTTTCTTTTAAAGTTTGTCGCCTAAACCCAGTGGGGTGGAGTTTATCTGAAGGCAAATAGGCTGGTTTACGAGTACCGTTCTGCAATTACCCGTTACCTTGACTGTCCTGGTTTAAAGAGGGGCATGGCCTTGGAGTTACCTGGATACACCTGAAGGAGAGCGATAAAAAAAAGCAGCGAGTGAATGAAGCACGAGCTCCTATCTTAGTGTATGCAGTTTGCACCCAAATCTCCATCTGTCTCGATGCCTGCCTGTCTGTCTGTCTGCTGCGCAGCCGCGGCTGGCGCCCTTACTGTACACACGCTGTCTGCCTGAACATCTGCATGTCTGCCTGCCACAAAGTAAACAGACTCATCTGCCTAAACTGAAGACGTGTTGCACACGCACTCAAACACACACCAGTGCACACGTTTCAAGATGTCAGACAGGTGGTTTGCTGATGGTGATGGGTAGGAAAATATTTGATGTCTCTAGCCTCCTCATTTAACATTCTCACACCATGTTCTGACCTTAAAGACTGTGAGTGCATGCACAGTGTGCATGACTTCATATATGTGTGTGTGCTTGTTCATTCAGGTTTTAGCCCCAGCATCCCGTCTTACTGGCCCCACACAGCTTCCTATTAGCAGGACTTATCAGAGCCCATTTGACCTCCACCTTCTCCCTGACCTCCAGCTCCATCCCTCAGGAGAGCCAATCAGCCCCGGGAAAGTGTGTGTGTGGCTGTGTGTGTGTGTGTGTGTGTGTGTTCGAGGCTGCTCTGCTGTCTGACTGTGAGCAAACAGTGATGGTCAAACACACAGCCTCTTGCAGTCCTTGTCTTTTCACTTCCGCTGCCATTTCTGCTTCCCTTTAAACTTCCCAGCAGGTCACGCCGCCTTTGCTCATATAGATCGTTTTAGAGAATTTCCTGCTGACATTGGGCTTTGTTTTTAGCATGCATTCACCCCCAAAAAAAACATTATTTGCATGCACTTTGCTTTTAGATTTATTTAGTGTATTTGACAGGAGCATTAATCAAAGAAAAGATGCTTTGTACACGACCATGACTCTCAGAGCTAATTTCCATCTGCAGTCCCCAAGACAAACAAATACAAGAATTAACAATTATTATAAAACAATACAATGTGATCACATAAAAGTTAGAATTATTTCATAATGAAAAACAAAGAGAGAAGGAGAGAAAAACTGCAAAAACCTTGAAAAATACTACACATTTACTAATCTTAACATGTCTGTTTTGTTAAGAATAATTGGTTCATTTTCAAGTTTCTTAAGTTTTTACAGAATTTCAAGTGCGTTGGCAGTATATTCCACTCAGTTCATGATTTAAAAGAGATAGCTGATTGGCCCAGAGCAGTCCTTCACTACACTGGTCATTCGATGTGGACCTTGTTGTTCTGCTCATTTGTTCTGATGTCCACAGGAGCAAAGCTGTTGAGTGCTGGAGGAGCCATGTTATTTATGACCTCAAACAACAGCTGTAAATTTTCATTTTGGATCATATTTTTAAACCTTAAAATGTAATGTTTGGTTTGTATTTTCCAATGATAAAAAATACAAATAGAAAAAAGATGAAAAAATGGTCTTCATTGATCGAGGGTTTGGTTGGCTGTCTGTCCAATTAAAAAATGTCTTCAAACTTTTTTTTTCAGATTTTCAGGTTTTTGATCCAGCTGTTGTGTTTTATTTTGTGTTATTATTTTGCAATGTCACTTACTTTATATTTTAACCCCTGGATGCCCATAGATGCAAATCTGCATCAAACAACTAAAATGACTTTACTGCAGTTTCCACATGAAAGTCAAAAGTGATTTTTATTTTTTAATAGCTGGAAATAAATGTAGGCATATTTTACTTTTGGATGGCTTCAAACTTTTAGTTGTTGTTTTTAATGTTTTCATTATGGTCATGTTGAGGCACCATATAAACAAAAGTCATTTGATGAAATGTCTTTTATTTTGCTCCAGAATCCTAACTAAAATATTTTTCTCATTTATTTATTCATCTTTAAATGAGTTCATATTTAGTCTCGTGTGAAAACACATCAGTCGTTTTGTTGCTTGACTGATGGAGAAGCAAAGATTAAAGTGGGATATAAACATTCAAACACTGTTCTTTCCTTGAAATCTCCACTTAGTTTTCTTAGTAGATTTCTAATGGGGTCACGTTTTACTCTTGTTGAGTTTATGAATATGAAATCAGGAAAATAAATCAGCTTCTGCACTGAAAACTGTCCAAAGAAAGCTGTTTTCACACCTCCATCTTGCAGTTTAATGGGAACAATTGTCTTCTTAATCAGCAGACTTTTCCCCCTCGCTCATTCCTGGGTCAACTCAGAGCGAGAAATGCTTTGTGGCAAATGAAAAACTCAAAATATACGTTTGTGAAAAGAAGAATTAATCACACTGGGTATCTTTGGATAAAGTCATATTTGTTTTTTATACCCTTTTCTCCAACTCTACCCAGGAGGGCTTTCATGTGGCTGTAATTACCATATTTCATTAGTGTGTGGAGTGTCACCGCTGGAGCATCAAAGCGCTTGGCTCTCCGTATATGTGCGGTAACCGCTGCCAGGGAAGTACACAACTATCCGTTTTTTTCCCCCCAGAATAAATTCGCCCTCGCCTGTTTTTGAGTGCACTCTCTCCCTCAAGCTGCTGTCGATATCAAAGAGAACCCATTCCGCATGTGAAGTGCCCCTTGTGCAGAATAATAAAGCAGTGCATCATGGCAAAAAACTGTGAAACACAACACTCTCACCACCATCCTTCAGTGCACACACAGGGACACACAAGCACGTGTGGTATTTCACTCTCCTTTGTACCTTCTTTACTCTCCTTGGTTCCGATTTTTTACTCCGACACTTAAAAACAGAGGATTTTGTCTTATGTGTTGTGATGCAGAACTAAACTCAAGTCGTTCATGTTCGTATGATCTCTACTGCCAATGAATACAACACTTCATTTTTGGATTACGATTAAGAAAAACATTTTCATTTTGTTGCTTTTTCCACAAAAGAGTGACACTCTCATTATTCTTGGTTCATTGGTATGTTGTACGCTGCAAACAGAAGTAACCTACAAATGAGAAGAAAAAAACAAGCCTCAAGAAGAAAGTCACCAGCAAGTCGTAAGATTATCTGTCCATCTGATAAGAAATAAAATATCAAAATCTAGAAATGAGGAGTTCCACACAAACATTCAAAGAGATCACAAAGCTAAATGTTGAAAAGAATTACTTCAAACTGAGCGTTATACACTCCAATAGTTTGCAGTATCTGTGGCGTTTGCTTCAAGTTTGACTGCAACTGAAGCCTTAAGTTCCACAGAAATCTTCAGGAAATCCTTCCAAGCTCTTGACACCTGCACCTGATGCGTGATGGCACTACAAGGCCGAGGAGTTCAAACCCACGGCTCACAACGACACATCTTCAAGGGGATTTTTGACAATGGGAGAAAATAATGTCTCAACCAGCACAAACACAGATGGGCTGTGAGCTGGCAGAGCCCTCCAAACAGTAAAGCCTTTCCACCGCTATCAGTAGGATTATCTAAAGTGAGAGCAGCAATCTGCCCCGCTGCTAAACACACTTTTGTTTTGCCAAAGCTTTATGGCCGCCCTTGGTCAGACTGAATCAAAGCTTTCCTCGGGGCCAGAGACGCCTCATTACAGCTTCATTGCTGGAAAAAGGAGATTTTTGTTAAACATCTCTGAACAACAAGCAAACCAGAGCACAGAATGTGAGCAGGACTGTCAGCTGTTGTCTGGACTGTGTGGAAACTCCTAGGATTGCTGCAGCTCTGCTGCTTGATCTTGAAATGCTCTTCAGAGCCTCAGCTGATCGATTTTCTCCTCGGCTCCAGTGACTCTTTATTAAGTATTGATCAAAGATTAAGCCACAACACTCGTCCCAACTGCTATTTTGCATTTAATGAGTTCACAAATGAGTGACTGCTGGTGTTTTTTCCTCAGTTTCAATCTTAATCCTTTTACCAGAGCCCACTTTTACCAGCGTCTTGGTTTGATCCTCAGCAGAACTCCTCAGGCCCGCTAAGCCTTAACCTTGGCATCCCCCTCAACCTCCCCATGAGGCCCAGTCTAACCAGGAAGGAGATGATGGGGAGGGGGGGCAGACCAAGGGGTGTCTGAGGTGCGTGCGGAGAAAGCAAGGACCTGCCACATTATATGCTCTAACATGACTGGCAAATCCACCACGGTTAAACAAACTTAACCTTCATTTGTGAAACGGTGCAAATCAAAGGGCAAAAAACGACTTGTGCAAGTAATTACCACCGGGGGAGAGCAACAGGGTGAAGGAGAGGTGGGAGGGACTGACGTGGTCCTGGGTGGGGGGGGGTCTCAGAGACAGCCAGGCGTTAACAGGTTGAATGGAAGGAAATAGGAATCATTTAAGGTGAGGGGCATTTTTAATGAGTTTTCTCAGAAATTGATTTTCCAGTGTAATCTTTTATTTATATGCGATGGATGGCACGTCCCCGGTCGAGTGAGGGTCAGCTCTCAGAGCGCCCTGTCAGTGCCCCCCACTCCCTCAAACAACACCCAGAAGCCCAGGGAAAATGGTATTCCAGCTAAGGCAAATATTGTCCCGTCTTGGCTTAAGCAGCTGTTTGTTCAAAGAAAAGGCAGAACGGAGAGTCGCTCACTTCTGCTTTTGCTGCCATTGAACCACAAAACATGGACACCTCTGAAAGACGTTTATTTAATGCAAACGTCTCTTTTAAATGCACATTTTTTAATAACTTCTGGGATTTTTTGGACTTCTCTGTATACTTTCAAATGGCTTGTATACATATGTATGACTTTAGTTCAAACTTTTTAAACCAAATTAAAAAATTATATTATCATTGTGATGACTTCACTTATTTTTTTCTGACTTGAGAGAAACAAATATCATCTTCGTCAATTATCAAAGGTAAAATTGTGTCAACATGAAATTGAAGGTTCCTGCCTGTCTTTCTGTATTATTTTAAATGCATAAATTCAATTATCTTCAAATAGTAACATGAAAAGATTTTTTCTGTTATTCTATCAATTTCCATTCAAATATATTTGGTTCAAATCTATAAAAAGTAGGTAGAAATCAGCACTAACCTTAATTTTTACTTGTTTTAAACATGATAAAATATTTGTTTTTTAAATTTTATTTATTAGTTGTTACCTGCTATTTTTTATTATGAAAGATTGAAACATTTGGTATTGACCCTTTTTTCCTCTCTTCTCAATCGTGGATCAGTTTTAGTTTCTGTTATTTCCCTTTGTTCTTATTACAAATCAAATCACTCTGAGGACATAAATTATTTTAAAGTAGAAAAATTCAGACCTTTATTTTTCATTTGTAGTATTTTTCCAAAAACAGAGTAAATTCCTTTTTTCTGTTTTGCACAAACCCTTGAGATAAATAACTTTAGCTGATTATTTTCTTCCAAACATCTTTGGAGTCTCACTGTTAACAAGCGCGTTTCGATGTCTTCAGCTCCAGGCTGAGAATGAGGCCTTTAAACAAGCCTTCATCTGCACAGCTGATGGATTCACATGAAACTAGCGCCACTTAGAGGCAGACACGGGGACTGCAACACAGTTCATCCCATTAAGAACTTGCAAAGAGAATGACATTTAGTGAAAATAGGAAGATATTGATTTATTGGTTACTTTCGAAGCATTCTTTTTTCATTTGCTGCTGTATGAGCAACCACAGGTTTTCATTAATTTTAGCTCATAAATACGTTTTCGCACTTAATTATTTATAAAATGAAGATGCTTTTAAATTGTTTTTAAATTGATAGGACAAGTCCTAAACAGATATTTAGTTTACAAGATAAAATGTTTAAGTATTAAAAATTAATTAAACTTTTCTCTGCAACAAGTAATTTGAATGAATCTGTAAGGTTTTTGTTGCCTTCTTTTTATGTTTGATATTTGTATCAGGAAAGTTTGTTTTAATTTAATGACCTTTCTTTCAAACATATATTGTATTTTTCTGAAAGCTGAATACTTGGAGATTTTGTCTTTCAAAGGTTTTTTAGTGGTGGGGGCCTTTTTTTCTCGTTTTGAGTTTTCGCTTACTTTTATTTGTCTAAAATCGCTATAAAACGTTAAACGTTGGATTCTTAGCTTGAGTTAAAACGTTTTTTTTTAAAGTTGTGCTTAAAATATAAAACAAAACAAAAAAAAAACATTAAAGAAAAGACAAGTGTTCTCTTATTTACACCCAAGAGCACAACTCTCAGTAAAGATATACAAATGTAACATGTATTACCATTTCCACCAGCAGATGGCAGGCTAACCTAATTCTTTACCAGCTTTTTTTTTTTTTTTTGTTTATTTGAAACTCCAATGAACATATTTTCCACACAACAGTCACAAACCCACAGGATGTCTGTTAGATACCTAATAAACATCTACAGGACATCTCTGACACTGAATCCCTTTTGGGGTCACAGGTTTGCTGGTTCCATTCCAGCTACTGTTAGAAGGTGGAGTACACCCTAAGCAGGTCACTAGTTTGTCACAGGACCACACAGACAGCAGGTTACCTGTGAAACATGTTTTTGAACTGTGGCAGGAAGCAGGAGAAAATTCACACATGTAGAGGGAGAACATGCAAACTTCAGCTGGGATTTGAACCAGGTTCTTCTCACTGTAAGGTGAAACCACACCACACCATTATGCAGCCTTACTCTTCACAGGTTAGTAATCACAAAGTACTACTGAAATGTACCTGGGTCAAAGGTCAGAGAAACTTCCATCAAAACATCAATCCAACAAATGTATTTCTGTTTAGATTTTTAACTTGTCATATAACTGAAGAAAATGACAGTACAATGTAGATAACTAATAGACATCTACTGTGGATGCATTATAGTTATCTCATAGACAGACGGGATGATGTATATTAATTATCTAACAGACGTCATGTCTCCGGTGGGAAGAAACGTCCCAAACGGCGCGTTTACAACGTGCAAGGCATGATGGGAAAGGCCCAAAGTGGAAGTTCCTCGCAGATCCAAAAACCTGCTTATCCATCTGAAGCCATTTAAAAGAAGACATTTTTGACCTTCAGTCCTTGGGCAACCTGTTTGTCACATATTTGACTGCCGTAGATTTTATTTTACAGGTTTTAAACAGATAGAGAGGAAAAAACAAAGCAAACAACTTACTTTGCCTTTTTCGAGTGTTATTTATTCATTTAATAAGAACACATGATGCATTTCAACAGTTTCATTTATTTATTTCAAATAGCAAGAAAATATATTCTTTTATTCAGGAAAAATAAATATACAATATTTTTTATAAACAAAATGCACAATTTACAAAGTGGCAGCTAAGTACTGCATGTTACACATTCTACTTTATTTGAGCTTTTCCCTTCAGGGGCCACCACAGCGAATCAGCTTCTTCCATCCCAGCCCGTCTCCTGCATCCTCTACTATAACACCAGCTACATGCAATTGTTTTATTTTTAACCATTTAGTTCTTTTCTCATCAATAAAAACAGGTTTCTTAACTCAGTATTACAGCTTTTATTAGAAAAGAGAATTCAAGCCTCCATTATTTCCTTTTCTTGTGAATCTAAAGCAGGGCTGTCAAACTCAGTTGACTCAGTGTCCTGCATGTTTTCCTGTTGAGCTGTTGAAGCTCCTTATTGGCTAAACACACCTGATCCCGATGTGGATCAGCAGCAAATAAGGCAGGATTTCTGAAAAACCAGCAGGAGGCCGGCCCTTGAGGACTTGACACCCCTGATCTAAAGGTTTCGTGAGGCCAGACAGGAGTCCATCTTAATTTACTGGAGCCTGCTGAGATGTTTCTATATTTCCAGCAGACTAAGACGAGCGTCCTTCTGCGGCAGAAACTGACACCAGGACCTTCAAAGCCGGAGACATCTGACTAAAATGGCTCTGCGCCTTTTGGGTGATTGTGCTGATGATGAGCGTCCGTGGTTCTCCTTATCAAGTACATGCCACCGCTCTAGTTTGGACGCAGTAGTGTCTTGACGGTTGTTTTGTGAGATAAGACTGCCGGTCAGGAGGCGAGCAGCATGTGAGACAAAAACCAGAGTAAAATACAAAACAGACCGAATGAGCTGCAAACCGGTTGTGCTGAGTTTGGGTGTGGAGACGTGGAGGTAGAGGAACCAGTTTGTTGCTCTGTGGCAAAGATCTGCCTGTGCTGCTCTTGAAGGGTCATAGAAGGCTCCACTGTTTGGTAACCGTTTATTATCCTTACATTAGACTGTGGCGTTGTGCTGTAGAGACACAGAAAACTGCATGAAACATTTTCTTTTTTTTACACTTTCCACCCGGCTCAGAAGAAAATTATTTGTTTGTATTTTCATCATGTTCTTTTGGTATTTTTCTGATGATGGTGGACATTTATAAGACATATAAAGCTCAAAATGGCATTTCTGTGTATTTCTTTATTCAAATCATCATGAATCCGGTACAGGAAAAAAAAGTCATTTGAGAAGATCATATTTGTGACGTAGAAATACTCTGGGCGGGCTTTGAAAATAGATCAATAGATAATCAGAGTGGAACTTTAAACGATGAATGTCAGCAAAAACTCCAAGAGTGAATAGTTATCGTGTTTTTTTCTGCGTGTTTATCCGAATTGACTTTTTTACTGACTTTAGGAACAAGCCTGAGCTGTTTTCTGTAAAGTGATCATGATGAATGCCTCTCACCTGTCCCCAATGCGAACCCAGAGGTCGCTGAAAAGGCGGGGTCTCCCATGGCTCCGGTGAATTTTGCGAGGCCGCTTGTGTCGCCCAAACTCCTCCAGCTGGCTCAGGCTGTCGGGCAGCAGGATGTGGGGGAACTCCTCCTCCCCAAGGCCGGGCGAGTCTCCTGGGTCCCCCAGCTCCGGCTCCAGGGTGGGGAAACTGGCAGGGGTCACTGTGACGGTGGCGGCGCTCTCCTCTCTGGAGCCGGCTGCAGGTGGCTCCACATCTGGTTTACTGCTGCAACAAAAGAGCGCAGGAAAAGCAGGGCATGCACAAGGTTAGTTCATTCTAATTTTCAGTGCAGAAATCTCATCATAATCAGAGGTTTCAGTGAAATAAATCATTTACGCAGCAGACAGGAAATGGGAAATCGTTTTTTTTTCACCTACGATTTTGAACCTGCTGCTGGCTAATGTTACTTTTTGCTTCCAAACCGTAACTTCCATCAAGGACATAAAACCACAAGGAAAGCCTCGCCCTGTCAACGCGTCTCTGAGAGGCTCGATTACCCAGCAGGCAACGTTGGTGGATAACTCTCACTGCTACTGAGATTGTCTTCTAAAATAAACTTCTGACCAAAGAAGACCACCCAGAACCTCTATCTGCTACTTCAATCTTTTTTTTTTTTGTCACTTTTTCATTTTTTAAACTTTCCTTTTTTCTGTTACTGTACCTTAAAGGTGGCTCTGTTATTTATTTTTATTTTTTTGGCATGATAAAAGGATACAAATATCCTATAAAATAAGAGTTAGTCAAAAATGACTTCAAATAAAACAAAACAGATTTATGTTTGCTTCAGAATGAACTATTATAGAATAAACTAGATCCCTGTTACTGATGTGTGACTTCCTTCAGAGCAGCTCATTCAAAGACCCACTCCGATGAAAACTGTGTTTGGTATTTTTAACATGATGATGGAGGACCTTTATTAGGAAATTTGGCTCAAAATTGCATTTCTGAGTATTTCTTCATTCAAATTGGGGCTGTAAGCTAGCTGGAGCATCTGTAAACAGAGAACTCTCAGCAATAGTGCTGAATAAAAATAGAAAGTTTTCCACTGATGATAGCTTCCCAGAAGGAGCTCAGAGTAGACCCACTGATCCTCCACATCCAGAGGAGCCAGTAAAGGTGGGTCGGGAATCTGGTCCGGATTCCTCCTGTACACCTCCCTACAGGGAGATGTTCCAGGCATGTCCCACTGGGTGGAGGCTGGGGAAGACCCAGGACACCTGGAGAGAGGCTGGCCTGGGATTGTTCTGGGGATCCCCCCAGAGGAGCCGGAGGAAGTGGCCGGGAAAAGGGAAGTCTGGGCATCTTTGTTCAGACTGCTGCCCTCACGACCCGTTATGAACAGGTTTCTTGTTGTTTTGTGGCGTTTTCCACTGCTCATTACATCAGCTTAAACAAAGGAGAAAAAAGTTTGTGGTCACAAATGTTCTGCCTGTTCTTGTGTTTTTAACCACAGTGAGTCTGTTAACTTGTAAACGTTGAAACCACGAGCTACGCTAGCTGGAGCTCACGACAGTTAGATATTGCCATAGATGGCACTCAGGCCTTTTACCATTGTCCAAGATCTGTAAAGAGCAACACCATATTGGAATGGTAGAAAAACAATGAGACACCTGTATAAAGTTAGTACACAACATAAACCTTTAGAGACCACCATCGTTGTGCTGGCCTCGTGCACCACTCCTGCTATGTGCACAGCGGTGCATGCACGTGCTTACGTGTTAAGGTGAAAACAAGCAGAGTGACAGCTGGCAGCTTTCTTTGGCGCAGCCACAAGAACAAAGATGTGTGAGGCTGAAGTTTCCAACTCCTGAGCTTCATTTGTCACTAAGCCGTGGATCCTATCTGCAAACAGCAGGCTGAAGTCTCACCCCCCCACACACCTCCTCCTTAAACTATAGTTAGATGAATGCTAGAAGACAATAATGTGAAAAGAGGGCAGTCATGACTTATGTGTCTGCTCAGGTTTCAGTCAGTTTTGCAGTAACGTCACAGGCAAGTTATTCCTTTCTAAGAACAGAATTATTATTCTTTTGTGGATCTGTGACAATCATTGTGGTGATCTTGGAGGTTTTTTTGTAAGTGCAGTCATAAAATAAAAAGACAATCCTCTCTGTCTGCTTACTCACTCTGTGGCTGCTTCTTGAGGCTCAGCAGGCATGTGGATGATCTCATGACCCTCCTGGGTGAGAATGTCAAGAACACTGTGGTTCCCCAGGAAGTGACCTAACATCCGATCAGGAGACAAAGGCGACAGGTTGAAAATACGCAAAAAGGGAGAGGTCAAGCTTTTTTCTGACTGTGTGGTGCAAGAATTTGATTCAATTTAACACAAAGGTTTGATTAGACTTGTACATTGTACGTGTTATTAATGTCAACTTTTGGGGAAGAAAGTAGCAGCAAAAAAGATTAATTTGCAACTTTCACTTAAAGCAGAGTGGGAATAGACAGAAAAAAGCTACAAAATAAGACGTCGCACATGAGTCAAAGCAGAGAAAGCAGAAAACAATTAATCATCAAAAATATACAAAAGTTAGTCATTAAAAATGAGGAAGCATACAATTCCAAGTAAAAAAGTACATTTATCGTACACAAAGCACACAAACAAATGATTATGTGTGTCCATATGAGGAGTGAAACTGTGGAGCAGAACAAGTTTAAACTTAAGACGATGTCCAAGAGTTTAAGAACAAAACATAGAAATATGATTACTGATAGATATGTACTGAAAAAGTGATATATCTGTAAATATTCATGAATATACGTTTGAATTGTGTAAGGAGGCAATTGACTTTTTCAAGGATCAAAATGAAAAAAATATGGCCAACGAGTGTTTGTAAATGAGACTGTGTGTCAGATGTTCCCATGAGTACATTTATAGTACCTACATGTGTGGTTATGTGTCTATGTGAAACTCAATTTGTATTCATCAGAGAGGGAATAGGACTATATTACTTCTATTTTACTAATACTTTGTTTTCACTCCATTTTAGATGTTTGTTGTATTTTTTTGGTTTTTTTCCCACGAAGAATACGTCCTGAACAAAATATCATCTTCAACGTTTAGAGGCTTAAAGCTTGTCTGAAGGCTGTATACTTTGTAATATATCAGTTAAAGTAAAGTATAAATATTTTTTAAAAAGTGGAATCTTTATTTCACTCCAATCATCATTTGATCTCTTCTCAAAGTGTTTGCAGTGGTCTCTTTATTATGATTTCGCCACTTTTAGGCAAAATATTTTTTAAAAAGTGTCGTTTTCTAGGACATAGAAGAGCGGCAGGAGTTCATTAAAAATTCACCTCTGAGCAACCCTGTTCCCCTTTCTCATAACACTTAACTGAGAGCTCTCAGTTTGCAGTCTTTCCTGCTAGCTTACAGCTCCTCACACCCCCAACCCAACATTAGCGGTGCACCAAAAATGTTGGAGCTATCCAGCCGTACAGATTTGAGGCAGATGCCAGATCAGACGAGGAAAACAAAGCCGTTCATGGCGGAGCAGGGAGCTTTTGGCACGCTCAACATTTTTTTCTACGTCACAAATATGATCTTTTTCAAGGCATTTCTTTCTCTGCTTTGCTCCTCATTTTCAACAACTGGAATAAAGAATACTCAGAAATGTCGTTTTAAGCTTCATTTTTTTCATATGTCCTCCAACATCATAAAAAGGCCTCAAGAACATGTTAAAAACACCAGTTTCACTCATGCAGATTAACGTTCTCAGGTGTTAAATTATGACATTTCTTCAAAACAGTTGCTAACAAAAATAGTACAAACTATAAATATATAAACAGATTCTGTTTTAATGCATTTTTTTCAATGACTTCCTTCTGGGCAGTTGGTAAATGTATGATTTTTTTTTTAATTTGACCTTGTATATAGCACGCCACCATGCTGGTGTAAAGGTTAGTGCTCTTGTCTAACAGCTTGAGGGTCCTGGTTCAAATCCCTGCTGGGACCATGCTGTGTGGAGCCTCCATGCTCACTCCATGCATACATGCATGGGTTTTCTCTGGCTTCTTCCCACAGTCCAAACACATGTTTTATAGGTTAATGGATGACTCTAATTGTCTCTAGGTGTGAGTGTTCTTGTGTGGTCCTCTGACAGACTGGACAGGCTCTGACAACTCATTTACCTCAAACGAGATACAAGATAGCAGGAAATAACATGGACTGATGTAGCAGGATAATATTTGTACTTTTCAACAACCATTGGATGGTAATGATCATGTTAATCATGTAATGATTATGTAATGTTGATCATTCAAACCTCTGAGCAGACTCTGGTTGTGACTGAACGACATTTTTGAGTCCCTGGATGAAACTGGCCCTTGTAAAGTCCCTTTCTGTGAAGAAGAGGGCACCACATATCTTTTCACTTCTTTGCTTCTTCAGCATTCTTCTTTTTCTTTCATCTCTTCTTCCTCACGAGATGTTTGGGCCAAAGTAGGCAGACTGAGTGACTGCCTGCAGACAGATTTACCTCGTCTCTTTTTTGTGTCAGGCAGCTATTTCATTAATTTCTCCCAGCCAGGAGCAGAATGGTGTCCTGTGTGTTGGCCATGTGTGAGGTCAAGCTCTATATTGCACACGCTGACTTCCTTTGCTCTGCCATTATTTTTCACACACAGAGTCAGAGTGTGACACGTCTTTAGTTTGTGTGACAACCCAGCAGTTCTTCCAAGTGGGCAAACAACCACAGGCTTTTCTGCGATTCATGTATTTTTAATTTTCCTCTTGGGAATGCTGCATTGGTTTTGTCCGAGGTCATAAACATGCACGCACTGCTTTAACAGTCTACTGCGAAAACAGAAGAGCAATGCCAGGACTTTGATCTGAGCCTTAAAGCTGAAAAAAGCCACACATGCATGCAAACAAGCTGTTGTTCTCAGGCTGAAAACAACACTTCCTAAATTTAAACCTTTGAACTTGAGTTGGAAAAACTGCATTAGGGTACAATTTGTCAATAAAATAACACTTTCCTCCTTAAAATCTGGGGTCTCTTTGGAACAAACCATTCACAAGCTTTCCATCCACAACAGTGGCATTTGAAGTGTTTGTTTCCATGTAGGTTTGTGTTTCATCCCATGTGCCACTAAGACATAATAGCTTTTGAATGTGTGTGTGTTTGAGTAGTGTCCAGACAGTAAATTGTGCTGTGCTTCTGAAGCACAGAGCAGTCCTAACAAACAGATCCAGGTAGTGAGATGTCGCCTGGCATCGAGGATGCAGGGGCCACAGCTTCTGTTCCTTCTGATCCGGCCTTTGCAGGATCTGATTGGTCGAAAACAAATGTATCAATCAAAGGAAAGCTGAGCATATCTGGACAACAAACCTCAACAGCTGGACTTGCTCTTTCTTTTTCCTAAAACATGCTGCTACATGAGGATGTTACTTATTGCACACTGGTCCTCAACTTAGAGGTGGATCAGTTTAAAATATGCCCCTCTCACCCTCCGCAGGTGGTTTCTCACCCAAGCTCCCAGGCCTCTGGTAGAGGACCCGAGCTTGGATCCTGCACATGGATCACTGAATGTTTGGAGCTGTACAACATCAACAGGACACAGGACAGGCTGTGCAAAGAGGGGCCTGAAACAATCCAGCACATAACTGCAGGGTTTAAGATGCTGGTGAGTAAAGAACAGAGGAAAGCTGTTGTAGCAGAACCAAGAGATGGTAACATCAAGAAGAAGGAACATGAGAACCTGGAGAAAGCTTGGAAGGTGAAGGTGACAGTGGTGCTCGTGGTAACTGTAGCACTCTGAGATGTAACCTCCAAACTGAAGGAGTGGCTACAGCAGATCCCTGGAGAGACCTCAGACATCTCAGTCCAGAAAAATGCAGTGCTAGGAACAGCTGAGATACTGCAGGACCCTCAAGCTCCCACGCTTGGGTCCTCTGGTAGAGGGGATTGTGTTACGTATTGTATTGACAGATTCTTGCAGATACACAGCCCACTAAAAATGTTTCTGTTGCTACTATGTTAAATATAAAGCTTTTTCTTTCTCAATATACTAGCTGGTAAAGGCTTCAGCATCTCTGTGACCCTGAATGTGATTTGGTAAGTTTGGACAATAGATGGATGGATAAAACTTTCTTGGAGTTCACTCCACTCCAAGCTCAATTTCACATCGGCCTTCTTGTCTGTCTATTGTAATCCATCCGTTTTTTTTTTTGACAGACCTCTCCTCAAATAAACAATGATTACAGCACCAAGATCCTGCAAGAATATAGAACAGTGGAGCACAGAAACACATGAAATGTGCTGATCGAAGAATAAAATGAGCAAAAGTATTGTCAGTTCTTAACAAACTAATGTATTTGTATTTTATTTATTTCCATACTAATATAAAAATATTTTTAAAAAATGAAGATTTAAAGGTACATTTACACCAGTCACGGCAGGGGCATCAAGAATGATTGGTTGACGCGATCAATCAGCCAATCAGGGGCTCAGCTTTGACGCTTTCAGTGACCAGATCAATGAGTAGAAAAATGAATTAAAAATGGCCAGCCCATCATAGAGCCCATGGAACTGAAGCGATAGAGCCCGCTATGCTAGCCAGCCGCCCCGTGGACAGCATAGCAAGATCCACGGCACAAGGGATCAGCGTTGCATGGGGGGGGCAGAGCTGCGGCCCCCCTGCCTCTGCCTGACCCCGCCAGTGGAGCTACGCTAGCTCCAAAAACTTGAAATTAAATTTGAAGGACGTCGAAAGAGAGATGGCAAATGCAAATTAGAATGCACCATAAGATAGAAGAAAATAAAGCTGTGTAACATGGATGAACTGATGGTTAAATAGGAGTTAGAGTTGTGGTGGACATCCCCAATCCATTCATGTCGTGTATGAATGAGGCTTCCACCATCCCCATTGTCTTGGCTCTACAATAAAATGTCTTTTTTTAAACTGGAAAATTAAGGCTAAAAAAAACTGTTGATAAACAATGGAAGTCAACAACTCTAAAACGAGACCATCAGATACCTAAAGTGTCACATTAAGGAAAGGGAGTTAAAAGGAAAAAACACATCAGCTGCTCTTTCTTTTTTTCTTCAATAATAATTATTTCTATTCATTACTGCATAGGACCATTATTTCTGTTATCAGTGTAAGTATGACCTCAGCCTAAGGGGGCTGGAAGAGTGTAAACATGTTGATGTTCCATCAAAACAAAAATGTTCAAGAAACTGTTTACAAAAAAAGGTCCCTGTGAGCCATTTTATCCTTAGAAGTGAAGAAATGGATGGAAGTGCATGAGATACATTCAATTAACCCCGCAAAAAGCTTCATGTGGGCGTTTTCCTTTGTAGATTTGGTTTGTCCAGAAGGAGGGGAGATTTTTGTTCAATTCAAGATGTTTCTGATTGTGTGTGTAGGGGTAAATAGCCGCTAAATGAAAGGAGATACACAAAAACTCCTGGACCACCATGATTCACAAAAGGAACTTTTTTTATTCTGCAGCTGTCCTGAAATGAAGAACCAGAGGTTTGTGTACATTGTTCTTACTGCTCCCTGGGGTGCATTCACACCAGCCGCATCGACTTTTGTTCAAGCGGCCATTTTGAATAAAAAGTCTATGTGAACGCATATCAATCCAAATTTAGGGTTCCAGGACACTTATGTTCACGTGTTGCTACGCGCCTTTTTAAGTTTGGTCGCGAGTTTTACGTACAAAACGAGCATCCATTGATTCAACCGTTTTAATTTCTTGAGGCTAAGTCATGACGCTGAACTGTGACTAATTAGGGGCTCGGCTTTGGAAGTGACGTGTGGACAAAACACAGAAGTGCCAACAGTTGCACTGAGCCTCTAGCAATCGTAGGTGGCAAGCGCTAGTGACCTGTAAAAAACAAAAGAAGTCTGAAATGTGGCGATTTTCACATTTTCACACAACGTTGGAAAACTTTTGTTCAAGTGATATTTGCAAAATTTAAAAACACACAAGCCTCAAGTCTACAACCACCAATGAAGCTAATGTTCAAACCTGCTAAAAGCCGAGCATTCTCTAAAATACAGCAGACTCAGCATCACAGACATGCTGCATCCCTCCTGGATCACTGGCAAAGGGAGGTTCACAGGAGCAGATCCTCAGCAGCTCAGGGGGTGTAAAGAAACGTTCAGTTGTTAACATTCCTCAGCTTAATGATGACTTCATTTCTTTTGTTACGTCAATCTGTCTCCCTGCGCAAAACTGAAGAGTTGTGAACGACACGTGCTGACAGGTGCTCGTGTCCAAGTTCGGGTTGATGTTCTGGTGGAACGCTAAGATCAAGAGAGCTGAGGGGATCGGGTCCAGAGGCAGACCGCAGCATGTGTTGGGGCTGACATAAGGCCATGTTGAAAAGGCTGCAGTGAGTGCTTCACTCTGCAAAGTTTTAAAGTGATTCCCCACATTGAAATATTTTGACTGCAGCTTGCTGTTCCAGCTTTTACAGCTCTCCCCTTGAGATGAAAAGAAAAAAAATGAGTGGAAACACTCAGAAGCACAGGCAAAATGGAAATAGTAGCTTTAAAGAAACAAAGAAGCACAACAAAGCTAAAAATATTGAATGAAACTTGCCACTGTTGTTTATTTTTTGTTCCTTGAGCAGTGGCTTTTGTGCGCGGTAATGACGTTCTGTCGTGGAAAAAGCAAAGGCATCCTCAGAGCCATAAAATGCCTCTTTTGTTTAATAACCGCCTCATTTCCTTTCATCAACTCGTTGGTAAATATTCATGTTTCAGTGACTACAGCATTTAGACTCATTTAATTTTCTTGACAGCATGGGGAAATAAATAAAATGTTTTGTTTAAATAGTAAAATACTTGTGTCTGGTCTTTTGTTCCTGGTTTCTCAGTGTCCGTGCTTGCTGCTGGCATTTTTGCACATTTTTCTTTGGCCTGACCATGAGCTGAGTGAACAAAAGCAAGCACAATGAAATGTGTGCGTGGCTGTGTTACGCATGTCTGAAAGTTTCTGAGTTGTGTCTGTCTGCACTGTGTGAGACGAATGTCTCAGATCAGAAGTTTCTCAGCATCTAGAGGCCGGCTGCTTTTCATTCTTTCCTTTTATTCAGGATCTGATTTACACCTGGGACGGCAGGTGAAAGCAGTTAAGGAATGCCAGCGGTCCCTTGGAGCGAGCTGTGTTGTTTTTGCCCTCGAATGGTCAGACTGATGAGAACTTTTTTAAGGTGAGATTTTAAAGCACTCGGTTCTTAAACAGTATGGAACTTCCTGAAACACGAGAGGATCCTTTTTCCACTGCAAATGGAGTGTGTAGTCTTTGAATGAGTTAATGAGCAGCACTGACTTAATTATTGGGTGGACTTCAACTATTTTACTCTTCAAACCGACTGTGTTCACGTTACTGTAATAAACAATGGTTGGTGCTTCATCGAATCCGGACCTCCAGCATGCATTGGGGCGATTTGCGGCCGAGTGTGAAGTGGCTGGGAGGACGGTCAGTATCGCTGAGTCTAACGCCCACTTAAAGCAGTGCTTACGCCACACTCTAGTTGTTAGTGATTAACAGTCAGTAACGGTCAGGCTACACGCACGGAGCGCTCATGTTTCACGTAGCGGGCTCCTTGTGCGGTCCGCAGGATCTGTGGAGGTTGATAAAAGGAAGAATCTGTCCGACACGCCTGCATTTCACTTACTTCCTCCTTACGTGTTGTATAGGTGTTCACTACGACCTGTTGCCCGCAGCATGCCCGGAGAAAAAACATTGTTGCTCATTATGGCTCACCGAGCACACTACAACATGGATACCTGCATCTGTTTAGCATGTATTACTCCACTTTGAATAATGTGATCGAAGTTGTTCCATCTTAAAAATATGTGCAGTTTTATGAATTAAATCTATCATTTCTGACTGGACGTGATGGTGGTGTCGGTGTAGGTACCATTTGTCAGATTGGTACGGGGGCTTGCAACTACTGATAACATCACACTACGGTAACACAACTTAGACAAACTATGTCAGAATTCCTGGTAACACCACTTTGACAAACTATTTAAGCTATGTCCCAATGTCTTCAAACATACATACATAACACTTGAGCATTCTACTCACTGCCTTGCGAATCTACAATTCCAAACTCAAATGTCCCAGAATTCTCTGCAAAAAACCAGTGTGCATTGATGCTCACTAGATTGGGGAGCGTGGACCACAATGCATTGTGTTTGAACAAATTCAGCAAAAAAAGGTGTTTCCATGTATTTTTTGGGAACTATCAACTTTTCATCTTCAGAACACAGTGGACTTCCAGTCTTCATAAAAATCTTGGATTGATTACGTTTTCATTTCATGAATTCGGTGACGTTACATTCGCTGTTAAAAAAGAAAGCCGTGAGTATGGTGTCTGAATTGCTTTTAAAATCCAGGGCAGCAGAAAGTCCTGCACTATGTGGTTTTTTAGTACTTAAGGAGTAGAGAGGGAACTCAGATATAGCCTTTTAGTATCGAGATCTGCTTGGGCCGACCATACATTAATTTATTCAATTGCAATTTTACACGTCATCAGGCTATTGTAGAGCCAATCAAATATTGCAACGTCATCTCTGCAAGCCTCCATACAGATGTGTCAGGCCGAACACATATGGTACCTGCACCAGTATCTGCTGTTTTTTTGTCAAGTAAAACGAAGCACACAACTTAACTGTTCAGCCTAAAGACCCACTCCAATGACAATCATGTTTTTTGTGTTTTTAACATCTGCTTGTGGTGGTTTTCTCATAATAGAGGACCTCTATAAAAAATGATGATTCAAATTGTGTTTCTGAGTATTTCTTAAGACAGATCACATTGGATCAGAAACCGGATGCTTGAAAAAGCTCAGACTAAAATATGTCTTAAAAAATGACAAAGGTTTCTTGATTTTAGCTAAAAACTGCACAGTCATAATTAAAAGACTACTGGGAATGATTGATGTGTAAAAAATGCTTGGAGTGGGACTTTAAAAACATTGACACCCTTGTCTTTTAATCGGTAAGTTTAGTTTTGGTAGAATTATGAACATTTCTCTGATGTCATTTCAAACTAAAGCTTCTTAAACCAACTTTCTAAAGGACATTGCTCTCACTTCAGTTTGTTTTCAGTTTACAATTTTGATTGAAATACTTTTTAATAAAATATGTGGCTGAAATTTAGATCTTCAAAGGATATACCAGGTTTAGTTGCATTTCATAACAATTAGCCAAATAGTTTTTTGTCCTTTGAAACTGAATAGGATAAGACAGACAGGGAACATGGATTTTCCTACTTGAGGAATGCATGTATAACAGGGAAGTGCTAGTAGATCTAAATAAACAGAGTTTAGCAAACACTTCAACCAAAAAAAATTAGACGCAGGGCAGATAAAACGATAAAAGAAATGTTGTGAAAAGCATCAAAAAGAGTCATGAAGAGAAAGTGACATTCCTGCAGTCATCACTTCCACAAGTGACTGCAAAACACATGGCTTCATTGGCTGCACTACTGAGAATAATAGGAATGTGTGGTAAAACAAACTGCAAAAAAACTAAATCAATTCAAACTGGCACATTGAAGTCTGTGTCAACTTCAAAACTTAAAAAAACGCATTCAATTTTGACGGTGACTTTCTTTTTGGTGATAACTATCAGTGAATCATGTGCCACAAGAACACAGAAACGCTCCTTTACATGAGTATGAACTGGTTTTTGGCCTTGTCAGAACATTTCAGGAAATGTTTTCAGCAGCCAGAAAACAGGCAAATGAAGACCTGCAGCAGTCTTTTACGTTCCACGCGGCTTTACCAACAGTCCACCACTCCACAAGACATTTCATACTTGTGGTGTTTCATACGATTTAAGTTTGTGTTCTACCTTTTAAGGGGCTGACGGATACTAACGGGATAAAAAGCACGCTTGTGCTTTTGCAGTTTTTCCAGTTTGGCTCTTTCGATTGTAGCTAATCATCTGTTTATGCCGTGTAAGTTTGTCACAGCCAAATGAGTGACTCGTTTCTACAATCTTTCTATATGTGCTTCTGTGATGGCAGAGAGAATCAGGATCTAATCAACTATAAAGGAGCAGGGTGAGAAGTAGATGCAAAATGACAAGAATGAATAGAACTGCTTTGTACAGAGACCTGTCATTTTCAATAGCATTTAAAAAATGTTATAGACTCTGAAAAACAAGATCAAGATAAGATCAAAAACATGACATGCAAAAATGCATTATTTTAGAAAGCATTAAGAAGTGGAAAAGTAGTCCAGAAACTTCGCAACAAAAAAAAGCATTTCACAGACAGAAAAAAAGACAGATTTTAGGGAGTGCAAAAGTTAAAATAGGTGCATATAGGCAAAATAGGCAAAAAAAAAAAAAAAGTTACAAGAATTCATAAGATTATTAAGTTATAAAAAATGTCTTTCTTTGTTACCATGGTTCTTTTAGATCCACATTATAACATTTCTTACTGATTTTCTACATTCACTGCAGGAAAATCCTGGCAGCTAATTTACTCAATAAACCGAGGACCTTTCCTGTTCAGATGTGTGACCTTCAGGTGAAACTGAAAACTGGTCAGTCTTTTGTTTCATTTCTGCACTTTCAAAAACTCTGTTTTGGTGAGTCTAAATGGAAAAAACATCTGATTTCTTGAATATTTGTGGACAAATGAAAAGTAAAGACAGAGCATGCACAGGTACTCTTGATGAGGTCACCTACTGGAAGCTTGAAAAAAATGTATGGAACATTTAATGGAACAAATTATCACAACTATAAGCTTGACTGATGTTATTGGTGAGGAAGTAAAGAAGATGTCAAATCCCCTCAAATGTGAGATGATGGATCTGTTCAGCTGTGTCTTTTTTAGAGGAAAACACAATTTTTTGGGAGAAAAGAATTTGTTTTAATGGATGTTCCAAAATCTTCTTGTGGTGAACAACTGTGAGTAACGTTATCCAGGTTAGCTGGAATTTTTTAGATACCAGACTGGAATCAAGCTCATTTAACAGATTTTCTATTGAAAGCATTAAGTCTGTTCAAGTGCTGCCCACTTGGTCAGTTTTTCAAAAATGAGCTTCCTGCATTTTCATGGTAAATATCTTCTCAAACATGTCAGCTTTTTTTCCCCGGCAAATCTATGGCTCCATTTTGAAGAACAGGTCAGTCAACCTATCAGAGGTAAGGAGAAATGGGCGGAACCACGTGGGGATCAAAAAAGGTTGCAGACCTGCATCACACCCAGACAGTTCTGGGTTGAACAGAACTCTGAATGTTTGTTTTATCAAAGCTAAAGTCAGCAGAAAGCCCGTTAGCTGCAGTCTGATGATACAGGGGGTCTTCTGTGGACTTTTCATCTGATTTTGGAACATTTTCACCAGAAAACATCAAAGGTAAGACAGACTGGATGGTTGATTGCAGTAATCTTTGTCAGCTGCTTTGTTGGCTCATAACTAGACCAGAAACCAGGAAGTCATAAATAACTGTTGAAGGAATGTGGGTCATTTTGGCTAATATGCTAAATGGTAACAACATTTTTAAATGGGTTTTAACAGCAAATGATAATATGTTAGTTAAGCTCAGTGGTCTAGTGGAAGAGTATCTGCTCTGGAAGTTTGTGGGTTTAAATCCACAGTCAGATCAAACCAAGGACTAAAAATGGAACCAAAGCCTCCCTCTACCCAACACTCCACATTAAGAAGTTACATTGGAGGGTTAAAGCACCAAATACCACACTGCCTGTTTTCCAGTACTGCTTTCTGCTGAGTCTTTTCATTTTAATTGATTCCACACACCTGATCCAGGTAATCAGCAGCAACAGCAGTGACAGGAGAGCTGTAGAGTAGGCAGGGTGGTAGATCTTGAGCTGCTGTTCAGAAACGTAGGTTATTCTTTGTATTTTTATCATTGGCTGTATGGAGAGCTGGTTGATTTGAATTGACTTCATTAGAGCCAGAAGTAAACCATTTTTACGGATGATTCCATGCGTATTTGCTCCAGTTCTCAGATACAGTCAGTGGTTTTTACCCATTGAATTGTTGCTTGGCATCCCTGCCGTGAAAATTGGGTTCAGTGTGAATGCAGCTTCAGGCTTAATTTATGTAACTATTATGCAAGCTTCCTAAGGTCCAATCCTACCATCCAATATACCAGAATGCTGGATAGAAATTCAGCTGTAGGGCTGGAAATAGAATAGTTATGCAAACAAAAGACTAATAAAAAGCGAGCAGAGGTCCTGCAATACGATCTGAGTGTCGGGCGCGATGCTCTAGCGGTGGTGTGTTTTGGGCAGTGCGACGAAAAGTTGCGTTCGTTCTTGTCCTCGGCAAATGCGGTTCATATTTTATTTGTTTATTATCTGAGACTGTTTAGCACTATACTGGTGTTAAAATCTCAAGTATTTGTGTCTAATTATTGAAAACAAAAACTTAAATGAATGTTCCTCACAAGCTTTCACATTCTTTTTTGCTTCTGAGGATCATTTGTTTTCCGATGTAACTTTCTGCAGCTAAAGTTTCAACTCTTCCACAAAGTGACCATGGCTACTAAAAAGACAAGCTCTGGAAAAGAGAAATATGAGTGCAGCCAGATTTCTGGGAGTCAAGGTTGTCACATAATACATCCTGGCATGACTGGATGATAAAAGTTTATGGCCTGTTATGACCAATGGGAAACTGGGACCAGAGAGACAGTTACTGGAACATAAATGTATCCGTCAGCGTTTTGAACATGGGATAAGGCATAAATAAGGTAAGTGATTTGTGATCAGAGCCTCAGAGAGATCATTTAAATTAGACTAATAAATATTTTATGTGGCTGGGGGACCTTTCTGTGTGGAGTTTGCATGTTCTCCCCGTGCATGCGTGGGTTTTCTCCAGGTACTCCGGCTTCCTCCCACCGTCCAAAAACATGCTTCATAGGTTAATTGGTTAATCTAAATTGTCCCTAGGTGTGAATGTGAGTGTGTATGGGTGTGTGATTGTGGCCCCTGCGACAGACTGGCGACCAGTCCAGGGGTGTCCCCTGCCTTCGGCCATGAGTAGCCGGGTTAGGCTCCGGCAACCCCGTGACCCCGAAAGGGATAAAGCGGATTGGAAAATGAATGAATGAATGAATATTTTATGATCTTTTTTTCCTTAATATCTGCAACTCAAAGGCATCGTCTGTTTGTTCTTATATTTATACTTTTGTAATTGAGGAGAAAATACTAAAATGCTTAACTGCATGTGCACATAACAATAAAAGATGTGGCTTTAATAATCTGCTGCATACTAAGTCCCACAGATGTTTTTACATTGAGAGCTCTTCCGACATGAATTTTGCTTTAATTGTGCTTTTTCTAACTTTTTGAATTTCTGACTTTTTCGTTAAGTGTGTAGATTTGGCATGACTTATAGGCTTTATATTGGGCCAAATAGTGTCTGAAAGTTTCTGTAATTTGTCATAAATAATCCTGATTTCTGTGCCAAGTTTACTCTGCAACCGGAAGGCTAACGCTAATGGTTCACTTCACTCAACACCAGCTGTCAGCTTGTCGCACACGCCGGCCTGTTGGTGACTCATGTTCACGTCTCATTCAGAACCTCGCTGGAAAATTACGCAAACAGAAAGCTGCTATTCTGAAAGACACAACGTCTAACACAAGTCAGCTCAGAGAACATGCAGCAACGCCTGAATGAACTTCAGTGTCCAAATTTCTGACGGAGGTGAAGTCAAAGCGGAAAAAGTTCCTGCCTTTCTTAAAACAAATTCCCGACCCACTCCGATCATCTTTTGATCCTTTATTTATGATTATACTGTTTTTGGCCAAAATTGGGAAAAAAAAGCAAAACCTGTCTGTGGAGAGGCAGTAGTTTGTTAGTAATTCGTCTCTGAGTTAAATATTTAAAAGACTGTTTCTAGGTAGAGTCACAGTAACATCACAGACCTCACACCTCCATGCTGTGACCTTCCTGATGTTGTCATACCGGTTGATCTGCTCTCCTCCCGCTGATGCTAAAATGAAAGCCTTTTTGTCGATCACCGCCAACTCCGTGTAGAAAGTGTATGTGTCTGTTGGGGCGGTGCTGGCAGCGCAGACGCTTCCTGGGAGGGGCTGTGGCTCATCTGTATGAATGTGAAGACCCAGTCACTCTCGTGGGTTGGGAGGGGCTGGTGCTCAGAGAGCAGGGTTTTAGAAGAATGGTCAGAAGTGGGTGAATGGAACAAAATACTGTTTTGGGAGCGTCTTTCATAAGGAACAAACATAAAAGTTCAAAAAAGTGGATTTTGCACAATATTGATCCTTTAAGAGTTGTTGTAGTGTTATCTAAAGTAAAGACCACGTTTTAAACCATTTTAAATCACTTTCATTGGATCATCAATTAAACAGCTTCTGACGCGAGTCAGAATGACGTGATCCCAAGCAGCAAAGGAGAAATAAAAGTTTTTAATGAAGGGGAAAATGTGCTTTCAAATGTCAGTGTTCCTCTAGAAACCCTTGTATTTGTTAGAACCTTCCACGTTAATTCACTTACATGAATATAGTTTTTGCATTTGCTTCTAAAAACTCACTTTGTAAACTTTTTCTTTTAGAGATGCACTAATGAAAATGAGACACCAAGATTTACTGGTGAACAATCAAACCTCACAGTATCAGGATGTTTTACATATGTATGTATACAAATGCGTGTGTGCAGGTACATGCATGTGCACGTGTTAGATGAAGTGTCACCATATATAAAGGAGACATTACCTCTGTTGCCATTTCCTGACATGAGTCAGAAGACATGATTACAAGCAGCAAAGGAGAAACAAAAGTTTTTAATGGAGGGGAAAATGTGAATTGCTTAGAACATTCCATGTTTATTCACACATTTGACCGGACATCATCTCATTGTTAATTTTCATCCAAGAATCCAAAAATAAACCTCCAATTTTGGTAAAACTTCACATTATTTGAATCAACTGCACTGTCAAAATTGACTTTGGACCTTTGGACCTTTGGATCAGTGTGCGTGACTGATTGGAGTTGTGCTGTGCTCAGTTGGAGATCATTTAGAAGCACATTAATCTATCCTGATACAAACACACGGACAAACTTTCCCCTGAGGTCACACCATTGGAGAAACACTAGAACTATGACGGAGGTATGCTCTGTAAAATGTAAGTTGATAGTTTCTTTTTTTCTGAATTGGGAGCAAGCTGTAATTGAGGTTTCTGTTCAGTTTTTTAACACATAAAGAGCACTTTTTTTTTTCATCTCAAACAGACGGCAGAGTCACCGCTGCACTGAAGTGAACCTGAACTCCCTCCCATCCCAGAAATAAATGCAAACATATTCTGAGCTCCAGTTACATGGCTTTGGAAAGGTTTCAGTTAATGCTAAGAAGGGAATCAGCTGGGAGACGCTGCCATGCTAAATTTGTGTTTTAAGTCTGAAGCATCTTTTAACAAGCAGGCCAAAAGTTAAGCTGTGTGAACACGTTCCTTGTTGACGACAGCCGGGAATAGACATTAACCAGCGCCTCATCATATAGAATCCACATGGAAAATTGGGGGACTACCTTACCTGCACCAAAAGCAAAAAAGTAGGTCTGGTTGGGATTCCTCTGCAGCAGCGCAGACACCCGTCTCGCCATTCGCTCGTTGCGCTTGTAGATGAGCTCCTTGCGAAAGTACCTGTCGATCTGCTGGGCTGTCATGCGATCGTGAGCTGGGAGGGAGCGATTGATGAAGTGAGGCAGCTAAAAGACAGAAAAAGACTGTAAGAAATGGGAATTTAAAGGCTTTCATGTTGGTAAGAAAAAATTCCAGCCTTTAATGTTGGTTAATCATTCAAAATGATACATAAAATAAAAACAGGTCCTAAAAAGTGGGATGGAGTTAAATGAAAGGGTTGGAAGAAGGTGTTAGCTCATGGTGACGGTGATTCTTGGCAGTCAAAAGTGTTTCTGATGTGAGACTTTGACAAAAAACAGATTTTTAGATCATGAGGCATTAAAAAGTGAATTAAGTACAAGTTTAAATACTGTACTTTTAGGTTCTGCACAAGCACACTTCACTTGATTTACTGCCAATAGTTGATAACAACCTTTTATGAGGCGACCAAAATGACTTTAGCTCGTTTCAGGCTGAATCGACCTACTTAGTGTTTTTAAAAAAAATCAGAAGTCACCAATGGAGTAACAGGAAGTGCATCATAGCGCCACATTTATTATCAAGTGTGTTGGGATCTTGAGTAAAAATGAAAGATGATCAAGTGGACTGCATTTTTGTGTAAATGGAAAACAAAAAGCAGGTCATATTCTTTATTTATTTATTTATTTTTAATCAAATTCTGTTTTTTTGGATTCATAGCTTATGTTAGATTTATTGGTAAATTCAAATCAGGGCAACATTACCATTTTTTAAGTGAAAATGAATTCATTGTAGCTTCATTTATTTATTTAAATTAATTTTCACTCATGGTTTTGTTCCCGCAGAACAAAAACAAAAAACAAAAGTCAGTGAATTGACCAAATGCATCTCTTTTCTTTTTATTTTCTTGATCTCATAGCATGAATTAAATCAGTCTACCTTTCTCATATGATGATATATGAAAGGTTTTGTTTGGTTTGCTACGAAGCCAGTGTTTTATTTGGGTTTTCTGTCAGTAACAAAGACAGACAGTAGGCATTAGTAAATGCTAAACAGGCTTTTGTTTAAATGCTAAATATTCAGTTTCCAGAGAGATTAATAATTTTTTTTGATAGTTTGGAATCTGATTGGTCAGTTTAGAACTTGTATAACTTGTGATAAAGAAAATATATCTTAAAAATAGGTTTAGCAAGAACATATTAAAAAGAGGTACCAGAGCAAGAAAGACTGTCAAAGATGATGAGGATTTATTTCTCTATAGAAGTCTATGGGATTTTGTTTTTCTGGTGCCAGCGGGTACTTCCTATTTCGAATGCAAAGGAGGAGGGAATGATCAGTCCAGTTCTCTCTATATACTGTCTATGATTGCTGCTGTCAGACCAAGCAGGCCCAGAGAAGCTGGAGGTCCATCAGCCTGGCCTGGCAGTTTGCTGGAATGTGAAGTGACCTGGGCTCCACTGATCTGCTCTGACTCCAACTTTGTACACTGAAACTGTTAAATTCTAAATCCACAACAAAGCCAGGAAAACTTTCCAGATCCACACCAGTGGCGCCATGCCCGAGTCCATCTGGCCCTGAAGTTTTTTTTTTTTTTATCATCACCAGGAAGTGGTTGGATGGCCTGCCTCACAGAGGCAGAGTAACAGTTTATTGGTTCTTTGAGCTTGAGTTGTGATGGATCTTACAGCCAATAGAAGGAATAACCACGTCCCTTTTGTATGTATGTGTTCAGCCAGGCTGGTGCACCTATGGTTAAGAGTTTATGAGTGAAGCCACACTGAGTTACCTCGCTGGAGACGGTGTTCTTGCAGCTGGATCTCCAGTAACATTTGGTTGCAGATATGAAATATATCTGGACTGAGAAGCTGCTGTTGTCATGATTTGAGAAATCAGATTTAATCTGTGAATATCCTGTGATTGCACTTAGCACATACAGCCAAAACTACATGCGCTGCTGATCGAATCCTGACAAGTTACTGCCAAGAGCTCAAAGCAATTCTTGGAGCAGTAACAACTCCAAAGGTTTTTTATATTTATCTGCGTAGATTTAGACCCAGCTTTGTTTGAACTTTTGAAAATGGACAGACATTTTTGCAGTGTCTTATCTTATCTTTCTCAAGTTGATGATGCAAAGTGAAACTTGGGAAGAACATCTAAGCCTTAGACACAAACCGCTCATAGAGATGGATAGGGGCTGTCTGCAGATGAAAAAGGTCAAACCTCTACGGGACACACAGGTGACCTGCAGGAAACATCAAGGTTGAGGGTGATGGGTGATGTAGTGCCGTCAGTATTCTGGAGACAGATCTCGCCGATGACCAGAGAAGGAGACGGAGCGCTGACAGTTGATTGCTCAACGAACCCAGCGTTTTTTCTGTTTCTTTTGTAAATTTTCTACAAAAATGAGTCCTGCCTCTGGTTTGTCAGTATAATCAGAATTAAATGGACACTTCTGGGCTTTATGGTGCAGGAAAATACAACAGATGGCTTGGAGAACAGCTCTGACGGATTACAATGGTTCCTGTCAGAGTGTGAGACCGGCATCAAAACGTGAACTTGAAGCTAAACTGTCTATCAGACGAGACGGGCCTCCAGGGAAAATGTAAGAGTCAGACAGTTCAGTACACAGCAAAAGGCAACAAACATCTGGAAAGCCATAATCAAGGGGCTGAAAAAAAATGTACCACAGCATCTGCACAAAATGTGCTGACCAAACTTTGGATGTCAAAAAGTGAAGTTTCTCTCAATGTTTTTTTTAGTTTTGTTCTGTGAAAGAAGGAAGAGCTGGTGCCACTATCTAAATGTTCATGCAAAGCTAGAAGAGTTGCTCCTGCCAAGTCCACAGACAACGGCGAAGTTGTCCAGAAGACTAAAGCAACCATTTGAGCCTCGATAGTCTTTGTGTGATTCAGTTCATACCAGAATGATCAGAATGATAATGTTTGGAATTATCTTGGCATAAAAGGAAAATAACATCTGTCATATTTTAGGAGCAGCTGTTTAAATTCTGAAAAACACGCCGGCAGAATGAAAGCAGCAGATTGTTTTTGGAACAAGTTCACAGGTGTAAGTGGGGAGATGTGGAAGGTAATATTTAGTTTTGTGTGTTTTGGCAAAGTAAAGCAATAGCAACAGGTCGTTTGTAATGTTCAGGGCAGGTGGTTGATTTTATTCTGTTGCTTTAAAAAAAAAAAATCAGTAATTAAATTGGTTTCAGTTGTTCTGAAGAAGGTTGACGGGAGACTGAGAAGCTCAGCGAAAACAGAGGGACTTTCTCCAACTGACCTGCTGAGGAGAGAAAGAGAACCAACCTGGGAAGTGTCATGGTTGAAGATGATGGAGCTCAGTTCCCCGCAGTTGTAATGTGTGATGAGATCTTCAGTGGTGTAGGAGCCTTGCAGACTTCCTGCTCGAACCCCTTCATGCTGCAGCAGCGTCTGGTTCAAAGCAAACAGGACCTGCGAGGAAGAGAATGAGAACGGCTTAAGTTTTGGTTTCTTGACCCCTCTGAGCTCCAGTTTATCTGCTCAAGCAAATGAGCAACTTTGATTTGATCTGAAATATTATTTTGCACAGTTGAAATACTAAAATAAAAACCCTGGGGAAAATAACACGGAATACAGTTCAGGGAGAGACAAAAACCCCGTAGGGCTTTATAAAGCATCCCTAATACATTTGCACAAAGATTATAAAGAACCAGAAGTAATAGAAGCATACAAAAATACAGAAAATAATGCTGTGACAGTAAATCACAAAGTTCATAAATAATAAAAATGGATGAATAATATATGATACAAATGGCTGAAATGCATGTGGATTAGACTTTACACGGCAGAGGTTACATGGGTTTAGGCCTTTTTGTAACACTTTACAGAGATGTTTGTGTAATTCTTGATTTGTAACTCATGCAATACATTTGTGCATAACTGTGTGCAATTGTGTTTTCACATGTACAATAATTACAAAATGCAAATACAATACAAAAAAATACCATTTACACATGCACAAGCATAACTTTAAGCAGCTTACAGCAGCTTGAAACTAACTACACATGTAAACCTTTCAAAAGCACAATCCCGATACACACACACAAAACCACATTTATGAACAAATCCGATCTGAGACTCCATTGACGTCTCCAGAGTCGTGTGTAAATGATGCGTTTAAATGCTGCTAGAATGCTGGGTCATCATTTTTCTTTTCACTGCTATCTCATTTGTGTTGAGTGTTTCAAAGATGTATATTTAAACTTTCTATTATTATTATTACTATTATGATCTGGGCAGGTCAATCGTGACTGATGCATTGGGCTCCACTGGCTTAGAACATTCATCCTAAAAAGCTGCATATTCCTGTTCACGGGGATGCTGGAGCCAACCCTTTGGGGGCAAAAGCGGAGTTCTCCCCTGACAGTTTACCTGCCTGTCACAGGGCTTTTAGTGAATACGTCGAGGTTATTCTCAGAGTTTTTCCAAATGCTGCCTAAGGGTTAACAGTAATCAAGCTTCATAGCACTTGTTTACACTTATTTACCACCAAAGGAAAATCATTACTTTACTTATTTCAATTTGAAAGCGCTTACCAAACTTCTAAATGAAAAATGTTGCTCAGAAAGTTTGCTGGAATCTGGGCAACTTGCTGCTTTTGAGACTCTAAATGGTCCTCATGCTCTTTAAATGAGACTTGTCGGTACGACAAAAAGGGCTAGGATTTCCTTAGCCCTTGGTCTATATATAGACGGACTGTTTTTGAAGTGTAGCAAGGCCAGCTCTGACTACCTCTTTAAGGCAGAAGAGTGGTATAAAAAGTAAGGTGAAGAAACCCTTCTTTCCCTCTTCCCGAGACCAGGGTACCAAAAATTTACAACTGCCAAAAAAATCAATGCTTTTCAGAGAGAATTTATGGCGTGTAGCCGCCAGGCGGCCAGAAGATAAAGACAAAAACTCCCCAGCTGTCTTAGACAACAGATGTTAACCTCAAAGCTCACACCCCTTACAGTTCCATGCCACCTCTGACTGGCCGAGCAAACTGTCCTGATGTCAGTCTCTCCTACAGGAACCAGAAGTGTGTTAGATGGAAGACTGGAGATCTTTTTTTTTTCCTACTAACTGCGATGAAACACACATTTCTAATGATGGCAGTAACACTGTCTCCTATGACTTGATTATTAAACATCCCTTAGCTCATCAATCCTCAAGCAGTGCTAGACTGGCATTCATGGACCTAATTACAGCAAATCCAAACTATGGAAAGCAGTCTGCAGGAGAACATCAGCATCCAGGCTCAGGTGATTTGTGCAGCAGCTTAAGGCTATTACAGCTGCATGAGGGATTGATGCCATGAGGAAAAGTCTGAGCTGTAGCTCACTCAGTCAGTGTTGGCGTAATCATAAATGCCCATATTGTGCCAACAGAGTTTGCAAACTCCTGGTAACCTTGAACTGTAATCCCTGAGCTTTAAGCCCAATCTTGTGGCCTTCTCCTCCCATCTGAGGACATGTCGTTTGCTAACCAGGCTTTTGGGCAACTCATTTTTGTTCTGTTTTTGCTCCGGCTGATGTACCAACAGTCTGTCCAGCCTGTCCTGACCACATCCTATCCCTCACCGTTTGGTTTGGGTCTGCAGACGAAATTTTTATTTATTGTTTTGTTTTGGGCCCACAGTCTACCAGTACATCCTCTAGGTTGCCGTTCTAACCTTCCCTTCATCCAGGACCTGTACCGGGCCAGGGTTAGGGACCCGGTCAGTATAACCGCCACAGACCCCTCACATCCTGGACACAACCTGTTTAGACTCCTCCCCATGGGCCGGCGTTTCAGAGCTCTGCACGCCACAACCCAATGCCACAAAGATGGCTTCTTTCCCCGAGATGTGAAGATCACTCTAATGAACAGGAGTATAAAACCACTCGCATGAACATTTGTTCTGATTTTGTTCCATTGCAGATATCTGTTAAAGTGTTGTAAATGTATTTTTTCCAGTTTTTCATTTTTTCTGCGTTCACACTGCGATTCTCATGTCAAATTCATGTCATCATACCAAAAAATGTGTTCAAAAGCGTGACGCCCCAGCCACATGTGGGAGGAGCTACTGCCAGATGTTGTTAGCCTGATCGCTACATGGTGTCTGTTGATTTCATTTACAATGCATGGCAGACTCGGAGGATGTTGAGAGAGCTGATTTATTCATTTTGAAGAGCTCCACAAAAGCATCGGCGATCACGTCTCCATATCCGTGTTCATGAGATCTTCAGAGACAGTGAGCTTCACTCCTGCTGGAGGAGCCGCTTCTGAATGGCAGCTGATTTCTCCCGCTACTTCCATCTCTCTGTCACTCAATTTGAGGACTTACTGTCCTGCATTAGTCCAAGGACAGAAAAATAAGAATAAAACCAGAGTGCCTTTTTATTATTGTCTCAATGAAAATAAGTAACTTGGATTTTCTTTTCTGCATGATGCTTTTCTGCCCTTAGACCAAAACAACTTGTGTAAATATATTTTAATTGTAATTTTTTTTTTACTTCTCTTTTTATCAGTCTAAATTGTGTTTCGATTTATTTGATGCAGGCACCAACATAGTATGGGTAAAGTCATTCTTGGCAATAATCTGATTCTGATTCTAAAATATCATAAGGTTCAAGAGGTCAGAGCAAGCCCGCCAGCCAGCTGCAAGCTGCGAGCTCCACATGGGCCCGACAGTAGCTGGGACAGGCCAGCCCACAACCCCAAAGAGTTGGGTTAAGAAAATGGATGGAAGTTCAGGACAAAGACTCTCACACCTCGCAAATGCTACTGCTGGTTAACCTCGCCAAAGTTCAGATTCTTTAACTCTGGACGTGCTGACTGACGCCCAAATCACGCCGTGACACTCAAAATGCATTGCTGCTGGACTGACGTGCCGAGGCTGACACTCAAATCGCACCGCAGAACCTCAGATCGCGTCAGTACGTTAACATTAAAACTTGATGCACCCAAAGCACAAATCATGTTCAGTGTGAATACAGCTTGACTCTCATTTATGCTTTGTGTTGTCTTCAAACATTCGAGCATAGACTACAAGAGTCCAACTCATTCCTTCTATGTGCACTCATATTTGGCCAATTAAGCAGATTCTCATTTTGTGCCATTTTACTGATGATGGAACATGTTTTACAAAATCTGCTTCAATCTGTATTTCTAAGTACTTCTTGATTCAAATTGTTGCATGACAATACATTTAAAAAAATACAATTCAAAGATTGTAGCTGTGATGTAGAAAATAAACTGGGCGGGGCACAGACCCCCTGCTCCGCTCCATTCTGATGCATCCACTTGCAGACAAACAGATCCATGTACATCTGTGTTTTCCTCATCTAAACTAGTATCTACATCAAAACTGTATGACTGGATGGCTCCTATATTGCTCGCCATTTTTGTTGCCCTGCTAATGTTAGGTTTGGGGTGTGAGGGGATGTAAGCTAGAGGGAGTATGTGAAAACAGAGAGCTCTCAGTTATGGATGACAGGAAGTAGGGGCTGTCTTATACTCTGCGACAACAGTTCTGACAACAACTTAGAGGGGAATTTCTAATGAACTCCTGCCGCTCTGCAGAAACTATGTCCTAGAAAACTACAGAGGTTTTTAATTTGGCTGAAGATGGCATCATCATAAGAGACATCATCATTGAGACTACCGGACACGCTTTGAAAATAGATGAAAGGATGATTGGAGTGGGACTACTGAGCGATCTGCCACGTCTGGTGGAAGGTTTGTCCCAGAAAAACATTGCATACGGCACTGGGAGGACTCACAGTCAGGAGGTGGGAGAGCCCATACACCTGCCAAGAACTTTGTTATGCTGCCTGCTTCAAGAGATTCTCTAAAGGTTGGCAAACTGCAGACAGAACAGATGAGGGTGAGTGTCTGATTGGCAGTGTTGTTAAGGGAGGTGTTATTCCAATATTGTCTGTATCCTGAGGGAAGAACATCCCTGCAGCTGTTGCCATAGCGGCTTAGTTTGAGCTGGCCTGAAGGAGACAGTATATCAGCCGCTTCAGGGGAAGCAAAGAGCAAAAAGGAGGCTGCAAAAGAAAGGATGCAAACATGCACTGTGTGTGCACGTTTGAAGGCACATCCATGCTGACTGACAGAGTGAGTGTTTTCAAGCTGAAGTGGTTTTTCACTCTGACAGACTCCTCTGCTGCCAAATCTTTTGAAAGAAGCTCTGCTGACTCTGTTACCCACATATTTCACCCCTGAAAGTTTCAGGTTTCTTTTCTCCTCTTGTCTAACATGTGCGTGAGAAACTCCCATTGTAATCAAATAAAAGCTTTATGAGAACAAAGCTGGAAGCAGAAGGCCAAAAGGATGGTCTTGGAGCCTCCAGCATGAGTGCAGCCCTCCAAAAATTCATTAACAAGAGTTGGACAAAAAACAGAAAGAAGTGGTGGGACAGGGGCGGCAGTTAGGCTTAATGAAAACAGAGAAATCAGAGCGGCCTTTTAAGTTTGGGAGACTATCGTGTATCAACAGCTGCAATTCACCATGAAGTGCATTAAAACCTGGCTGTTGGGTAGCAATAGTGTTGGCTTGTTTGAAGTTTTTACAGGTCTGAAGCATGCAATGAGTAGCTGCCGATGACAAGGCGCTGGAAAAGCGAAACTCACATGTCAGCTGCATCCACACTCTGCTGTTGCTCTATAAATCTGAACAGGAAAGAGTGATGGATGGAGCTAAGAGGCTGGGAGACAGCAAAAGGGAGACGACCCAAACACTGGACTTTAGAGAGAATTTATTGCAGAATTCAAAAGATTAGTAAAAATGTCAGCAAAATGATTGATTAAAGTGAAATGACGCAAAGATAAAAGTGCAGAAAATAAATGGTTTCATTGTTTTCTGGTTTATAATGAGAAAATGTGAAATAAATATAAGAGAAGACAGAAATTAGATCACATCTAAACTACCCATTGGTAGATATGTTATTGTCTTATGGAAAATGTACTGCCCTTGATAGAGTAACCAAAAGATGTAAGAGTTAAAGTCCCACTCCGTTCACCTATTGTAAAAGCTTTTACAGTGCTCTTTGATTATGATTACGCAATTTTTAGCCAAAAACCTGTCATTTTCTAGAACATAGCTTCTGCAGAGCGGCAGGAGTTCATTAGAAATTCACCTCCTAGTTCCCGAGAGCTTGGAGCAGGGAGCTTGTGGCCCACCCAGTGTGTTTTCTACGTCAAAAATACATTCTTTTTTTAAACAGCATTTTTCCATCTTCTCCTGATTCACAACAATTGAAGAAAGATATGCTCAGAAATGCAATTTTAAGCCTCAGTGTCAGGGTCATCTCCCATTTCTCTGAGATATATTTGTGTTTCAGAGCCTTCGAAAGAAACAGGCGGAACCCCTGACGCGCTACAGCGCTTATCTGGGTCTTCCTATCAGCTTCAGTCATAGAGGGGGGTGGGTTCACCGCACCTTGAGGTGGCTGAAGCAAAAGAGGTTAAGCAGTTCAAATGACATCCTGGGCAACCCAAGAATAGAAAAAGTGTGATCATCTCTGTTACCAGCAAGCCAGGACATGTGATTGCACCTTTTCTACCATGTTACAAAGAAAAGGCATCAAGAATTCATCAAATCCCATCCTATTATAACTAAACTCTACACAATGAACAAAGTTCAGAAAATACTGCATTTCATAGATCTCCTGAAAGAACTCTGTAGGAATCGTCTATAAGATATTTAATAAAGAGTTGGCTGCAGAAGCAGAGGAATATTGTGGAGAGCTGGAATCTACCCGTTTGGTTGGCTAATCAGGGTTTTTGGCAAAGTCAGTATGCTACATGCCTTAAATATTCACCTTGATGAAAGGGAAGATCCCTAAGCAGGTCATTGACCAACTATTTGACACTACTGCTGGCTGTAGTGAGTTCTTGTGAACAAAATGAAAGGATGCTGTGTGAGACAGGGTCGGGTGAGTACCAAGCCCAAGAAGGTAAACTGATTGCATAAATAAAACAAGTTATGGAAGAGTTTGGTGCGCTCAGCACAACAGGGGATGAAGCCTGCCAGCAATAATGCTTTGCTGACTTCTGAGGTTTATTGCTCTGCAGTTTTTGTGTATTTGTGGTGCAACACAGTAGTTAGGGAAAGAAGTGGTGCCTGAACCTTTGTTGATGAGTGAACTCCTTAACACAAACACTTTCTCTGTGGAGCTAGCAGTGATCGACAAAATGCTTTCATTTTATATGCATAATATGAACACCCATCTTTGCAAAAGTTTGGATGTTTGTTTTCGTGTGCGAAACGCAGACGCTCTGCCGAGATCAGCTGTAAGATGAAGTCATGAAGTGGGCGTCACCTACAAGGAGAGAAAGGCGGAGCCTCAGGGATCGAGTCGTCTTACTTCCAGAAAAGAAAATGAGCTTGTGACATAACTCGTATTTCATAAAAATTAGTTCTTTCATGTACCAAAGGTAATAGATGATCATATATATGAATACAGACAGTATTACCAAAAGTATGGTACCTCTTGCCTTGACTCGCATATGAACTTAAGTTTCATTCCATTCCTAACCCATACAGTTCAATATGATGTGGGTCCACCTTTTGCAGCTCTTACAGCTTCAATTCTTCTGGGAAGGCTGTCCACAAGTTTTGAGGAGTGTTAATAGGAGTTTTGGACCATTCTTCCTGAAGCACATTGGTGAGGTCACACACTGATGTTGGTGGAGAAGGCCTGGCTCTCAATCTCTGCTCTAATTCATCCCAAAGGTGTTCTACGGGGTTCGGGTCAGGACTCTCTGCAGACCAGTCCAGTTCTTCCACACCAGACTCTGTCCTCCATGTCTTTCTGGACCTTTGCTTTGTGTTCTGGTGCACAGTCATGTTGGAAGAGGAAGGAACCTCTCTGAACTGTTCCCACAAGGTTGGGAGTATGGAATTGTCCAACATGTTTTGGCATCCTGAAGCATTCAGAGTTCCTTTCACTGGAACTAAGGGGCCACGCCCAAGTCCTGAAAAACAGCCCACACCATCATTCCTCCTCCACCAAACTTCACACTCAGCACAATGCAGTCTGAAATTTACCGTTCTCCTGGTAACCTCCAAACCCAGACTGGTCCATCAGATTTCCAGATGGAAAAGTGTGGTTCATCACTCCAGAGAAGGCGTCTCCCCTGCTCTAGAGTCCAGCAGCAGCGTGCTTCACCGCTGCTTCACCGCTGCATCCCACGCTTTGCATTGCCCTTGGTGATGTGTGTCTTGGATGCAGCTGCTCGGCCGTGAAAACCCTGAAGCTGTCTGTGTGCTGTACTTGGGCTAATCTGAAGGTCACATGAAGTTTGGAGCTCTGTAGAAATTGACTGTTCAGAAAGTCTGTGACCTCTTTGCTCTATGTTCCATCTTCCGCATCTGCTGACCCCTCTCCATCAGTTTACATGGCCTACTACTTCGTGGCTGGGTTGCTGTTGTTCCCAAACTCTTCCATTTTGTTCTGATAGAGCCGATAGCTGACTGTAGAATATTTAGGTGTGAGGACATTTTACCACTGGATTTGTTGCACAGGTATCATCCAATGACAGTTCCACGCTGGAGTTCACTGAGCTCCTGAGAGCAGCCCATTCTTTCACAAATGTTTGTGAAAACAGTTTTCATGCCCGAGTGCTCGATTTTCTACAGCTGGGGCCAGACCAAGGGATTAAGACATCTGATCAATTTGATGGGTGAGCCAGTATTTTTTGTAATATATAGTGTAGTTTACTCTGAAATGCTGAAGAATAGCATGGCATAGGCCCTTCAATGGGAGCACAGGTGTTTTTGCTGTTCTCTTAAGGATTGTATGGCCACCTCAATGAATGTTGAGAAAATGGAACGTATCATTGTTGTGCGTGTGGTAGGGAATGTTTTTCATGTTTGAGTGCACTTCAAAAAAGGAAAAAATAAGAGCATGCAAAATTGCAAGGAAAAAAGCCCACGAAAGAAAGAAATTGGTGGATGATTACAGGGGGAGGGGGGGATAGAATCATAAAACAACAGGCAACAAGATGCTAGCCCCCCCTCAAGGTACAAGGCCCTCAGCTGCGGGGGCCTCCTGTGCCCGGCAGCCCCCTCCCCACACAGGGAGAGGGATCCTACTTCACTGGCAAGACCTTGACCGGGGATCACATTCTATTTGAGCCTGGAGAATGTGAGGTTCAGTGTCTTGCCCAATGACACTTTGACTCATAAGTGGGCAAGGTGGGAATTGAACCTGCAATTAAGGGCCGACTGCCCAACTGCTGCACCATGGGGAGGGGGGTCAGAGTCAGCGTTTTAAAGAATCTCTGCCTTTGCAAAAATAGCATTATGAGGCTTTTGTTTACTTATTTGAAGGAATGCTCTTGATTCAGCATATCTGGCAGAAGCACGGCAAAGGCATAACATTGCTTTCTTCCAGACTTTCTCCCCCTGAGTACCCACCGCACACACACACTCAAATGCTTGTACAACCACCCGTATTCACACATGCTAATAGTTAGTCTCAGCCGGTCCCTTCCAGTGCGATCCTTCCATGTGAACCCACATTCAGAAATTCAGAAATCACAACATTGTTTCTTTTTTTGCAGCTGCTTCTCTTCTCACTTCCTTTTTCTCCTTTCTACTCTCAGACCCAATAAGTCTCTCACTAGGCCTGTTCTACATCCTTTCTTAGCCCAGGAAATCTAGGGATTACCAAACGAACAATTCAAGTAAAAAGGGCCTGCTGCTTGCAGCTTTGACAGAAAGCCTCCCTTTCTTTTTCCTTCTTCCTTCAAATTCATCTTATTTCCACTATGAACCAAGGGATGAAGATTCTGATGCAAAATCTGCTTCTCTTTTTCCCTATGTAAATTATGAAACATCTACCATGACTTTTGACTTATTATAATTCTCTCCTTCCTTTCTTCTACTGGCCAGAGTTCAGTCACAATACTTTCTCTTCTCCCCCTGCCCTCCACATTGTTTTTAGCTTATCCTGTGAGCCTGTACTCCTCCAGTCTCCAGTGTATCACCTCTCCTCTTAAAAAGAGCCTGCACTGAATGAGCTGAGCAGCTCTCCCCTGAACTACTTCATAAACAAGAAACATCATTGTTTTGTTCATTTTGGCAAACATCTGGTCAGTGAAGGATAGGAACCAAACTGCATCACCATGTCCTCTGTCATTTGAAAGCTCCACAAAATCAAAGGCCTTCCACAGACAGACTAACATTATCTTCTTCAGACCTCGAGGTCAAACTTCCATCAGAGCCTCCTCCACTTATCCAATAACATTGTGCTTTTGCATATTTTCCATGAGAAAATCTCATTGAATTCTGTAGGATTTATCCAAACTCTATTATGATGTGTGATGCTACACAAACCAGATGAGCAGAGGCTTCTCCCCAACAGAGTAAGAGAAGGAAACACTCCAGAGTGCATGAAAATATGCTTCCCTGACTCTCTTACCTACCTCTCCCTGATCTGGGTTGGACTGATGGCTTTTGTCTGATTTATTATGAATTATTTCTCTTAAGTGCTTTCCCCTCAGAAGGTCATCTGAAACATGAGAGCAGCACATGATCTGTTTCAGGAAACGCACATTTAATGAAGGAAATATTAAGAGCTAAACTCCAGGATAAGAGCTTTTTCAAGTTTGTGAAAATGAATGCTTTGACTGAGGCAAAGAACAGTAATTCAGAAGTTGATTGGCTCCATTTTCACCAGCTAAGAAATAAGTTCACTCTTTTAATGAAAAAAGCCAAAGCAGAATTCTATTTCAGTGAAACATCTAAAAGCTTTAACGATCTTAAAATAAAAAATTTGGAAGACACTAAAATCCACTTGTGAGCCTGCACAAACGATCCTCCAAACTTCTTAACCAAAGATGGCAAACATTTAACAGAAAAATCAGCCATACTAGAGTATTTTAATGATCATTTTATTTCAGCTAGGTCTATGTTTGATTCCTCTAATCCAAATTCAGAAATCTCTGCTCTAAATCTAAATGATGTAGAATCAACAGAATGCCCAGACTCCTGTATATCCAACTTTACTCCTGTGTCTGCCTCCAAAGTTCTCAGAGTTGAAATTTCTTGACACCAGGAAGGCAGCTGGACCAGATAAATTGGACTCTTAATTTCTGAAGCTGGCAGCAGACTGCATTGCTGAACCTCTTTCATTCATTTTTAATCTGAGTTTCAGTTGTGAAAAAAAATCCTCAAGTCTGGAAAATCTGCTTATGTACTTTCCCTTCACAAAGGAGGAGACCACTCTGTGGTAAATAACTACAGGCCAATCCCCAAGTTATGCATCCTAGCAAAAATGTTTGAAAATCTGGTCAGTGAACAACTGAAGTAGTTTCTAGAAACAAACAACATCTTCAGTCCTGTTTAAGAAAAAAAGCACAGTACTGTTGCAGCAAACTTGAAAGTTTTAAACAATGTTATTCAGACCCTTGACTGTAAAAATCACTGCGCTGCTCTCTTTATCGACCTTTCTAAAGCATTCAACACTGTGGATCACACTCTCCTGGTAAAAATGTTGGTATCTCCGATCAAGCTGTTGCGTCGTTTGTCAGCTATCTGTCAAACAGATCCCAGTCAGTACAAATATGCGGCTCCATTTATCCTACTAGTGAGATTCAGAAAGGCGTACCACAGGGCTCAGCACTAGGTCCCTTTCTGTTCTCTATTTACATTAACATCTTGTGTCAAAACTTACCAAATGCATCATATCATTTCTTTGCTGACAACACTGTCATTTACTGCTGTTCTCGGTCAATACCACAAGCTTTTGATTTTTTACAATCTGCTTTTAACAATGTCCAGTCTCATCTTAGATCAATAAAAATGGTTTTAAACGCAGAAAAAGCAATGGTGATTATATTTTTCACACAAACGTCAATCACAGCAGATCACCCAAGTACTTAAAATGGAAAATAACAAACCAATAGAAATAGCAGACAGCTAGAAGTACCTCAGCTTCGTGCTTAATTAAGAGCTTTCCTTAAAATATATGTTGCCACCTTAAAAATGAAACTAGAAATAAATTCTGTTTCTTGCCCAAAGCGCAAAAAGTTCTGGTAGCAGCCACATTTTTACCTCTGATTTTGGAGATGTCCTATAAATAAATGCTTCAACTGCTAAATACTGTATATCATTGTGCCTTGAGGTTTGTAACTGGTTGTAGTCGTCTCACCCATCACAGTGAACTGTATACCAGTGCAGAGTGGCCTTCTCTGACCATGCGAAGGTACATGCACTGGATGACTCCGGGCTATAAGGCGATGCATGGTTTGGTCCCATCATACCTCTGTTCTCTTCCCTAAAGATGCCTAACGCTCAAGTGAAGTTTTCCATCTGCATGTTCCCCGAATACGAACAGAGTTTGGGAAACAAGCCTTCAGTTATTCTGCCTGGAACACCCTCCAAACACAGCTGAAATTGTCTAATCTAGCTTCATTCGGGTTTTTCCGCTCATATCTGTGTACCGAAGAAAAAAATTCCACTGCCGATGTTCATAATGTATACAATTGCACCTTACAGTTAATGTACTAAAAATAACTGTCATGCTGCCCATAACTTTTGCACTCTTTAAATAACTGTATACCTATATTACCTCTAAAAAAATCACTGTCACTTTATTACACATTTTATTGTAAACATCCTAAAGTCATCTTTTTGTTTTGTACTGTAACCCTATTTACAGGACGTGTGCTGCTGACCTCTTGGCCTGATCACCCTTGAAAAAGAGATCTTGATCTCAATAGGTTTGACCTGGTTAAATAAAGGTTAAATACAATTTAAAAAATAAACAGACAATAAAGTTTTCCCCCTGCGACAGACTGGCGACCAGTCCAGGGGTATCCCCTGCCTTCGCCCATGAGTAGCCGGGTTAGGCACCGGCAACCCCGTGACCCCGAAAGGGATAAAGCGGATTGGAAAATGAAGGAATGAATGAATCATAATTAAAAGACCATTTGGAACACTTTCAAAAGAGATAAAAAGATGATCAGAGTGGGTCTTTAAAACACTCAAAGGTCTGTTTTCTTCTTTCTGCTTTCAGCAGCTTAGTTATGGACTTCAGACCTCATCTTTCTCCCTCCCTTTAACAGATGCCACTTTTTCTTCTTCTTTATTAAAGAAGCATGAACTTGTCACTTGGAGCTTGTTTGGATGTGTTTTTGTTTCTACATTCATCTTTCTTCACCTTAAAGTGAGTCTACATCGCACAGAGCTCTGATTGTGAATAGCATCAGCTGCAGCCAGTGAAGCAAACTTCCCCTCCGCTTCTCGCTTCCTCTCTGTCTGTTACGGATCTGTGAGGCTAATGTTGAGGCTAACAGAGTAATCCCACACAAGCACACCATTTCACGGCAAATCAGCAGGAAAAATGTCCAATTTCACGCAAGTATATTCACCCTGCAGAAAAACATACAGACACAGAGCAAGACTGTAATGTGAACTTCTTGGGCACAAAGAAGACACAGAGTCCGGAGTGCGCGGGTGCGAGGTTTGAATTAGGTGCTTTAATGGTTGAAATGGCTCTGAGAGGGAGGCCTTTGCCTCTCCGTCATTTAGAAAACTCCTCAGTGAACAATCAGGAAGCCCAGCTCTTCTGCCCAACCACAGGAACAACAGCGATAGATATATAAGGGCAGAACCTTGTAAACACAGGAGGGAGCTCACTGCTGATACCAATAAAAGTTCACCAGTCTATGTTTAGATCTACCAGAGAGAGCTCTGCTGGTTTTATGAAACTGAAAACATATGAAGTATTCTTACCTCCATCATTGTCCACTGTAATTTGGGCTTCCAATTTCATTGTGTCTGATTAAATGTATTTTAAAGACTCATAAATGGGAAACATTTGAGATTCTGCCAGAAAAAAGAAGGAATGCAGAACCTTCAAAGCTCTCATGTGCAGCACAGACTCACAGTGGTAAAGTGTTCCTGAGCCAGCTGAGGTTTACTCAGCCCCCCTGTTGATTTTACTTAGCGTTAGCTTCAGAAAATACATAGGTGACACCAGTGGTGTGCAGTACTTGAGTAAATGGACTTCGTTACTTTACATAAGTAGTTTTTTGGCTTCATTGTACTTGTACTGAGTATCAAAAATATAAGCAACTTTTACTCCCTACTCGACTACATTTTTAATAGAATATACTCTTTACTCCACTACATTTGAAGAGACACTTATCATTACTCGTTACATTGTGATTGTGCGCAAAGGGCCCACATCCTGTGGTGTGCAGTACTTGAGTAAATGGACTTCACTACTTTACTTAAGTACTTTTTGGCTACTTTGTACATGCACTGAGTATCAAAAATATAAGCAACTTTTACTCCCTACTCGACTACATTTTTGATTGAATATCTGTACTCTTTATTCCATTACATTTGAAGAGACAATTATCGTTACTCATTATTTTTGTGATTGAGCGCAAATTGCCTACATCTTTACTTCACTGTGGCTTTTTTGTTGGGCGGATTAAACAATATCGCCACCCGCAGGGTACTGAAGGTACTGCATGCTATTTATGAGCTAAGTCACATGAACATGAATCAGCAGCCAGTTTAGCTATTAGGCATGTTTGAGCTCTCCCAGGCGGATGCAGCGCTGCGCAGATCGCCTGGATTGCGATGCATGCTGGTTAGTTTTTTGAACCGTCACTTGTGCACCGTCACAAAGTATCACAAAAAAGGGGAGAGAGCCAGGAACCTATCTAAGCCAGCTGCAGGTTTTGCACTGACAGTAAAATGCCTTGACCACTATAAAACAATGCATTGTGGGAAACTGTGTCCTGACAGTTCTTGCAGTTTGCGTGATGTTGAACTGAAATGACTGGCGCTAAATCAGGGAAATCTGTGATTTTTTTTCTTTCTGCAAATAGTGAATCACTGATGAAAAAAAATGTAAAACATTATTTTTTATTTATTATTGTAGCACCTGAAATCAGATAACTTTATTATTAAAACATATTTTACTTGAAACATTTCATCTCTGTATTTTTTTATACTGGTAATCATTTCAGTTCTTATGCAAACCTTAGACAGACTTTACATTTATACATTCTGCTGTATCCATGAATCCTTTGAGAACAGTTATTTGGCTATTTTTGTGAAGTTTTAACATTTATTGAACATATTTTTCTTCAAAGGCAGGAAATAAAAGATACCAGAGAGAAAGTTAAAGTTTGGATATTTCTCAACAGCACAGGGGAAAGTGTTTGGCACATGCACACACATATACACACTGCTTTGTGACCTCAGTGTAACCTCAGTGTTATCTCCCTCCTGAATCACTCCCTGAGACTCCAGGTCACTGGTCTGCATTAGCTGTAGACAGAGAGACGCAAACGTGTTCTTAAAGTCTCATAAACGCCTCAACTCGATAAGCAAAGTCTATCTGAAATGTATGATTGTACAATCTAGCTCCACTGACCGGGAAATTGTCACAGCTTGTTTGTGTGCTCTTCATCATGTGTGCTCTTCATCATGTTTCATCCTTTCTCAGCACAGACAAACCTATGAAATGATGATCAAGTTATTTCAAACTGTTTTGTTCATGGTGTTGTCTGAACATGCAGGAAGCTCTTTTTTTTTTTTTTTTTTTTGCCTACACCCAAAGCTCAGTTTCCATCACAGCAAACTCCCTGCTGGGCCAAAGCCTATCTTATTTAACTCTGGGATTTTACTGGATCACTGTTGGTGTAGCACAGGTCACACAGCTTTGAAAGTAATTAAGTGCTGAAGTCAAAACTGCAGCCGCCACGTTTTCACCGTGTCACACAAACGTAGTGATATAGACCTCACACACAACAAAATCTGTCATGGTCAGAGTGGAAGTGAGCTGCACCCAGCGCTGCCAGAGTATACGGGTGAGTGTTTGTCTACAAACGTTCTGCTGCATGCATCAGTGTTCGCCGCTGACCCGATTGTCAGTGTGGTTACGGGTGAGCAGCTGCGGTTTCAGTGCACTCACACAACCACAAACACAAGAGCCTGCTGATGGATGCTCAGCACAGTTGACGGTCATAACAGAGGAATGGAAAGGAATGAGTGTACTCTGCAGCTCCCAAAAATAAATGTGCTGTCAAACACCACCATTAATATTCAAACACCATAAAGGAAGTAATGCACAAATAAACAAACACTTGCTGGATTCAGTAGACTTTTAAATCATCCATAGTCTCACCAAAGTTGAGTTTCAATAAACCACATCAAGCTTAAGATCATTAAAAGTGCCAAAATCAAACTCCGTCGTTCTTTGTCTGTTCTTCTTATAACACGAAGTCAATCTGGGAGTCGTTCATGAGTTTCTTTCCATCTGCCTCTTCACCTTTATTCTTACACAGATCATTTTTCATAAATCAACCATCAACAACGTATGCTTCAGTTTGTCATGCTTAGTGTTTCAGCTCTCTGACTGTTTTTCTTTGCCAGACAGAAGTGTGTACAAGAATGCAAATCTTTTTTGTTGTTTTTTTTTTTTTTGCAAATTGTGGGTGGTTAAATGATCATAACGTATGCTAGTTCACATCAGATTTGCATCTTCCGCCCTTCTCTTGACCTGCGTCAGATTTGCTGCTCAAAGCTTTTTCCAAATAAATGTTTCATTAATTTGACGCTCCTGACACATGACACCTGGAAGGATCTATTTTCAAAAGTTTTTGACCTCTTTGCTACATGTAAGCATTGACTCCATATCTAAATGTACAGTTGATGTATGGAAGACACAGATGATGTTGAGAGATCAGGTTTATTTGTTTGAAAGAGCTCTACAAAAGCATCTGTGATCACGTCTCTGTGTCTCAATTCATGGGATCCTTCAGAGACTCTCCCAGTACGGTGAGGTTCACCATCTACTGCAGGAGCTGCATCTGACTGATGGCGCTTTCAGCGGTACTTCTGTCTCTCTGTGGTCCAGTTTAATGACTTACTGCCCCCTCCCCTCCCCCTGTTAGTCAAAGGAGGGAAAAATGAAAATAGGAAACCAGATTGGAGGATCTTTTTATTATGTTGATACCATTGACTCTATATGAGAACTGGAATGACTGATCCCCTCCCCCCTGGTGGTCTAAACAGAAAGCACCTGCTGGCTCCAGGAAGCCAAAATCCCATGGACTTTATAGAGAAATAAACCGCTGTTATTCAGTCATTGTATTGGTCAGAACAAACATTTTTGCTCCGATACCTTTTTTTTTAACAAGCTCTTGATAATCCTTATTTTTTTCATGATATTTTTTTGTAGTTCAAACTGACCAATCAGATGCCTCCATTAAAGGAGGTGGCCTTGCCTCCAACGTTCCAAACCTTGGACAGATTTCGTAAAACCTGCTTTCAAATGGCAGGGCTATCGACTTCCAACAAGCTCAGTCATGACTGGCGAGAGTGTTTGCCATAAAAACAGTGACTCAGTCTGATGCAGATCAATCACTACTTACTGACGTCATCTGGCTCCAACGTGGAGACATCTGGGTAGTGTGACATTAAAACTAAATTGATTTCATGTGGTTGGTGCAGGAAGTAAACCATTTTCTATGGATGATGTCACACTCACTCATTGCAGTTTTCAGATACAGTCAATGTTAGATACAAATAAGAAAACATCAAGTTCAGGAGGAGAACAAACGGCAACGTCAGAATCTCCTCCATGTTGGTTTTGGACTCCACCCACTGATCATATCATCAGTACATCACAGACAAAGCTGAGTTACCGACTGGTTGACGCAAAGTCTTTGGCAGATTTCTGTTATTTTAACCATGTATTAATCGCACCACAACAAGATACCTGACATGCACTGCAGCTGGACCGCTGTGCCGCACCTGACACTCAAAACGCTCCAAAAAACCTCTCAACACGTCTGTACGTTGAGTTAACATTCAAACTGGATGCCCCTGCCACAGCATTCCCATTTGGTATGAAGGCAGCCTAAGGAGCACACAATTTAGCCTCAGGTGTTGTTTTGCCTCATCGTATAGTCTGTAGAGAGGTTAAAACAAAAAAATGGAAAACAATAACGTGGCGGTGCAGGCTAAAGGATCCGAGCTACTGCCCAGCTTTCAGCCAATTGAGGCAGTGGAGAAAGGCCAGGGGGGAAAGAGAATCCGCTATCTGTCAGCCCACACCCCCCCTGCATGTTTCCTCGGCTGCTGCCAAAATGGAGGACGAGTGTCGGTGTGTCGAGGCGTATGTCTTCGTCTGTGCCGTCTGCGTCAAGAGTCGGTGTCTGCGGCAGCACAGTCGCACGTGCATGCACATGCGGGGTGGGAAGGGCGTCCTGGGATGGGTGACACAGACACATGTTTATCATTGAGGGGATTGGTTGGATTCCTTTCATCTGAAAATGGCTGACGGTTCCCTTGCTCCCAGCCTGACCCCCGCTTTCCTTTATCTCTGTCTCCCTGTCTGCTGGCCTCTCTTTCACTTTCTCATAAGCTCTCCCCCAGTGTCTCATGTCTTGTGCACATTTCAGTCTCTCACGTCTTTAACGCTGCCACTTGGCCTTCCTGTGTTTCATTCCTCCTCATGTCTTTCATTTTGTCTCTCTTTGAGGACCCTCACCATGCATCTGCTTCCCATCTGAGCCCAGACTAAAGAGTGGAGAAAGCTGCAAAGATGCAGTCTAATGTGGAGCAGGATGGAGGAGCATTTATACCTTACATTTCTAAATATTATTACTGCTGACTGACTGATGTATGTAGAGCTCGTGTGATTGTGTGTGCATGTAATTCAAGCCTCTGCGTGTGTTTATCTGGGCACATTCCTGCATGCATGGGTGAGAAAAAAATAAGAGCCATTAGGGTTCACCAGGGATGTTTGCCTTCTCATAATGAATGCACGCATATTTTTGGCACGCTCTGACACCCAACCCCTGCCCCTCACAAACATGCGGACATCAGCTCTCATTGCACTGGACTGTCTGTCCCTGTTAGGATTGGCATCCTCGTTAGCGGTTGCATTTAGATCCACTTTCAGAGCCACCAGACCTTTTCCTTTAAAACGGAGTCATGAGTGCCGCGATCTCTCATGATATCAAATAAATAAATGAAGATATTCTATCACAGATTTGAGTTAAAGAGTTAAAATCCCACTGAGATAGTCTTTTCATCTATTTTCAAAGCGTTCTCAGTGGTATTTTAATTATGGTTATGCTGTTTTTTGCAAAAAAAAAAAAAAGAAAAACGTGTCGTTTTCTAGGATATAGTTTCTCCAGACCGGCGTTTTTTTCAAGCATGTTTTCGTCTGCTCCTGATTTCATTAAAGAAATACTCAGAAATCCAGATTTGAGCTTAATTATCTTCATATATGTCCTCCATCATTCATAAAATGCCACAAGAACAAGTTAAAAACACCGAAAAGACAATTTTCATTTTTCATGCTGCAAAACTTCCCTAACTCACAAAACAAATTCCATTTTCAAAGTGCAGTTCTCTTTCAATGCTGAACATTTTGTGTTTTCATCCAAACAGGGAAAAGATCACTCCATCAAAGGAGGCAGAAATGAAGCGTATCATGCCGCGTTTACCTAATGAATAATGTTACCTTAAGATTCGATTACATTCTTTCCAAAGGAGCCCCTGAAGAACTCACTGCTGATTAAAATGAATTTATTTGTGTTTCTCTCAGAGACAAAGTAGAGTTACCGTTTTACATGAGCCAGATCAGCAGGTCTGCCTGGGTGGGCAGTGCCCAACCAGAACCAGACATGCTTCAAACGGATTTCATCCGCAGACGCTACTGCGCTGATGACTGCAACAGATCCAAGATAAGCATTTGATTTTGAGAAATTCCAGGGTTCTTTCCAAACCTCGTCTTTGAAAAGCCCTCATCTGTGTGCTGAAGCATCCAAGGTTAAATGGATGGAATTCTTACATCTTGCAGAAATAAATCAGGTCTAATATTCAAGTTTATCCTGGTATGATTGTGGATGATCTGTGAAAAGGAGAAACTAAAATGACACACTTGGCCCTTGACGGTTTAAAGGTAATTCCGAGTTTGGTCTCCCGTGCCATTCCGGGCAATTTAAACCGACAAGCTAGCTTTCGATGCACAAGCCAACAAATTTGACCAATTCCTTTGAGCAGTGTATTTCTAACAAAATAATCAGGACAAATTAGCGATGCTTTTCCTGCCAAGGTTTGGAGATGGTTTGTATCAACGGCCAGAGTAAGAGCTTTATAAACGTCAGATAACATTCCCAAACGCACAGAGAAAATAAATACCTCCCAACTGTTTGTGTAAAAGTCTTCAAAAATTAAATAGAAAAGTAACATTACAAGATATAAAGGAATCAAAGAAAGACAAACTTTATATTTCATCAGATAGTCCCATACCCATCATTCTGCTAGTCGCTCCCCTCACATTTCCAAGCCTTTGTTTGAGGGGGAGTGGGGGTGTTTTGTGTAAACAGGAGCCAAGTTGGGGCCAAAAAGTAAAGATGTGGTTGATCTGTTCTAACCCGTTTCACTTAAATCTGTATATTTGAATAATATAAACTAACTAGAAATGAAATCCGTCTCTTTGGCTTTCTTTTTTCTCTGTATTATATGATATAATTTAGCTATGCAACAAGTGGCCTAAAACCATAGAAAAATGTCAAGTTTTTCCACTTTTTAAAGATGACTTTTTCAGATCTGCATCTGCACTGAGTACATGTCAAAATGCATGTGTCTGAAGATTTTTGCAGCCAACAGGTATGTCTGGATACGATTGTGTGTCAGTTGTGAAAGCCGACAGGACAGCATTAACGTGTGATACTTAGACTTCAGCCGCCACAGAAACACACCTCACAATAACTGCTCATTTCATAACCAAAGACTGGCCACTAAAATCTCAGGTCCTCCAAACTCTGATAATGACTGAAAGCTGCACTGATAATCTTTTATAATCAAATCGTTGCCTTCTGAATTGTAATCGTGAGGTGCCTCAAGATTCCCACCACTAATGGATACCATGTGACACGTACTGTCCTTTAACTGTTAACTGAATGAGTTGAATAAAGTTTAAGTTACTTTACTTTTATAACTTGTCTGCTTGTTGGAATATGAGGTCATTGCTGCCTCTGTTTAGGTTTTAGATAACCGGTAAATCATCCACACTTTTTTCTAGCCCATTTCAAATACACCTCTCAGCATCCTTTACCTGTCTGTTCTGCATTGGGGGTACATTTCCACCTGGACCCATTTTTATACTGCCATTTAATTTGTAATTAAATTTTTATAAATAATTATTTGGAAATTCTTGAATTTGTGCTGTTTTTTTCTATTATAGAAAAAATGTCCAAAATCCCCAAAAAAGTTTAGTAGAAGTCAAATCCAGGTACGCCAAAACCTTCCTTCTGACAAAAAGCCTTGAAATAATTTGAAATACTCTTACAGAATTGGATTCTGAGGTTTTCTCACAATGATTGGGAAGACTCAATGACTATTACCTCTCTTTTAATAGACTGTATAGTCAGCAGCCATCTGGACAATCATCTATAGGTGGTAAAGAAATAAAGGCAATTATCTCTTTGGATTCCACATAATTGACTTCTCATCTGTGCCATTTTCAGGAAAAATAACAGGATCTGAAGGAAAACACGGAGACACAAGCAAAATAAATGAGGGCTGGGCTATTAGTGAACGTATGCAATCTCTAATAACATGAAACTCAGATTGCTCTGAGGTTCTGTGGCCTCATGAGCATGCCGGGAGTGCAGCAGTGTCCTTTTAGTGGTCAGCCGGGACCTCTTGTCCAAACATTGTTGTTTCATCTCATCCTTTACCCATTCTTCCCATCCCTCAGCATAGTCCTTTATCCACCCTGCCATCCCACTAAATACCCTGGCTGTTAGCAGGCATTAAAAAGCCATTCACACTGCTCTCAAGTGGTTAGATTGGCCGTCACCACGGCTGACTACAGAGGCTTTGAAGGGCCTTGGCTGCTCCCTCCCTTACTGACACTCTTTCTCTGAGCCTCTCAGCCACCCTGCTCTTTCCATTTTGGCAAGCTGATACAACAGACTTGAGTTTCCTTTCCAGTGCTTTTTTTGCTCTCTGTGAGTTTTCTCAAAGATCTTGACTTTTGGCTATCAGTAATGACTGCCATTTCTGCTCAATATGTCCTCCTGTTGGCCTGACAGCTGCTGAAACTATTACCTGCAAGAATCAACAGCAGAAAAATCCACAGGAAGGGTTTTTGTTGGTCCTGAGGGTGACTCAACACACAACAACTTTAGTTATGCCAATGCTAGCTTCTGTAACAACTGTTGAAGAAGTCGCGATGATGCAGATTTGAGTGGTGAGAATTGTTTGACTATTCTCTTTTTTTCCTTTAAAGTGTTGATTATACATTTAGAAAATAATGCCTGTTAAAAAGCTTTTATTCATCTTTGTAAAGCCGATCTGAGAGATTTAAAAATGCAGTAATGTCAGCAGCTGATTCAAATTCTAATAAATGCATACTTTTCTCATCCAATGCTGCTTTGTTTGTTTGCACAGTGTTCCCAGCAGGAAAAAAATCATTGCAATGCTAAAAATACTCATTTATAAGTTCCTTAGTGAGTAAAAATTAGGGCTGTCAATGTTAACGCACACGATTAATAAAAAAGAAAATAATGATTAATTACACTCCACAAAGCAAACGTCTTCTATCGGTTTAGGCTTCTGCGGCATGCGTCAATTTCTGATAAGTAAAAGTAGGAATGAAAAAAGGCTTCATAATTTGACAGCAAAGCTGTGAAAGTGATGCATTTACTATATATGCATTTTTTAATATAAAGAACTTACTCAAAGTTGTGAAAACCCTTTGGTACATTTGGTAAAGACTGCTAAACAATATTTAAATGATTTTTTTTTTTTTAAAGAGCAAAAGTTGTGTGATTTAAGTTTCAATTTTTACTTTCTGCTCAATTTTCCAGGTCAGAGCCTTTCTGGAAATGATGTGCTCTTTTTTTCCACAGACATAAAGCAGCCTTGTGTTTATAGTGGAAAAACAGCCTTTGTAAACTAAGCTGGTGTATTATGGAATGCTATTACATATAAGAGGCAGGTGATTTGGCACGGGGATGACAGGGGCATAAGAAATAAGTGCACGTGTTTACTCGGGGCCTCGTCTTAGCCAAGTCAAACATACACGTATATGGATAGGCTCTTAACAGGAGGAGATTTCTCAATCGCTTTTATTCCTCCTGACAGTTTCTGATTGCTTGTCTCCATAGCTCAGCCTAAGGAATGCTTATTCTATACTGTGTTTCTGTTCTCCCAGAACTGACTGTGCCTGGCATCAGCTCACCCAAAGCTCAGTGTTATTACTGTAAACCATGAGATGACTAATTTTATTTCTTAACAAAATTATGTTGATGACTACAATGATCAAAAATAAAGTTATTTAAAAAGTTTAACATAGAAAATGAACTAGTATTGAAATTAGAAAAGATTATAGATGATTATAGATTTTCAAACACCTCATTTAAGCCTCATAAATCATCTCTGACTGAACAAACAAAGCATTTGCAAAAAAAACTTTGTTAGGTTGTTCCTGTAGTTTTACAGATTCTTTTTAATCATTTTGTTTTGTTTGTCTAGTTTGAACCATTGACTGTACATGCTAACTAGACTGAGTGACCCCCCACCCCCACCCCGGCGTTCCAAACAGGGCGCCCCAATAAGGGTTTACTCGGACTGAAAAAGTCTGTTGGTCCGGAACGAGTTCTGAACGGTGCTTTTGTTCTCTATTCAGATTGCCGTCTGCAAACATTTCTGCTTCAAACCAAAGTTTGTAAACAAATCCATGTGACTAAGGATCTCTTCAGTCATTGGCCAGGGATTACGAGGGCAGGGCAATGCAACCAGAGAAGGAATAATGGATGTCCTGCGCTTTGCAATTCTTGTAGGGATAGTTCACAAATTCAAGCTTTATATTTTGCGGATCAAATCTGAATCTCCATATCGGCGTGAGGTTCAACACTTTTTACTGCTACTTTGGTACGGCAAAGGCATGCTGCAAGGAGGTTACTGAGGAGACGACAGCTAAGAAGGTAAATTCTTAAGTGTTCAGACAGATTGGTGGGAAAACAGCGAGAAGCAATGTGTATCACATTAAAAGCACTTTTAATGAGCCTGCATTTATCCAAACTCGTTTCAATGAGTTGCTGCGTCTTATTGTAGCTCCGCTGCTGTGTTTACACCCCATAGTGCTTAGCTACAGTGGCTGTTTTGGTTCCATTTTTCTGCCTATTCAGAGTGAGGAAACTCAGAGTGAACCGGAGCTCAGTCCGATTGAAAATGAACTGAGATCACCGCGAAAGACGGGTCAGAGCGGTTTCTGGTCCAAGACCAGGATCCACTGAAAATTTGTTACACATAGTGTATATTGGAACGACACATATTGCACCTGCACTGCATTATTGGGGGAACAAACTCTGGTTGACTTTTAGCAAACCAAATGTGTCCAGTCTGATTACACCCTAAAATAACTGCTCAGTGTCCTGAACCCCAAGATTTTGTTACTATTGTTCAGCCATTCATCTGGTAAAGGCGAACAAACCATTAAGAATCTGCGCTTGGATGAATCTGCTTTTCATCTGTAAATGTGCAGAGATGGAACTGCAGCTTTTCTGTGACAAAGTCAAGTGCCCCACCTGTTCACCATTCATTTAGCTATTACTCCATCAAACTATTTCCCTCACAATCCCACATCTGTGACTCACACAACACACATTCACCTCTGCAGTCCCTCGGGTTGACATGTTTCCCCACTAATCTGTTTGCACAACTCTGGTGTGGCCTCAGGCGAATCGCACACGGACGTATGGCTCACACCCACAAGCCAGAACGAGGACGAAAAAGGACACGAGCCACCCACCGAGCCGTTCTTACCCATGTCACCCCTGCACTTTCTGGCCAACACTCCCTCTTCTTGTGGCTCTCCCACTAATTCCTCTCAGTCTGTGGTGTGCCATCATTAAGGATGTCCCTCAGGAATCATTGCCCTCAGAGATTAAAGTCCTGAGATTTTTCATGTCTTTATATTCCACAAACCTCTGGCACATGTTTTTGACTGACTTTTATTTCTTTACTTCTGCCAGAACACCAGCAGAACTTTCCCACTTTCCCATTGGCTGCATCAGAGAGCTGGAGTGAGTGAATATGATGTCATCCATATAAAAAGGTTTACTTCCACCTCAACTAAATCAAGTCAGTTCAGCCGCCATTTTATTTGCAATATGGACACCATCATGTTAGCGCTAGACAACGTCGGTAAGCAGTGATTGCTCCGAGTCAGTCTGTCAACGCTTCTATGACAACCACTCTCACCAATCAAGAGTAAACTTGGAAAGCCACACCCCTTCCACTTCAAAATGGGGTCAAAAGAATCTGTCAATCAAACATCCGTCAACGTCACTCAGTCAAGTTTCTTCACGTTTTTTTGCATCCACCTTTAACTCTTTCTTGCTACATGTAAAGATCAACAGAACCACAGGCTGGTTTTTGTTTTTTAATTTTGCTTCAGCTGAACAGGGATTTTCCCGTCACTCCATCTGTGTGTACGTGAAACAATTAGGAAGGAATATGTATCATGTTTCTGATGTTCAGAAGCTAAATAATATTCTACACATTGATATTTAGATTCTGATTCATTGTTATATAAATAAATTATGCAAAAGGTTAGGCTTGAGTCATTGCAGGGACATGAGAACGTCATGTTCGACTACGGTCAAACAGGGGTTATGATGTGTCTATAGGAGGCTCAAGTCAAAATGAGAGGCTCATCTATAGGAGAACCCAAATCCACTAAAGTTAAATAAAATTGCAAACAAATAAACTGAAATACAGAGGCACAACAAATATTCTAGTTGTAAGGAAAAAATTTTTGTAAAATGTGAATAATTTTCTCCTTTAATCCACAATAACCACTAAAAGTGCATATATGACCAGAAGAAACCCCCGTAATACCTAAAAATGATTAAATTTGATATGAGAATTAGATCAAAGCCTCACTGCGTTGCAGAGCGGAGCTTGGCTTCAGCTGAGAAGTGCTTGATAAAAAACCCCACTGCAAAAGGAGGACGAACGATTTGACCTGTGAAGTTCTGTAATTTATCCCTGCAAAGTGTTGTTAGTTCCAATACCAGAACATTTTATGTCTCGTTAATGGCACCGGAGCCTTCCTCCCACTTCTCTGCTTCCTTGTCTCCCTACCTGGTGTCTTGTCTTGCGTTTCTGGCTGCCTGCCTGTCTGTCTTATTGTAGACCTCCCCTCTTGATTGTCTGTTTATCCACTGATCCTTAGCACACCAGCTTCAACTAAAGTTCACTTTAAAGTAGATTTGTGCAGAGGGAGTGACTGTAACCACTGTGCTGAATCTCAAGGAGACATATTTACTCTTGGAGAAAGTTTACAAGAAACCTTTTATTTCCAAATCCCCATTCAGATTATCTGGTTGAGATTAGAAGAAAGCTTTTGATTTTACAACACTGTTGCACAATGAAGATTTGAGTTTTAACATCAAAAGTCTAGCATCCAAAGGTAAAACTTATTCTTATTCTTATTTTGGGAAAATAAGCATTTTATCATCATTTATATTTTTATAGACAGCTTCTTATTGTGAAAATGGTTGCGCTAGATGCCGAACATAACACATAAAAAACACTACTGACAACTCAGAATGGTTCGATAAAGCAAACATTTAAAAATGTATTTAAAAAAAAGAAACTAGGGTGAGGAAGAAAAGCTGCAACAACACGTGATGTGCTTTTTGGGCGAGAACGAAACAAGTGTGAAAGATAAGGTGCACCAGAGGGACAAAAAGAGGACAAAACTAAACCACGTTCAATGTGTGCTTTTTTATTCCCTCCAATAAAACACATATACACAGTACTAAAGTGTCAATTAGTGAATAGTGGCCATGTGTGTGAATGTCAGCTACAATGTGCTGCTGTCACAGCAGAAAACTAAGTTAAGTATCTGACATGGAAAGTTGCGTGCCATGGTAGACTGCTGGTCTTTTTTCCGTGTTCAGCCGTAGATAAGAAGAGCCACGCCTTCATGCTACTTTGTAGACTGGAGGTGCTGCTGGGCTCCTTAAAAAACTTCACAGTAACATGGACTATTCCAAAGAGGTTGAACAACTTTTGGATCCAAAAAAATGGAATCTAGAAAAGGTTCAAAATCATAACAATTTGACCTTTCAATTAGAGAGAAAGAAAAGCTTTAATTAACTGTTTTTGTTTTATTTATCTGAACAAACAGGTGAATCTTGAAGTTAAAAAAAATCATGTATAATGCTTAAATGGTCCATGTTCTAGCAAATTTCCAGCTCCTGAGAATCAGCATGTCTTCTGGTTGTCGTCTCTGTGGTAATCTGACGGTAGACTGCTTTGATCCTCATTGAAATAACCTGGTTATAGATCAGGTAAATTATGGAGCCACGCCCACAAACTGGACTCTCACATCAGCAACTTTTTTGACTGAATCACTAATTTTCTTGAGATGTTGAATTTAACATTTTCAAAAAACTTAACTTTGTGTCCAGTGAACTTGTTAGTCTAGTCATTTAATTTCTTCCTTTGATAAAACAAATCACCTAAGAGTGAAAAGTGAGCAAATGTTTTTGAGAAAACCCTAATTATGACTGCAGCATCTGGAGAACCAGCTGATCCCTGGTTAAACAAAAGGACACAAAACACCACACACACACAACCACATTCCAAAGGGGCCAAGTGGGTCTCTGAGGAAATCAGTCACATTCTAGTCTGTGATCAATCAGACAACCTGAAGTTAACCTCAGCCGCTCTGGAAACTACCTTTAGCCCTGCTCACCACAGGAAAACCGTCTCCACCTGTTTTTTTTATCTGCAGTCCCTTCAGTATAAACCAAAAGAGGCTCAACCATTAAAAAAAACAAACGTTTTTCTTAATTTATGAAGAAAATAAAGTTCAAATCGTTTCAATCACGTTTATGTGAAAGTTGTCATCTTTAGCTGTTTGTAAAGGTCAAAACACAAAGCTGTGATTGATTTTTTTTTTTTTCTTTCATAGGTCTGAAGCAAACGTGGTGACTTCCTGTAACTCATCTCCAGAACCTGCCCTTTGACCTTTGCAGAATGAAGTTGGACCTGGACTGCAGGTGGTGCTGCTCCAGAGTACCAGAAAGGATTGACAGGTTTTCTTCAGAACTTTTTATACCAAACTTTCATTCTTGCTTATGGTCATTTAGGACTGTATGAAAATGTTGATTTGAACCTTTCTTTTAATACTTTTAGCACCCTCTCCAGAACTCTAAAGTCCTGGGACTTTAAGAGCTAAATTAATAAAGGTGGAAGTGGCTTGGAAAGGCCCTTACAGTCATCTGCCCTCCTACCTCTGTTTACCACCATCTAAAGAGGAAAAAAGCAGCTTTGCGCCAATAACAACGCCTTAGTAAATAGGTGTTTCAAATCGACGCAAAGCTGCTTTTCTCCACTTCAGAATCCGAATTCCGTTAATTCCATAAACAGGGGAAGTGTTACACTAGTGTACAAAACAACACTGGCACTGTAGTTGTATAACAGCCACTTTTTAAACTACAGTAACTCTTTGAGCATTCATATAGTTAACATAATTTCCAACTCATTCTGGAGCAGAGAAAAGAAGCTTTACGTCCAAAATTTGGCATAATAAAATAAGTGTGGCATACCAGCAAAAGCTTTTCTCCACTTTAGAATGCGTAGGAATTATATTAAGTGCATTGATAATGAAGAGTTACAGAAGTTCAAAGAACGTCAACGCCACAACAAGAGGTAGAATATTATAGGGTTAAACAGGTTCAAGTAAATTGTGTTTTTGGTGGCTTTTTTTTAACATGTTCTTGTAGCATTTTTCTCATAATAGAGGACTTGCACAAAATAATTTAGGATTAAAACGGCATTTCTGAGTATTTCTTTATTCAAATTGCATTGGATCAGGAGCAGATGAAAACCGGATGTTTTGAAAATATTGGGATTATGACAAAGCAACTGCCATGGGCGGGTCAAAGCTGTCCTGATGCATCCACTTGCAGACAAATAGATCCATTAACGTCTTCATTTTTCTCCTGTGAGCTGGGATCTGGCTCTGAACTGTACAGCTGGATAGCTGCTATATTGCTTGCCTTTTTTTTTGTTTTTGTTTTTTTTGCTACGCTAACATTAGGTTGGATTTGTGAAGTGCTCTGAGCTAACGGGAGACGGTTCAAATAAAGGGCTGATGGGAAAATTAGCGGAGCAAACTTTCACGCCAACAGTCAAGCTCACAACTCAGATGACCATTTCTGAAGAACTCCTGCCACTTTGGTGAAAAAAAACCAACACAAGCTTCTTGGTTTTGGTTAAAAACAGCATATGGGTAATCATAATTAAAAGACCACTGGAAACAATTTAACAATAGAAAAGAATCTAGTTGGAGCGGGTTTCAGATCAAAAACAGTCTCTCGTGGTTAATGTACACAACATTTGGAGAAGTAAAGTTTTTGCCCCCCTACTGCAGTCATCAGTAGATTCACTCATTTTATGGTATTTTTACCAAACCGGTTGTTTGGGAACGTTTTGATGAGTTTTTATGGGGAAGGGATTGAAATAATATCAATACTAATTCTTGTAATCAAGGCACTATGTGGGCTTGTGCAGTAATAAAATAGCTCATTCTGAGACCCCCAACCATAACTGTGATATTTTCAAAAGAGCTGGTCACAGCATGCGTGTGTAATAGCTTGTCCTGTGCAGCACAGAGCGGTAATAAATCCTGAGTGTCAGGTGAAATCATTGATGTTTGAGGAGAATGAAACACCAGCCCTCTGGTGTATGTGGGCGAAGGAACGCGGGAAGGATTTGGCACAAGAAACAATGAATTATGGAAGAGCTCTCTAACCTGCCGCGTTCACAAGCAGCCGCAGCGGCACAGAGCTTAGTGATAATGTGCTGGAGTCATTACCTTTGGTCTCCGAGTGGTGGGGATTGGAAGTTGGACCCATTGGGTGTAGACGGTGCAATGAATTTATAGGGGTACGCTGGGTTCACAGGCTTTTTTTTGGTTCAAACAAACCGGTTTCAAAAAGAATAAAAAATAAACTAGCTATGGGTGCAAAATTACTTTGTGGGGGAACCTCTCTTTCCATGCATTAACTCTATCTTTGTCGAATTAAAAGAGAGTTAAGTACTTCCAGTTAAGAAAGCAAAATTGTGGTACTTACTTGAGCTGCATCAGATTTTTTTCCAATTGACCCTTGTCTGCTGCTCTGTCATTGAACTCTATTGAAGAAACACTTCTCCATGCCAATTTTTCTCAAAATATGAATCAAGTAAAAGACTTTTTTTCTTACTTATTTTGCTGTCAAGTGCACAGAGCTCCTCTACCTAGCTCCCCCCATCTCCCCGTCAGCAAGCAAAGCTTTGGCCAGAATATAATTGTCTAAGTGCTTCTGGATGGCAGTGGGCTATTTGGTCATTAAGTGGCCTATTAAGTCATTAGTGTTACAGTGGAATGGTTGTCTGAGTGCCGACGGAAACAGATGATCAACCTGATTTGTGCTGTCCTGCCAGTTTGCACATAGTGTAGATAATTATGGTTTGCATTTGAAGCGCGTCAGATGTCACAGTCAAAGAGGGAGAATACGTCGCCAAATCTTTTTCCCTTTTGTCCTCCTCCCATCCTTTTTTCTCTATTTATTGTGGATACATTGATATTATTTTTATGCACAGATGAGTGGGCAATGCGATGAGCAGTGAAACCAAAGAGACAGAAAGAAAGCGAGGGAGCCAGAGCAGATCGCAGAATTCATTCTTTCATTCATTTTCCAATCCGCTATATCCCTTTCGGGGTCACGGGGTCGCTGGAGCCTAACTCGGCTACTCATGGGCGAAGGCAGGGTACATCCCTGGACTGGTCACCAGTCTGTCGCAGGGGCCACAATCACACACCCATGCACATTCACACCTACGGACAATTTAGAGTAACCAATTAACCTGTGAAGCATGTTTTACCCGGAGAAAACCCACGCATGCACGGGGAGAACATGCAAACTCCACACAGAAAGGTCCCCCAGCCAGGACTTGAACCGGGAACCTTCTTGCTGTGAGGCAGGAGCGCTAACCACTGCGCCACCGTGCAGCCCTCCCAAATCGCAGAATTGATTTTTCCATTATTGCACTCTGGCTTGAAACCCACACTCATCATATAGTGCTAATATTTATATGTGGGCTTGGTTGGATGTTACCAAAGTCCACCAAAAAAGATGCATTCTTCAGTTGAACAAGATCTAAAGAACACAACTCAGAACTTTCAATCCGATGTGATTTGATGCATGAGAAACTCATCAGTTCTGCCTCGACGTCCTATGGAGACGATCACAGCTCCGTACACTGAATGTTCTGTTAATGTCTTAACGTAAGGTTAAGCTTGTCAAGTACCTAGCATGCACAGACAGCAATCTCTTGATCGGCAAAGTGGAGGAGACTCCACCTAGATATGCTGTGTTGTATGTTTGCAGTTTCATTTCCAATGGATGATATGGATCTTTGAGACTTACAGTATAAATGGGCTCCATCTGAACTGGAAAATTAAAAACAAATTAAACAGATGAATATCACATAAAGCTTTCATGGAAAACAGAGAATGTGTGGGTTTAAATTAAGTCCTTTTCCCAAACAGCCGGGAGAATTTACTTTGAGGCTACTGTGTGTGTGCTCCGTGGTTCCAAGAACTGTATATTTTCCATGTGTTTTCATTTATATAATTGAGAAACCAAATGTCATCACATTGCACATTATTTTACCATGAATACATACATTGTTGGGATATTTTGGCAGTATCTACAAGCCTGAAAGATCCCCACTGTGACCACAGCATGTGGGAGTCTACAGCCTCAACACAGAGCGGCTAAGATGGATTTCTGCTCAACTCCAGCAGACACCCCCCCCCCCCCATTGAAAATGTCTTTATTCTCTTTATTCTCACAGCCTTGATTTGCGTCTTATTTCTTTTTTTACTGTAATCCGTGGTGTTAATGCCACGTAATTTCTGTGGTTCGCTTCTGCTCTTTACTCTGCTGAAAACTCCAGTAAAACAGATCAGGGTCCACTTGCAAACAAACTGGTTGACCTGGTTTCACGGTTATTTGGTAACAGAGGTGTTTGTGGTTTACAACGTACTATGTGATGTGCGCCTAAACTTTCCTAAACATTAAAACGTTCATGTTTGAAAAAACTGTTGGCTTTAAACTTTTCCAGTCAAAAAGAAGAAGATGAATTAACAGTAGTGATCACTCACTATATCGCGGTTCGTCTTGTGAAGATTTTTCAGTGCTAGGCCTATAACAATAATTATAATAACAATAATGATATTACAGCGTATTGAGTTCTGTGTCCTGATTGGTTGTAGACCATTGTCAATCAAATTCCCTTATGTGCAGAAGGCATTCGCCTTTCCAAATCGGCATAAATCTTCCATCACGAGCAGATCTTTTTCATTCTATAATACTGGAATAATGTTTCTTTGAAGGTTTGAACTTTGAGAGTTTAAACAGGAGAGAAATTCTGAAAATGATGCGACTTATAAGTGATTTTTTTTAAATAAATAGACTGTGTTCATTATGATCCCACTAACAACCACTAGAGGGCACTGTCTTTGTGTGTATCAGTATGTATTACACAGAAGAAGAAGTGCTGCTCCTTCTGATCAGCAGGTGGAGTTCAAAACAAACATGGAGAATCTGATCGTTCCTCTCCTGGACTTTTATGTTCTTATTTGCATCAAGACATTAATAAAAAAGTTCCTCTAATTTCGTTCTTATTTTTTTCTTCCTCGGACTAATGCAGGACAGCAAGTCATCAAACTGGTTCACAGAGAGACAGAAGTACCGCTGAAAGATGCATCTCCTGCAGTAGATGGTGAACCTCAGGAAAAAAAAGACTGAATAATTTCACAAACCCAGACATGGAGACGTGATCACCGATGCTTTTGGAGAGCTCTTTAAAATATTAACCCTGATCTCTCAACAACATGTCTTCCATGCGTTTTTTAATGAGATATACAGTCAATGCTTCCATGTAGTGATGAGGCTAACTTCTGACAGTTGTTCCAACCACTTGTGGAGCAACTAGTTGTTGAACACATTTTTGGACAAGTGTCGAGCAGCAAACTTGACGCGAGTCGAAGGTGAGCCAAACGCAGCATTAAGCCGGGCTTGGCGGCGTTGTTCAGAATCGTCCTACTTTTCTCAAGAAGTGTGACTCTTTTTTTTCTTCTTTGTTTTTCACCTTTCGCCTATCCCTTCAGGGGTCGCCATCAAATCAGCTTTCACTGCTTCGCACAGGTGTTTGGCAGAGATTTTGATTCCGGAGACCCTTCCTCATGCAACTCTGCGTCAGGTTTTTTTCATTTTACCTAAAAACGGCAGAATCAAATTTAAAACACCACTGAGAACGCTTTGAAAATGGATCAGTAGATGATCGAAGTGGGACTTTAAAGCTAAACTACATACAGATTAGCGTCATGAAAGATTTGACTTTCAGGCTGAGTGAAACCACAAGCAGCTGAACTGGTGGACAGTTAATTAAAACTGGTCTAATTCTTGGTATTTTAATATAGACTAAATGCTTTTAAAATACCTATCACTCAGTTGTTTCCAAAAAAATGATGCAGAAAAGTTTAATTTATTCATCATTCATTCTTGAACACTCAGCAGGGGAGTAGTGACAAGTGTAGTAAAAGGACAGCCAGACATCTGACTTTGCAAATGTACTCCAGTCAGACCATAAAGCAGCAGATGGAAAGTTCATATGAAGATGCACTAAACCTGGGAATATAGGAAGGGGCGCTGCCTGCTCAGAAATGCCCAGACGGGACCCCGCCAGACTGGCAGTCTCCTTACTGCTCTGCTGCTTGTGGTTTCTCTACCACCACCTCCTCCCGTGACCTATGACCCCTGCCCTGGAGAAAGGCGCCACAAACATGATGCAATTTCTTTTTGACATGGGCTAGTGGCCTTGGCTACAATGTGGCTCCGTGAAAATAAATCCCGGTGCCTTTATTTGGTGGTAGTAAGTGATGCTCACAGGTTGAAACTACACACGGGTTAGTAAATAACAGCTCTTCACAAAATGAAAACTTTCTCCAGCCTTTTCCAATCTTACTTCAAAGCCTTTGGTCTGGATCGGACTGCCCAAGCTGTCAAGCTCCATCAACCCAAAAAAGAACTAGTAACCATGAAGTGGCTTGTTTCTACAGTCTCTCATAGAGACACATCCACATCTCCGTGGTCTGAAGAGCCTTTAAGAAGAATTCAGAAAGATGGAGCTCTCGTTAGACCACAATTGTCAAAAGACAGCTTTGTATTCCTCCTTAACTGCAGAAGATTACTACTTGAAGAGCCACACTGATAAAAATGGTGTTTGGATGTTTTTAACATGTTCTTGTAGTATTTTTCTGATGATGTAGGACAAAATTAGGCTTAAAAGTCCATTTCTGAGTCTTCAGATCGTTGTGAAACAAGAGCAGAAAAAAAAGTAGTTTGAAAAAGATTGACGTAGTAAATGCCCTGGGTGAGTCACAAGCTCCCTGCTCCACTCCATTCTGATGCATCCACTTGCAGACAAATAGATCCATGAACGTCTTTGTTTTCCTCGTCTGAGCTGGAATCTGGACCAGAACTGTGCGGCTGGATAGCTCTGATATTGCTCGCCATTTTTGTTGCACCGCTAATGTTGGGTCCACAACTCAGAAGTGAAATTTCTAATGAGCTACTGCTGTTCTGCAGAAACGATGTTCTAGAAAACGACACAGGTTTTGGATTTTTTGGCTAAAAAACGGCAGAATTGATATTCAAAGACCACTTGGAAAGCTTTGAAACCAGATCAAAAGATGGTCCAAATGGGCCTTAAAAACATTTATTCTCCCGCAGTTCTAAAAATGCATCTGATAGATGACCCTTTTTCACCCTTGTTGACTTTTTACCTAAAAAAAAGTCGACTTCTTGTCTAACTAAAAATTTTCTGTAATCAATGTTAAAAATCTTCTACGTATTGTCTTGGAGTTGCATGCAAATATGTTTTTATAAATAAAAATAACAAATAAGAGGGAAATATTTGACATTTTTCTTAAATAAACCATTCGTTTGATTGGGTTTCACTTTAGCCCCTGCAGTGAATGAGACACGTTGATCTTCCTGTAGGTTTTGACTCCGTCTTCAGACTTTTTCCGTCCGGCATCCATCCATCCTCGTGACCTCACTGTTGTTGCAGTGTTCAGATTAAACCTCATATTATTACAATCCAGAATAAAAGCTTCCATGTCGGCTCTAAATTGCTTGCACACATTTGGAAAGGCGAGGGATCCTGCCTCAAAGGTCCAGTGCTGCTTGTTCCTGACTTGGGTTCATTTCAAGTTATTTATTATCATATTTTTAAAGCATTTTCACAGCACTGTTTCGTATCTAAATATGAACACCTGCCTCGTAAAAACTTGACTTCGTATTAGGAGCTCTGTAAAATCTGCCTTCTTGCAGATGGATATATTTTAAGATTTTAAATTCTATATTTTAAAGCTGCACCTGTAATCTGCAGCAGAGTTATTTAATTAAAAACAGTCTGGTTTTAGGCATTATTTGCTTGACTCTTCTCTCTAATCCAGAGAAGGGTGACTGGAATTTTTAGAAAACAAACATCTCCGACTTTTTATGATGTCATACCAGAAATCCTAATCGTTTATTTACTACTGGACTTTAATTGCTCCCTGTTATTACTGAGCAAACGATTGCCTTGCAACAATTATTCCTGGAGGCGGTAAAGGACTCCAGCAGGTGCAGGGCTTTGACAGCATAGTTTGGAGGTGATGATGAAAGAAGAGTGCCTCTCAAATGTCCTTACCATGCTGTCACATGGATATTTGGGCCCACACTGATGTGCAGCACATCACCGAGGTTTGTGCAAGTCCTGCAAAGCATGTGTTTGTTGCAAGCGCTTCACCAATAGCTATATTTTCCATGTAGATCAAAGGTTGTTACAAAAATGTATACAGCATCACAGACTTTTCTGGGATTTCCCACAGCTTGAAAAAGAATCTTTGGATTGTATCATTTTAAAAAAAGACAATTTTTTTGTTAAATCAAACGGCTTTACAGCCCCCATGCTTTGCTCATCAAGTGTTTAGGTTGTTTCGGTCACCTCTCCAGCTCCAGTTACAGTCTGAGTGAAGCAGAATCACTTTTAGCAGATTTGCTAGTTTAACGTGTTTGTTTAGTTAGAAAGAGGTTTACTTCAGCCATAACCTTCAAGTCATCTCAATTTAAACATGGGTTTCCCTTGTTAAAATCCTTCTCCTTTTCTTTTAGAGAATGCAAAAAAACAAAATGTCTGCATTCACTAAACTTGTATGGTTGAAAGTGAAATGTGGCTGTCTTTAGTTTCTTCACTGCACTGCAAGCATATGGATTATGGATGAACAAACTCAGGATCTGCTCATGAATAAGCTCTGCTTCTAATTTCTCCAGCTCCTCAACCTGTATCCGCACAAGGTGTCCTTGGGCAAGGCACTGAACCCCACATTGACTCTGGTGGTTGTTGCCGGCGTTCGGCAGTGGAGCCACCATCAGTGTGTGAATGAGACTGTGACTGTAAAGCGCTTTGGGCCTTCAAAAAAGTAGAAAAGCGATATACAAGTTTGCGATATTTATTATTTAAAGGCAAAGTTGTGCACACACACTGCAAAAATATATGAACAAAAAATGTAGTTTTACATTAAACATGTCTTTTTTTAAAATACAATTTCTCTTTGTTTTGAATACGACTTTCCTTTTAACTTTTAAATTTCTCCTGTTTAACAAAATCCGTCACGGGGTCACAGGCATAGACATCGAGTCACGAAACATAGATTGTTCAAATAGTGCATGTGTGTTGAAGTTTATTAAACAGAAATAGTATAGAACTTTTTAGAATGTTATTGGACCCATGACAGAGAAATTATCTAAAGTAGGCTAACTAGCAGCCAACTATACTGGCAGTTAATGATAAAAAAAAAGTTCAAAAAAAGAAGTGATTAATGACAAAGGATCTTCTAATAAAACAACCTGCACTTGATTTTCTATATCTGATTAAAGTAAATGATCTTTCAGACATAAATGATTTATTGTTGTCTCTTTTTATACTTGATCTGAAGAAACAACTTTTCTGATGAAAATAATCAGCATTTATTAGATTTTTAAGATTTTTTTTATTTTTTATTTATTTATTATTATTATTATTATTGATTTATTCACATCAATGATTCTTTTGACGAAACTATTCTGCAAAAAAAGGACAATTTTTTTTAATCATTCATCATTCATATCATCATAGCTACAATCAAGTCTAAAATAGTGTTGTACTTACATGCAAAGCAGTATGACTTATTGTTACTCAAGGATGTTTAACGACCTGTATTACTGTCGGTACAGAATAAATACCTGATTATTAGTTACGAACCGGTTGATATCTAATGTAAAGTAAATGGTGTGGTCGAGTCTGGGTGGGATTATATACTCCCTTTCAAGCAGTCAATCTTCTGATGTTATCCTATGTTTGACACGACTACTGATGCAAATCTTTGTTGTTGTTGATTGTGTTACACATGTCTTATTCATATTGTCTGCTTGAAATAAACCATTTCAATCCAATTCAAATCCTGGCGTTTTGGGGTTTTTTTTCTTTCATTTTATTTTTTAACTTCCACTACAGTAGCTGCCAGTTAGCCTACGTTAGCTCTGACTTAGCTTAACCTTCTATTACCAACCACTTTTGACAGACATGGATTTTATTTTAGAAGTAATGAGTGGAGTGGTGTATCTGCTACTCCCTTTTGGACTGTTTTACACTCCTTCTGGAGCTAAAACAATCCACTGGTGCACTGTTTACACAATCAGCTGTCGCCTGGCAACCACAAAATGCAGCCTGATTGCTAAATTATTTGTTTTATTCAATTTTCAACAGAGTAATGGTAACAAGATAGTTTCCCCGTTATGGGATCAATAACATTCTAAAAAGTACTATTCTGTATTAGGTTGATAAATAAACCTCAATAAGCATGCCCCATGTGAACAATCACCATTTCATGACTATATGCCTGTGACCCTGTGACGTATTTTTGTAAACAGTTTATTAACATGAGAAAAACAAAACAAAGACAAACAATATTTAAAACAGACATGTTAAATGTACAACAAAAGACTGTAGTCACTTTTTTTTTTTGAAAAGTCGTGCACAGAAACTTTGTCTTTAAGCATACGTTTCTTATTGACAGTTATCTTACCCCATACCAATGGAAACCATTTTCAGTCCTCATACCTGAGAAAAGTTGAGCCCATTGAGTGGATGACACTGTTCCTCCACTTGCTCCACCGCCCCTGTAGTCTTTCCCATCCGCTCTGCCTCTTGAGCCAAGAAAAGGTCCAGCACCGGTGTCCCTCTGGACCGGACGTCCCACTCCGTCAGTGAGTTGACCATCAGCATGACCCACACAGGCCGCTTCCTCTCCCAGTTCCCTGCTATAGCATTGAACAGGTAGTCAGCATACAGGCCACGCCCTTGCTGGTCAGCAGTCATCCAGTATGGCATCATGTGCTTGACGTAGTCCAGGTGGCGTTTGAGGCGGCGGTACAGGTCTCGAGGCAGCAGGGTCTGCAGGTTCTCTCCATGGGGAAGCAGCTGGCAGCTGGTGAGTTTGGAGATGGTCAGCGGGTTTGTCAGGTCCAGCTCGAAGAAAACACTGTTGCTGTTGTGGAAAGCCTGCTTGGAGCTGTCGGGGATGAAGTCCCAGACTCTGGTGTAGGGCACGTGGATGGTTCCAAACAAGTACGATGGTGGATGAGGAGGCGGACGCTTTAACCTCCACAGGAAAGAGTTTAGTTGACTTTGCTGTAAAAGAAGCAGAAGGAAAATGTTCCATTCTTCATTCAATCTACATTTCCCTTCGTTGGACTTTACTGCCCAACAACCACAGAGTGGAATATCATTTTACTATGATGGCACAGGAAGCTCTGATCACACTGATGCTGGGCTGCAAGCAAGTCGTTTATAGAGGGGCCTTCTGAGCGGTAAACAGACCCTGGTGTATTGTTGAAGTGCACAGCGGTGTTGCCAAACTTTCACTCAAGCCTGGGAAGCGTTTTCAAGGCAACAGTGCAAATATAGAGTGCTGAGGCTCGTAAAAGCCCAACCTGAAAGAAACCTGCTCCCCTTCAGTTTGACTGCCCAACTTTTGAGCCCATTTTTATGCATGTATTAAACTTACTCAAAAGCAAAGTTCAAAGTCTCAACTATAATTTTGTTTCTTTATTAACACAATTTTCATATGGTGCCTTTGGAGTAAACAATACCTTTAAAGACCCACTCCAACAAAAATTGGGGTTTTGGTGTTTTAAACATGTTCTTGTGGCTTTTTTCTGATGATGGAGGACATTTATAAGGAAAATCTAAGCTGAAAATTGCATTTCTGAGTATTTTTTTTAATCAAATCATTGTGAATAGCTCTGATGTTTCTGTAACTGGTGAGAATAAATAATACAAATCTTCTAAGTATTGTCTTGGCAGTGCAAACAAATGTTTTTATGAATAAAAATAACATAAGAAGGAAATATTTGAAGGAAACAGATGAACAGCCTTTATTATAAAATGAGCACTATTTTTTTTTTTCTTTTTAGAGGGGATTTCCCAATCGATGTTTTAAGACTTTTTCATTACATAAAAAAAGAAAAAAAAACAAATTTATTCACAGACCGTGATGAGAATGTGTTAAAAGAAATAAAACGAAAACGTGTGTGTGTTTTATGAGTTCAAACTCAAAGTTCAAAAATGAAAACGTTCTCAATTTAAAGTCAAAATGATTTGCATCAACACACCTAATGAAATAGTTCTGATCTAAAACTGGTCACTGAAAGCTTTATAGCAGCCTCTGGGTGTATAACATCTTCAACTAAAACGGTGTCCCTTCAGACATGCGCAAACTGACTAAAGCGTCTTGGAGAACAGGATTAATGTGTCACTTTTCCAGAAAGCTTTGTAGCACTTCAGTAAGATGCGCTCAGGCCTCTGATTCATGTAGACTCTAAACCGCCGTCGGGTCGACGTTAGTTATTGACTCGATTGGAGATCCATTCTGCTGAGGCCGCGCTGACTTCACTGGAGCGCCTGTGCGCGCCGAGCGGGCGTAATTACTCTTAATGTAAGCCAGAGACCGCTGGATGACGCATAGAATTCACATGAAGGGAAGGACCGATCTCCGACAGCAGAACCACCGTGGGACGCCGTGCGCAAATTAAACACAACTGCGAATTCATCCAAACCTTCCCGTTCTGCACCTAACCCTGTGCGCGTGACAGTTTTCCTCCGTGCAGGAGCGCACTGCGTTCTGAACCACGCGTTATTACGCTACACTAGAAGGTTCTGATTTGACCCCCAAATAAAAGCTCAACCTGAGTTTGAAAAGACGCGCACTGTGCTGAAACGTGACCACTTCTGAAAAGGTCAATGAAACTTTTCCAAATGAAGTCAGCTCACCCGCGGGTGTTCCCACTTTGTCACATAAACAGCCACAAAGTTGGCGAGTGCTTCTTGGCAGCCGCGCGCATCCGAATAGCAGCATATTTAAGAGACAGTTAACTTTATTATTATTATTATTGTTAAAAGCTATTCTGAATAGGATTTTTATTTAGCAAATTTTCCCTTTATTTAAAAATGGCTTTGACATTAATTGAAGTCCCAAGACTATTGTTTTATCATCTGAACAACATAAATGGGGAAAGTCTACATTTTTGCGCCCACAAGTCCAATTGTGTCGCCCAAAAAGTAGATTTTCTCCAAACCGCGCAACCAGGTAAGTGTAATCGCTGCCGCAAATGTCACAGCGGTGTGCGCCAGTCTGGTATTCCCTGCAGCATCTGTTCAAAGGGGTTTCCATGCAAGGCGGAGGAGGAGGACAGCTGCGGTGCCTCTGGCTTCATGAAGACTCACCGACTTTGGCGCGTCGCACTGTCTCGGTCTGTCCGGTCGGCCTGAGCTCCAAGGCGCCGCCACCTGCAGGAGGAAGCTCAGGAGGACGCAGCTGAGTCCTGGCGGGAAGCCCATGCTTCCAAAGTGACGGTGCGCTTGTGACTGTCAGCTCTCGGGGAGCGCGCCTCTTTTCTGCCCAAACTTTTCTCCTCACTGCCCTTTAAAGTGAAGCAACACTCCGTCGGTGGCCCGTGGCTCACATGTGCAGCCCGACTGGAGGACCATCCCGTGCCTAAATCACTCCCTGGCGCGCTCCGCCTCTGACTTTCTTTGGTTTTCCTTTGCAACTTTTCGTGACTCCCTCCGGCCCTGCACGCGCGCTCCAACAGCAAGACGCACGAACTCTTTGGAGAGCTCGTGCGCTCAGCAAGTTTGGAGCGTCTTGACTGGGTGGGAGAGAGGTGGGACGTTCTGAGGAACCCCCTCTCCTATAACAATCATCCAAGCCGCCTTCCAGAGGAGCAGGTTGAGATGGAGATGACAGGCTTGCGTGAGTAGAGCCCCCAAAGGCAGACGCAGAAGAACTGCGGAGGAGGGAAAGCGTTCTCATGAACTTCTCCTTCAGTCGAGCGGTTTTCGTCATGACTGTTCCTTTATCAAAATGGGTTTTTCTTATGCTGCTGAAACACCAACAAGAACTAAAAACTGCTGACGCACTCCGATGAAAATTATGTTTTTAACGTGTTCTTGTAGCATTTTGGAGGATATAAGCAAAAACATTTGAGCCTAAAATTGCATTTCTGACTACTTCATTTCCAATCCGCTTTATCCCTTTTGGGGTCACGGGGTTGCCGGAGCCTAACCCGGCTACTCATGGGCGAAGGCAGGGGACACCCCTGGACTGGTCGCCAGTCTGTCGCAGGGGCCACAATCACACACCCATGCACACTCACATCTACGGACAATTTAGAGTAACCAATGAACCTATGAAGCATGTTTTTGGACGGTGGGAGGAAGCCTGAGTCCCCGGAGAAAACCCACGCATGCACGGGGAGAACATGCAAACTCCACACAGAAAGGTCCCCCAGCCAGGACTTGAACCGGGAACCTTCTTGCTGTGAGGCAGGAGCGCTAACCACTGCGCCACCGTGCAGCCCATTTCTGACTACTTCTTTTGTCCAAATCGGTGTGGAGCAAACCACAAAATTGCCTTTTGAAAAATCATGTGATATAGCTGCTACAGTCCGGGGCGGGGCTCAAGCTGCCTGCTCCGCTCCATTCTGATGCATCACCTTGCAGAGAAATAGATCCGTCCCGGTTTTCCTCGTCTGAGCTGGTATCTGGCTCCAAACTCCACCGCTGGATGGCTCCAATGTTGCTCACCGTTAATGTGAGGCTGGGGTGTGAGGGGCTGTCAGCCCGCAGGAGAGAGTGTAAACAAAGGGGTGATCGGTCAGGACAGACGCTGTTGGCCTTAAACAACACAGGATATTATCAGCCAAATCAAATCCAACTTTTGTCTTTTTTTGATTGATTTGTACTTTTCCAACTTAAAGGCTAAACATAAAAACATTCTGATTTTTTAAAAAATGGCAAAATCATAATTAAAACACCACAAATACCTTTAAAAAGAAGAAAAGATAATCACAGCGAGATCTTAAATTCAAAGTCTGAATTGTTCTTTGTCTTTTATGATCCAAATACCTCATGAATCTTTATGCAACCTCTTTAATTAAAAGGACAATGAGGTAATGTCTGGATTTGAATGTTGCTGCATCTTAATGCTGGCAGCTCAGAAAATTGTTTTAACCAATTTTCAGCAAAGTCATTTGGTAAACATAAATGAACGATATTTCAAAAGCTGCCACATGCTTCTCCCTCAGAAGGATTGCATTCATCTCTGTCCTTCTCTGTTTAAAAAAGCTGTATGAAGGGGACTTGCTGGGGCAGGGCTTGCATGATTAATGGCCATAAATATACTGTTTAGATTAAAGGGGACTGGGAGAAATATTTATGTTACATTCTGCTCTATTCTTTAAAACTAATGATTGAAAGAAATGTGACAAAAAATGCAAGAGCTGAGAGACCCCTGCAGACATTGATGTCAGCACTCCACTTCCCTGCTGTGACCTCAGTTATTGTCTAAGTGGCAGACGATGCGGCAGAGTCAAGTAGGGGGGATTTATCATGGGGTCCCCCTCAAACGGGTGGCTTCCATGCAGGCTGGTGGCAGGCAGGCCTCAGACAAGCAGCCCTTTGTCCCGGGGCATGTTCTCCCCTCCTCTCCATGCCTCTTTTCACCACTTCATGTTCACTTCTTTTGCCGGGCAGCTCTGTCAGCCGCTGACAGTCCCCTGCAACCGATTTATATTTATTATTCAAACGTCTGGCGGGTTCAGTCTTTGACCAGCTGGAAAATTCATAAAACTCGAAATCTTTTGCAATCAAATATCTCAAAAAGAAGCAAAATCTGCCTCTTTTGATGCTTTTAAATGCATCAAACAGCATTTGAGAGTAAAATGGATGTTGATATGATCGAATGGTTGTGTCCTCTCTTCCTATTTTCTCCTCCTTGCTCAGAGACAGGTGTGGGCTTTTAATTTGCAGCTTTGAGTGTTCAAACGTGGCCACCTGTGGACTCGGGTACCTGCCTTAACCACACCCCACAGAAAGCTTCTCTTTGAAGGAGCTTTGCACATTCTTGGCCAGTTAAAAGAGAGCTTATGAGCCGCTGGCTGCAGGAGATTCCTGGACAGGGGCCAGCGCTTACAGCATGGTGCACACAAATCTGGGAACGAAAGACGACTTTAAAGTTAACGCTTCAGTTTTCAGAAATGCTGAAGCCTTTTAACAGAAGCAAAAACAAAATTCTATTCTGAAGCTCTGTTTGGACTTTGGAAAAAAAATTTCTGCAGGTGAATGCTGTTTACATCCTAATAAACTTTTTAAAGGAGGAAAACGTGGAAAATAATGTTAGTGTTTATCACTCTGCAGCTATGGAGAATCCTGCATTGTCTCTGTGGTTGCCTTTCTGTCTGTCTGATGTTGTGCAGAAGTAAACCACCCCTCCATGAGTAGTCATGCTCACTGTCTCAGCCACAAGCTCATTTCTTGTCTGTTCTAGACTATGAGGAAGGCAGCGCTTTGCAACCTGACCAGAAAATGTAAAGTAAACTGCAAATGACCCTTGTAATGGTCAGACTGATCTGTTTGTTTTGCACACCGGGACCCCTAGTGGTGTAAATAAAAGCTAGGACCACTGTACTTAAACGTAACAAACATATATTTAACGTGAGGTCAGTAATTAAAAGTAACTGGAAGATGGAGGAGTAGCTTCTTACATGAGACTCCTGCACATCGAGGACCAGCTGTGAGTCTGGAAACAAAGCCCACACTCATTCTGTGTCTATTCCTGTTGTTTCTACTTTCAGCTGGACTGCACACACTCCAACCGTTGCCTCCACCCATCTCTTGCTTGGGCTCCAATATCCTCTGTCCTGCTTTGAAGATGTCAAGCAATAATATTGACTGAGTCTCTGATGAAATGTTATTGTGGTTTCCCTTTCCGGATGTCCTGGGAAAAGAGGGGGCAATAGGAAAGGGTAGGAGGTTGCAGAGAAGAGGGGCAATTATATGGAAGGGAAGATATCAAAGAATGGGAAAGGGGCTTGGAGGTTGTGGGGGGTGTAATCTATCTGTTTAAACCAAAAGAGACAGGTATTAGGGATTAGGGCAAATTTAACCAAGTCTGACATAGAGAGCCTGTGCAGTGGACCCTCACGGTTCTCCTGTCGGGATATTTTCAGTGCACAGAAATCTCATCTGTTACATCAACACAGGCGCTGGATTGTCTCCTGCCTATCTTCATCTTCTGAAATGAGCAAAAGCAGGTGGGGAAAGATGAGAGGAAGAGATAAATGACACGGGTCACTGCAAGGGTTACTTTTGAAACAGTCTCATGCTCATATTATGCACATGGACTCACACTTGGTTTGGGGGGGGACACCACATGCAGATAGAAATGACCTTTTTGGCCGATCTGCATGAAATCCACTTCAACAAGTCAAACAGCATCTGCTGTCTGAACAGTTAAGGACAATAATTAGATGAAACAAGTTCATTTGGTTTCATGACAGATTACTGCAGTGTTTAAAGTCATTTCTTGATAAAGTTGCAAAAGTTCAACCTTGTTTTTGGATCTATTCTCTTTCAATCTGTTGTACTTTAAAATGCATGTTGTTAGTGCAAAATGTATGGAGAAAAGGCTCTTACAAGTGCACACTGTTTTTAAGCTCCTTATTTTTGTGAGTCATAGATTCTGCAAGTTGTGTCCTTTAAAAAGCTGAGTTTGATCTGTAATGTTCATCACAGATACACTTTCAATGTAGGAGACAGAAAGTCAAAAAATAAACCAGGAAATCACATTGCTTCATTTTTTTAAAGAATGTATTTTGCATAGTGGTTCAGAAAATAAGTGTTTGGTCGATAAAACATACTTTGTAATTTTGTAACTTCATTGACAGAGAACAGAGATTCTCCGTAGATTTTCATCAAGTTCATACAGTAGCTGCTATTTTGGTCCATTCTTCCGTGCAGATCTTCTCAAGAGCTGTGATTGTTTGGTGCTGTTGCTGGGCAACGAGGACTTTCATCTCCCTCCACAGTTCTCTGTTGGATTGAGGTCCAGAGACGGCCTAGAACATTCCAGAACCTTGTACTGCCTTTTACTACTCACTCCTTTGTTACCATGGTGATGTGTTTGGGATCATTGTCCTGCTGGAAGATCCAGCCACGTTTCATCCTCCAAGATCTCACTGATAGAAGAAGGTTTCTACCCAAAATCTCACCATACATTCATCCTTTCCTTAATACGGATCAGTTGTCCTGTCCCCTTTACAAAAAAAGCAGCCCTGAATCATGATACTTCCACCCCCATGTTTCACAGTTGGTCTGGTGTTCTTCCCCCTTCAAACACGGCGAGTGGCATTTTGACCAAAGAGCTCCGTTTTGGTTTCACATGACAACATGACATTTTCCCAATCCTCCTCTGGATCATCCAGATGGTCCCTGGAGAACTTCAGATGGGTCTGGACATCTGCTGGCTTCTGCAGGGAGACCTTGGAGCACTGCGAAATTTGAATCCATCACCAAAGTAACTTTTACTGGACCCAGCTCTCTTCAGGTCTTTGACCAGTTCCTCTGTGTAGTTCTGGTCTGTTTACTCACTGCTCCCCAAATCGTTTGTACCCAACCAGAAGAGATCTTGAGTGGAGCTTCAGGTGCAGGAAAATTATCAGTGATCTGTCTTTTCTTCCATTTTCTAATAGTTGCTCCAACCATTCCCCCCCCCCTTCTCCCTCTCATCCTCAGACTCATCTTATCTAATCTCCATCTCTATCTTGCCCCTGGTGTCATTTGACAGCTCTTTGGTCTTGGTCATGATGGAGAAGTTGCAGTCTGACATTGCAAGGTCGTGGACAGATGTCTTTTATGAAAATCAAACAAGTTACTCTAGTACTCTAGTACAGGTAACAAGAGGAGGACAGAAAAGGTCTGTAAAAAGAGAATTCCTGCTTGTGTGTGCTTGGTGGAAATTCGTATTTCCTGCAGTGTTATATATGCTAAGTTCTACATGAAGTGTATCTGTGATGAACTGTAGAGACCAAACTCACTCTTTTTAAGTGGGACAACTTCCAGAAAAAGTGACTGACAAATTTTTTGCTTCCTACGTTTGACCTCAGCTTAATCTGAGATTCATGTGTCTGTTCACTGCTGGCGGAGAAATGTATAAACTAAATATTCATTCATTCATTCATTCATGAATGAATGAATGTGTTCATCACTGTCCGTCTCTTTTTAGTAATTTGTGAATGAATAAACTAAATACAAAAATAAATGCACTTATACCCTCACATTTGGACTCAGAGTTAATCTTCAGCTCTTTTTTAGTCATCACTTCTAGAAATATTTAAAAGAAAGATAGTAAAATAGATCTTGATGAAAAGAAAAAAGCTCCATTTGTTCAGTAGGATGTAAGTCTGATAGAAACACTGAAGTCAGTGGTGACCAGACCTCAGCTGACTGCCTTCATGTGGAGGCTTCTCCTTTGTAAGTGTCAGCCATTGTTCATGTTCCATATGAGGATGAAGGGGGGCTCCACATGAAAATAATGCACCTGAGAGTTTTGGTCACAAAACACTTTTGATCATAATATTTGTCTATCTTTTCATTTATTTGCTCTTTTTGTGTACTCATACAGATTCCCTTCAAAGACAGACATGCTCCATGTTTGTTTTTGACAGCCTGTAATGCTGTCACATCAAAGGCTAGGCAGTGAAAGTCACCCCGAGATGCATTATGTCCTCTTTCCCACTGATCCCTGCCATTGTAAACTATTGCATTATCCATATCTGCTTTGGCCAGCTTTCTTCTTCCTTTCTTTTTTTCCCGCCTGCCCCATTTACCCCCTGAGAGCTGAAGCAGAGGAGGTGGAGGAGTGAAAAACACTCTCCTGCTGCTACAACAGATCTACATTATAGACACATTTGAATAGTAAAAGAAAACTGTGCAGAGGAATAATGATGTTTTCCCTTTTGTTGAGTCAGAAACCACAGCAGGGACAAAAACAAATCTGTACAGGGTACCAGAACGTTGTGGAAATGTACTGTTGGTAGTATTGGGATCATTGACACCTCTGTTCATCACTGTCCGTCTCTTTTTAGTAATTCATTCAACTTGGGCATCTATAGAGACTTTCACAGCAAAAAAGTTGTTTGTATTGACTTGTGTGACCTATAATGTTACAAAATAAAAGCATGAGATCCGCACATCTGTGCAGAAATCACTGAAGCCACATACAATTGCAACCAGAAAATCAGATGATCAATTTTAAATAGGAAACGTTGTGATTTCAACCAGGCATGTCCAAAGTCAGGCCCGTGGGCCAAATGTGGTCCACATTATAATTTCCACCGACCCACAGGCTCCTTTCATAAAATCAATAAAACACAGCCAGCAAGCGTTTTCTAAAAATTCTGATTTCTTGATTGTGATTGGCTAATATTCATTTTAAGATGTTGTAAACCTCTGCGCCAAAAGTTTGGACACCTCTGGTTCAGACTTAAAGGTAACAGTCTGTCCAGTTGTGTTCTTTTAGTCCAGCATTTTCATTTTAGTTTGTTACAATTAAATGGTGGTTTCACTTTTCAGAAACTTTAATTTTGTAATGAACAGAAAAGCTGAGATTGATCTTCATTTCCTCACATTTTTTGCTGCTGAAACAGTTTTCTGAGGTTTGTTCTGCATCTTGATAAAAATCTGCATCTTTGCATGTGCACAAAAACAGGAATGTGCTAATGCATTCTTCCATGCGGGGTTTATAAAACCATGAGCACATGTGGTTCTCTTTGATAAATATGAATAATAGTGAAGTTTTCCTCATGTATACAGGCCTCATTTCCGCTGACATTTTTTCAACACTTGTAAATCCCATGACTGCCCCATTAAAATCTGTTTAACTTTTCTGATTTCAGGTCTAAAATTACGCATGAAAAACCCCTGAAAAGAAACAACTAATTCTTCCTAATATACAGCAACATTTGTTGTTGAAAAAACTTTAAGAAAAGTTGCACAAAAAGAAGATAAAAAGGCCTCCAGTTCAAACAATGACAAGAACAAGCGTTCACTACTTCAGCCTGATGAAATCTGATCATCAAGTTTGAGACATAGATGTTAACTTTACATATACATTTAAATTGAAAACAATTTTAAGTTCCGTACATTTGCTTTCATAAAATGAAGCCCCAGAACATTTTAAATGATTAAAAAAAAAGGATTCCGTATGCCTTGGCCACATCTGCCCTTCTTAGGGGAAAAATTGTCAAATCTCTACGGGGTCTGCAGGTAAAATCAAGGTCATTGACGTGTCAATGGGCCAAGAGAGATAAATGTTGGTGCATGTTTTTTCTAAGGGGCATTCTGCAGGCGACGGGTCAAAACAGCACTTAAACAGTAGGTGAGACGCAGTGTGTCGTATGGATTTTTTCCATAAAAAATAAACATTTGTTAAACAAAAGTAATTTCCAGAAATTAAAAGGAATTTTTAAAAAATGGGCTAAAAGAAGAAACCAGAAAAGGATGGTATTATGGGACACTGCTGATTGTTTGATGAGGTTTGTCCATAATTTCATTTCTCCTCCCTGCTGCCTGGTCAAGTCTCTGAGTACTTTAAGAAAGCTGACATCCTTCCTCTCTTAAAAAAACTGGGCTTGATCCTTCCCTCTTGAGCAGTTACAGTTATTTCTAATCTTCCATTAATTTGCAAAATCTTAAAAAGAAACTGCTTTAGACGGTCACAGACTCGATCAGTTTCAGTCTGGTTTTCGTAGAGCTCACTCCACTGAAACAGCCCTTCTCAGAGTCACTAATGACATCCTGATGCAGAGTGATGCAGGAAACTGCTCTGTGTTATTGTTATTAGATCTGACTGTAGCCTTTGACGCTGTCGACCATCACGTCCTCTTGGACCTGCTAAAACACTGGGTTGGGGTTTCTGGATCCACTTTAAGCTGGTTCACCTCATATCTGACTGCTAGATCCTTTTCTGTTGTATCTTCCAAGTTTAAGTCCTCCTCTGCAGCCCTCACTTCTGGTGTGCCACAAGGCTCTGTTCTGGGACCCCTGTTGTTCATTTTATATCTGCTTCCTTTGCGGCATATCTTAAGCTCCTTTAATGATATTTCTCATCATTTTTATGCTGATGACATTCAGCGCTATGTGTCTTTTAAGCCTCAGGATGCTGTAAAATGCAGATTTTACGCAGGTGTTTGGATTTGGTCAAGAGTTGGATGAATGATAATTTAATGTCCATTTCTTGTGGGTCTTGAATAGCTTTTTACGTTGAGTAATTTGTTTGTTTGATTTGGACTTCAGGGTCTACTTACTACACGAACGACAATGGTAGATTCTTTTTCCACATTGTTCTTTAAGGTGGTCGTATGGGTCTAAAGGAAACTGTGAAACACCTCTGCACTCCCCTTAAGATGGGGCCACTTCTCTCTATGACCCTCCATGGGGCCGGAAAACCTGCAGAACCTGTACGAGTCACCACCCCACATGGACACATGTGATTAAGGCTTTGTGAAATTGCTGTTTTGGATGGTTCTGAACGAGCTTCACTCAGCATATTTTTAGAATTCAAATAGTTAATTATACAATATTTTCACAATTCTTTATTTAATAGAAATTCCTTTTGACAAAATCAAGCTTGAACGGCTAGAAATCGTGTGTTTCTGTGAAGTACACGTTAGGTGTTCACATTTGTGCGTCTCTTCTGAATAGGAGTTTGTGGGCAGGAAACAGTGAACTCACACATTTCTCATCCATCTGCTTCTTGGAGTGGTGTCCTCCGTTGTTTATAATTGCATTTGATAGCGGGGTCTTAGTCACTGACTGTCTTGTGGCTGGCGTCCAAAACACCCAAAGTGCGTGCTTGGCGGTTCAGACGCCATGTGGCTTGAACATGTGTTGGAATTAGAAGAACATCTCAACAGCCAGACCTGAGTAATAGATTGGTTTCCTCTGGGTCAGAGTTGACCCCAGGAAAGCTCACATTAGGCTCAGGAGGGGAAACTTTTTTTTCTGCTGGACTACCCAGGAAAGGAATGCTTTTATCAATTTGATGACTAAAAGTCACAGAGGGTCAGAGGCAGCTCAAGGTTGCGGAGGATAAATAATGTGATAGTATTGAGGAAATATTGCTTTGGCTGAAAAAAAAAAGTGATTGCTTCCTCTTTTTCGTCTGTTCTTTGGTTTCCAGTTCTGCTTATTTTCTAGGTCAGTGTTTGGTCCTGTGACTGCTGGTCTGGCTGGTCTGCTCCTGCTAACCTCAGGAATTGGATTCATGTGTCAGAGTGCACATGCGTTTCTGTGAGCACTACACAGAGTGGGGAGGAGGTGACGGAAAATGGAGAATAAGAGGCTCTGATGGAAACTATTGATGTGAAAAGGGACAGAAATGCCAGAGAAGGAGATGACTGGGTTTGATTGATGACGGAAGATGCTCCTTGCATTCAGGTTTTTTTGCTTTCAAGGGCAAATTTCAAGTTTCTACAATTAACGCTTTAAGGAAAAGCAACAAAGGGGTCTTTTTAGAGATCTGTCTCCAAAATGACAACCTGGCTGACAAGTCAGATAAACACACAGGCAGACGCAGATCCACACACGTGGGCTGACCCACATGCCAGAGCTCTTTGTGCTGTCTGGGCATGGTTCCTTCAGCTACTCCTCACTCACAAACAGAGCCGTTCTCGTGGTTGATAGGGAGGAGTGAAGCTGTCAGCAGGTCCACAAGCTGCAGCACCACCACACTGCACATGCTCAAGCACACACGTTCTGGTATAAACAGTTCGAAAAATGTCAAGAAACAAACACATACACACGCAGAAAGATCACATTAAGCAGAACAGCTGAACAGAAGTACACACAAGCACAACAGATATTAAAATGTCTGTTATGCACACACAAACACAGTCTTCAGAGGAAAATCTACAGGAAGTCATTTCTGCTTTTGTAACTGATGTTGACCATGTGTCAGGAGTTAGACTGTAATCCAACGTAAGAGACAAAACAAAGAAAGTAACCGACGTCACTTTTTCTTTCATTTGAAAGTTTGTTTATGAAGCTGCATGTGTTTGGAATTTCAAGGAATGTTACTGTGTACACGACATCGCACTTTGTGCCAAAGACCTTTCTTTGAGTCAGACTCTGTACTACATCCTTATTTGTTTTGTCATTTTTTTTAGCTCAGTTAGTTGAGCGTAGGACTGGCACACCAGCAATCAGAGTTAGATTCCCACAGTGTGCAATAAGCTTCATCCTGTGTGGCTCATTGGGCAAGAAAGACCCTTCCTGCTACTGCCTTCACTATGTAGCCACAAGGGGGCCCAAGTCTGGATTTCCCAGTGCTGGTCCACAGCCCGGATAAAATACAGGGTTGTGTCAGGAAGGACATCCAAAAACCCTCTGTGCACAAATCAGTGTTTCACTGTGGCCACCCCTGCAGGAATATGCTTTCATTCCAAATCTCTATTGTACACATCTATATTCTGAAATTGGGCATTTCAAAGAGGAAATCTTAAAGATGTGTGTGAGATGTGTATGATGTGATGTGTAAAAGTGAAGCACTGCAGGCTGATCTTTTTAAACTCCTTACACTAAACATGTCCTTTAAAAATTGGGCTAAAATGATCCTGATTCTACTTTTTCTTTCGTTAAACTGATGTCCTTTTAATAAGAGGATTAGTGTTGCAGCTTGCTAGGATTTAAAAAAAAGAAACACTCCAGTCTCACAACATTTTCAAATCTATTTTTTTCATCATGAAAAACATCTCAGAACAACTACCCAAATGAAATCTACCATGAATAATCTTCTAAGCTAAAATACAGCAGATTTTGGTTGGATTTGATCAAAAATATGAAAGTATGCCGAGCACTGATTAGAGGTTATTACTGTGGGTTTTTGTGTTCTTTTAAAGTGAAGAACTGAACTGAATCTTCTCGACACACTTCATTATGTCTAAGATGCTTCATTTGCTCCTTTTTTGTTTTGAACTGGACAGTACATTTCTTCACCTGGAAAACTGGAACTCTTTTATTTACAACTTCCATTTTAATTTCATAATGTTGTTTACAAGCTTATCTACATCCAATAAAAATAATTCAACATAAACAGCGACTGAAACAATGCAGGAATTAAAAGTGAATAGATGTCATAAAAAGCCTCCTGTGGGAAATAGATGTCATTTATTTTTATTTTATAAAGTTCAAATTCATCAAGTAAAACATCATATCAATTCAATCTGAATCTCTTAAGATAGTTGCATTTCTACTTAAACTTATCAAAGAACAGCAAATGGTGACATTGAGACACTTGTTTGGAATATTGGGTTATATAAATGAAATTGAATTTAATTTAAATCATTTTCATTTTTTTCCAAAAATAGTCTTCATGTTGGATCAATAGATTATAATCCTTTATAATCTCAATGTTTTAAACTAACAAACTTGTTCTGGATTTAAAACGATGATAAATGAACATATCTTTTCTCAAGAATATGTCACAAACCGAGCAAGTATGTCTTAGACACCAGACTGCTTGTGAAAACCACATTCCCTTCATGCCTGCATTTGTTTCCAATTATATTCAAAAAGAGTTTTTCTGTTCAAGGTGATGCTAAATTATTTGGAATCCCAGATGAAGGGGCAGCAACTGGGTTAAAGCTGGAAGAAAAACCCACCAATACCAGAAAAGCTGTTTAGAATGTGTTACAGTCATCCTGAAGTTGTTTACCAGGTCAAGATTCCAGTTTTCGCTAACACAAAGCCAGAGTAGAAAAGTGTGTTGTCAGGTTTCGGTGAGCGGACACAAACGCTGGACAGCTCCAAGAAAAACAAAGAGTCTTTATTAAAAAAAGTTCCACAAACAACTTAGGAACAGAAAATTGCTGAAAATTAAGTAGAGTCACAAAATCAGGGAACAAAACAAGCCTGCAGGGAAGTGAGGAGAGGAAACTCATTAAAAACTGAAAGGGGAAAAGAATCGGACACAAGTGAAACAAATCAGGGAGCAGCGGTAGTCAGGATAACACCCAAGAGAAAGACAAGACACAGAACGAGAACGGAAGGAGGGAAACAGCAAACAAACACGGCACATGGCGTGTATGATCCAGGTACGCCACCTGTCAGAGCGGTCCATACTGTGGATGTTTAAGGCGTCCGCATTCAGCTGGAAATGTGTTCATTCACTGCAGCCGAAGGTTCCCTCTTCAGAAAGGTCAGTGTTGAAAAGGTTCGATGCGGAACTTGATCCTGTTTATCTGCGGTGTTTGCAGAACAGGAACTTCTGAAGGAAGAAAAATCGGCAGCCTGGAATTTTTTGACCAGGAGCCTGACAGAACCAGCTTGATGTGACTGCAGGGGGAGAAAATACACAACGCATTACTCAGTGAGAACTTCAGAACACTGCAGCCCACCTGAGACATCGGGTGATTTATGAGCCGGAGCTGAGCCCGGCGCAGTGCAGGGCTCAGGCACACCGCCATGATTAAAAGCCCTATCCAAGTCCATGTACGGGCCTCACACACCCAGACATGACTGGGTTCTGTTTTGGTACCACAGGTCACAAACGAGGTTGACAGGTTGACATTCACAAAGTAATATGATCACACAGGAAACGCGTTTATTGGGGATACAAGTTTTGTTTCATTGCTTTATTTCTTGTTTTGTTTTGTTTTTTTTACAAGTTTTTGAAGCTTGAAAAACACTGAAATTAGTATTAAAATCTTGTCAAACAATGAAAACTGCTCTACGATGGCCTGGTTTGGGGTGTTTTCCTGCCTTTACATTAAAAGAGCTGGGATTGAATCCAGCAACCTTGTGATCCCACACAGGACTAAGCAGTGAAGGCCGGGGTGGGTAACGCCTGGGGGCTATACAACACTGCTCGTGGCTTTAAGCCTTTAACGCTGGAGCTGTTGTTGGCAATTTCTAAATAACACACGTTTTTTGACATGCCACACATCTTGGATTCTGACCCGTAGGAAATCAGCTTTTCATTTTGACTTTGGGACATTGCTGCTTTTCACCCCATCAGAATTACTGTGTGTGTTGCTCATCGGGGCTGTAATGAAGAGACGGAGACGTTTGGATCCATTTGCAACTGGTTTAATATACAGGAGCAAGACATAATGTAGTTCAGGCAAGGGTCTAAACACAGGTGAGGCAGAGAGATGAAGAACAGGCAAGGATCAAGGCACAGAGAGGCAACAAAGAAATAAAGGTCAGTAACGATTGCAGTGCAAAACAAGACTTCGAGTGGAGCAAGGTTCAGAGTGGATATATAGATGCTTTGTTGGTAATGATGATGAGAAGCAGCTGGAGAGGAAGAAAGCAGAGATGGTCAGGACTCTGGCATGGAGCTGGATGGTTGAATCCTGACGAGCGCACGTCTGCTTTTCTCTGCTACAGAATCAACTGGAATTATGGTAATTCCATCAACGGTGGAAGAGTTATGATGTCAAAGTAATGTAAAGACTGAAGCTAAAGCTCCAGGATGAATTCCATTAGTTTTTAAATGCTTATATCAAATAGACTTGATCTGCACATGGTGGATGGTTGTGTTTGATTGTTGTGGGTCATAATAGGAGTCATCCAGCAGGACTTTGCTGCCAGCAACTTTCAGGATTTCAGAACCACAACCAGACATGGTTTGCTAGAGACAGACTAAGAAGATACCAATAGTGCCGTAGCCTAAACAAATCAACCGTGATGCCAAGACAGTCCTCCACTGCATCAGCAGAACCCTTGTGTTTTCTGTCAGCAGCTAAAACTTGAGTGCATTTCATTGTAGCCAGAGTAAAATCGCATTTAATCCATTTCTGGGTCGCAAAAGGCTTCTGCTTGTATATACAATGTCTCTGCATTTTTAACAAAATATACAGCATATTTGTCTGACATAATACATGATCAAAGGGGGCATTTTGGTCAGAAAAGGATTCTGCGCATTGTTTTGATAGAGAAAATGGCTCAGCTCAAATGAAAGATCCCCTTCATGAATGCATGTGTGCTTGTTTTTTGCCTCCACTCATACCTTTCACATCTTCAGCACATCATCACATCAAATGATGCACATGAAAGCCTGTCCATGCTGCTGGGAAGAGTTTTTCTCTTGAAATGTGTTTCCCATTTCATCCTATTGTAAGGACAGTGAAAATAAGCCACCCCCCTTTGTTAAAATAAGCCACCCCCTTTGTTATTTTATACTTATGTAATGTTAAAACTGTTTTGCTTTGTGGGTTTATTACAAATGTTGTAGTACCATAAACGACCAGCAGGTGGAGCTAGCGCCGTCAAGGAACCAGTGCCGTAGAGGAAGAGAAAACGTCATGCAGGAGCGCGCAGAGCAGTGTGCACGAGAGAAAAGGAACGAAGTTTTGAGGCGCAAAGAGAGTTTTTTCGAGAGAAAACATCTGTATGTGTTTGCATACGCTGCTGTACCTTGGAGAACCCGTGAATAAAACGCACAAAATGTTCAGTAGTGTGCTGTTCATTTAAAGTGTGCAACAAAATTTGGTGGCCCGTACGGGGAATTAGCCGTGCCACGTGGTGCTTGAAGAAAGAGGGTGAGGGGCGACACAACCATCAGAGCAGCAGGAGTTACAGGACCAGCTAGGTGAAGTGCTGCTACAGTTAAGAGTGGAAGAACTGCGAGAGGTATGTGCTCGAGCTAAAATCACAACAACCAAAGAGCCCAAAAGGCACGTGCTAATTCGACTAATAAGTAAAGCAGCGGAGATGGCTTTTGAGGAAGAGGAAGAAGAAGTTGCACGTGAGATTTTGAAACGTTTAATTAACAGTGCAAATGCAATAACAGAAAATGACAATACTGATGAACAATCATTGGAGGAAAACACTAGTGAAGATGCAACTGCACTGGCTAACCTACAGGAGCAGTATGCTGCACTTCATTTAAGTTTTCAAACTTCTTCAAGAAAGATCAAAGAGGAGATGAACAAACTGACAAAAAGAGTTCATAGAAATAATGGCTCTTCTCTGCCTCAACCTGCATCGGCCTTTGTTACTCACCCACCTGAACTAACCATCAGGCGAGAATTCAAAATTAATGGACAGATCGGAGAGAGGGGCCAGAAAGATAAACTGTCATATTCTAATCTGATCCATCAGATAGAGATTGGACTAAAAAAACATCACAGCGAGACTGAGATCATCGAAGCTGTGGTCCGAGCTGTCACCCCAGGTCTAAGTCTGAGAGACATGTTGGAAATCAAAACAGATCTAACGCTACAACAACTGCGGACAATTCTAAAAGGTCATTACAAAGAGGATAGTCGGTCGATCTGTACCATCGATTGATAAGCATAACACAGGAAAGTAATGAATCACCACAGAATTTCATCTTTAGAGCAATTGAGCTCAAGGAGCGACTTCTGGCATCCTCCAAAGAACCTGGTGCAGACGAACATTATAGTTTTGATCTGGTTCCGAGAAAATTTCTCAGAGCTGTGTGGACTGGACTGATTAGTGATAATGTGAAGTATCAGCTCAAAAGTTGTCTAGATGACCCCAAAGTAACTGATGATGTTTTGATTGCAAAAACAAATGAAGCTGCCAGTATTGAATGGGAAAGACAACAAAAATAGAACAGCTGTGGAAGAAACCGCTGTTCTTGGAACTGAAAATCAGAGGAATAAAAGTGAAAACCAAGCTAACATGGATGCTGATGACCAGTGGGATCCTCCGGTTCCCTTAAGCCATCTAACTCCTACACAACTAGAGCAAGTAAAACAGCTACCGCGTGAAGAAAACTGGGCTTTTGCTCGAGATGAGCATGATGTTGGAACAATCCCCTCATTGCAGTTAAAAATTCGCCTAAGTGATCCCACCCCTGTGACACGGACATATGTGGCTGTACCAAAACCACTTCACAGAGAGGTGAAAGAATACTTAGAGGATCTGCTCAACAGAGGGTGGATAAAAAGATCTAAATTCCCATGTTCAAGTCCTGTTGTGTGTGTACGGAAGAAGGATGGAAGTCTTCGTCTCTGCTGTGACTACAGAGAGCTAAATCGGAAGTCCATTCCTGACCGTCATCCAATACCCCGAATCCAAGACATGCTCAACAGCCTCATAGGAAGTTCGTGGTTCTCTGTTCTCGACCAGGGAAAAGCCTATCATCAGGGTTTCTTAGAAGAGTCAAGCAGTCATCTAACCGCTTTCATCACACCCTGGGTTTTATATGAGTGGGTGAGAATACCATTTGGACTTTCATCGGCTCCAGCAGAATTTCAAAGGTCGATGGAAGAATGTTTGAGAGGTCTGCGAGATGATGTTTGCTGAACTAGATTGTCATACCTGGATGACAATCTAGTTCACTCCAAGACTTTTGAAGATCATCTTGATCATCTTAAAAGGGTGCTACGTCGTTATCAAGAACATGGAGTAAAACTGACACCAAGAAAATTTGAAATATTCAAAAATCAAGTAAGATTTCTGGGAAGACTTGTCACAAAAGATGGCTACACAATGGATCCAGCAGACATTGCTCCAGTGCAAGCTTTGAAGGACAAGGTTCCAACCAATATTGGAGAACTGAGGAAGTTGTTAGGATTCATTTCCTACTATCGCAGTTACATCCCAAACTTCTCTCGAATAGCAAAACCGCTTTTGCTCAGAGAAAGCAATAAAAACAAAACAGACAAAACAAAGAAGAAAAAAAGAGAAGAATGGAGGACAGCTGCCATTCTCTCATCCTATTGTGTGGTTGGTTGAACATCAGCAAGCACTTTGTCAACTATTGAACTTACTTTTTCAACCCCCAGCGTTAGGCTATCCTGATTTTGAACTACCATTCATCCTTCATTGTGATGCCTCACAGGATGGGCTGGGAGCCGTGCTGTATCAGAAGCAGGATGGAAAACTGGTGGTGATTGCTTATGGATCCAGGACTTTGACTGCACCGGAGAAGAATTACCACCTGCACTCTGGCAAGTTGGAGTTCTTGGCTATGAAGTGGGCCATATGTGAGAGATTTAGAGACTACCTCTATTATTCCCCACCTTTTACAGTCTACACTGACAACAACCCTCTCACCTATGTGCTCACCACGGCTAAACTTAACGCCACTACTCATAGGTTGGTCACTGAATTGTCCGATTTTCAATTTTCCATAAGATATCGCCGGGGAAAAAGTAACAGTGATGCTGATGGGTTGTCACGCATGCTACTAAGCATGAAGCAGTACATGCAAACATGTACTCAAAAAATGCAACATGAAATAATGAATAGTGTTACAAAGGCTATTACTATCAGGGGTCAAGAAACCGAACCCTGGCTCTGCCCAATGACAATAAATGAACTGGTTGCTGACAGAACTGATAAAGTGAAAGGGACTGAAATCTCAAAAACTACATTGAAAGAAGCTCAGAGGATGACCCTGTGATAGGTGAGGTGTTGAAGTGTGTGCTGTCCGGGAAGTGGCCTAACAAGGGACAGCGACGAGGCAATAAAAACACTAATGAGACAAAAGCAGAGACTGTACGTTGATGACGATGGACTACTCTATAGGAAAACAGCTTGCCGCTCACAGCTACTTCTTCCTACGAGATTCCAACAGTTGGTTTATAAAGAACTACATGAAGAAATGGGTCATCTGGGGGTAGAGAGGGTTTTGAATCTTATTCGAGAGCGCTTTTATTGGCCACACATGCAGAGAGACGTAGAGCACTACGTGACACGTGGATGCAGCTGCTTAAAAAACAAACGCTCAAATAAGCCTGTCAAAGCTCCTCTCATGAACATTGTCACCACATACCCCTTTGAGCTGGTCTCTATTGATTTTCTGCATTTGGAAAAGTGTAAAGGAGGATATGAATATATTCTCGTGGTGATGGATCATTTCACCAGATTTGCTCAGGCTTACCCGTGCAGAAACAAAGCTGCTAAAACAGCAGCAGAAAAGATTTTTGGAGACTTTGTGCTGAGATTTGGATTCCCAACCAAGCTCCATCATGACCAGGGGAAGGAGTTTGAAAACAAGCTTTTTGCTAAACTTCAGGAGTACAGTGAGGTTTCTGGTTCTCGCACAACACCTTATCATCCACAGGGGAATGGGCAAGTGGAAAGATTCAACAGAACACTCTTAGCAATGCTCGGAACTTTGCCAGAACATGCTAAGACAGACTGGAAAGCTTCTTTTGCAAAGGTAGTCCATGCTTACAATTGCACGCGCAGTGAAGCTACGGGCTATGCACCCTATTTCCTTCTGTTTGGTCGCCAGCCTAGACTCCCTATAGATCTCATGTTTGGCCTCAAGGTGAAGGACCAAAGTTCAACATATGACGATTATGCAGAAAGATGCAGAACAAGAATGACTGAAGCATACCAGCTTGCTTCTAAAACAGCCAACAAAGAGGGAATCAGAGGGAAGGCCCACTATGGTAAAAAAGTGTATGGTGCAGAGTTGAATCCCGGCTGTAGAGTGTTAGTCCGCAACCTCACTGAAAAGAGAGGACCGGGTAAACTGAGGTCATATTGGGAAGACAAAGTGTACATTGTAACAAAGAGAAAACACCCTGAAAGCCCAGTTTATGAAGCGAAGCCAGAGACTGGGAAGGGTCGTGTTAAAGTAATCCACCGGAATCTTCTGCTGCCATGTGATTTTCTCCCACTAGCTAGTGAAAATGAGCTAACTAAATCGGAACGAAAGTGCAAAATTAGTCTCCAGAAACAAAAAGAAGAGGACTCTGTGTCAGATGATGAGGAACAGTGGTCATCAATTGTTGGAGTGAAACCTGGGTGGACTGACCAGGTGGAGTACCAGCAAGAGATGGAAGCAACTGACCCTGAGCCGGACGACAGAGAAACTTCACAGATAGAGCAAAGTGATGAGGATGAACTGGAATTGGCAACAGATGCTCCAGCAGAGATTGACACATCACTCAACACAGAGAGAGAAGAGTCCTTGCCCTCTTCTTCCAGTGATGCTGAAGATCCTGAGGCACCACAGAGAGTGAAAAAGTATCCTTTTCGTAAAAGAAAACCCAAAATGGTGTTTACATATCACCAATTGAGCCAGCCTACATTTGCACATGCCTAGTTAATGTGATTTTTGTTTTAATTAAAGCATTAAGAAGAGTTGTTATGGAGAAATGTAGTTTATAATCACAGTAGTTTATTAATCACAGTATTGTGTTTCCGTTTTGATATGGGTGCTCTTTTAACACATATTGAGTAACGAATTATGGATACTTAAGTACACAAAGTAGATGGCAGACTTCTTTCAGGTTAATGTGCCTTACTCAGAGCAGATGCAGATACCTGTTTGTATATCAGATGTTGCAGTGGATGGTTGACGTGCACAACAACTACTGCTGCGACCATGTGGCATTAAGGAGAGATACCTGCCATATGGCCTACTGGACATCAGTATTGCATCTTTGTGGCCTAATGTGAACTCTGACTCTTGTGAAAAGACTGCTTCAGTGTAAAGTTTGCCACTGGGTTGCCTGATAACATCAGAAAAATTGTTACTCATAATGTCGGGACGCCATTTAATTTTTGAGGGGAGAGTGTAAGGACAGTGAAAATAAGCCACCCCCCTTTGTTATTTTATACTTATGTAATGTTAAAACTGTTTTGCTTTGTGGGTTTATTACAAATGTCTTAGTACCATAAACGACCAGCAGGTGGAGCTAGCGCCGTCAAGGAACCAGTGCCGTAGAGGAAGAGAAAACGTCATGCAGGAGCGCGCAGAGCAGTGTGCACGAGAGAAAAGGAACAAAGTTTTGAGGCGCAAAGAGAGTTTTTTCGAGAGAAAACACCTGAATGTGTTTGCAGACGCTGCTGTACCTTGGAGAACCCGTGAATAAAACGCACAAAATGTTCAGTAGTGTGCTGTTCATTTAAAGTGTGCAATACTATTATCATATCACTGGGCGTGGACCTTTGTTTTTAAGATCGTGGACTGGAGAGCATACAGGGTGCACAGTCTGTAATTTAAGACCTAATCCAGAACATAAACTCTGAAGGAGACTCAACTGCAGTTTAGATATTCAAAAGTGATGTTTTTAAGATGCTGACAAAAGGGAATTAATAATGATGCTACAGATTCCTCCATGATTTTGATCTGCACACTGGCATCTGTGTTGGAAGAATGCGCAGAAAGTAAAAGGTCGAGTCCACTGTCAACACATCTTTTTGCAGGATAACTTTGAATTGGCTTTTGATCATTTTTATGAACTTTCTGTTCAATTTTCTGAAACCTGCTTTTGAAATGATTACAAAGCGTGTTCAAAGTAACAACAGCAAATGTTTCCTTGTATTCTTAGAATGTCGATGTTTGTGTTTCAGTAAACAGAACCGGGGACATTTTTCAGATTTTGCCGTGATCATTTGTTTGGAGACGTCTTTTATTGTCCTTTCTTTGAAAATGTGAAAGTAGCAGCTTTAGCCTCAGTGACATGCAACCGTACAGGAGGTTAACTTGCATGGGTTCTGCAGGTTTTCGGATTGGCCTGGTCCAGGGAGGGTCATGGCGAGGAGCAACCTCGTCTTAAGGGGAGTGCAGGGGTGTATTTCAGCTCCCTTGAGCAACCACCTTAAGCAATGTCATGAAAATGAAACGTACCATTGCTGTGTTCGTGCCACGTGTTCATGAGGCTAATATAAAGTATATGCACTTATGACATACGGGGATGCTGTCGTACAGTGCCCTTATGCCACACTTTAGTCTTAAGGTGCAAGTACTAGCTCTATGCTAACATGAATGAATCAAGCGGTCTACAACCCTCATGCAGGACAATTGCATGTCCCAATCAGGTTTGTCCATTTTATTTTTCCGCAGACAGTCCGTATCCACCTGTGAAGACAGTTATGACTCAGGCTTGTGGAAAGACAAAATCCCAGGACCTGAAACAGAATCACCAATGGGGGACCTTTCTGTGTGGGGTTTGTATGTTCTCCCCGTGCATGCGTGGGTTTTCTCCAGGGACTCCGACTTCCTCCCACCGTCCACAAACATGCTTCATGGGTTAGATGGTCACTCTAAATTGTCCCTGGGTGTGTGAATGTGGCCCTGCAACCGACTGGCGACTTGTCCAGAATGTACCCTGCTTTTGCCCAACGAGTGGCCAGGTTAGGCTCCAGCCAAAGGGACAGAACAGGTTTTGAAAATGGATTGATGGACATCAAAAATAAAGAAAGAGAAATGAGAGAAAGGGAAAGAAAGAGAAATGTTGCTAAATGTGCCTCCTAATGCATTAACTCATGATCACCAAAAGACTGGCTTTGTTTATTTATTTTAAGTTTATTTTCTTTAGGTAACCTCAGGTAACTCTTTCACTTTTTTCAACCCCACTCCCACCTGTGTTGTTTTCCTGCTGCTTTGGTTTGTTCAGTGTGAAACTAAACTCAACCAAATGAAAGGGTGACGTTTTCTACTGGACTTTCCAGGTGAGATTACAGCCCACGTCTCCATGTCTCTTCCTTTTCTGAGCCAGGACGGGGTTTTTTTGCCAACGATCAACAAATTCACAAAGTTTATACAGGAGTGAGTCTTTCAAACTCATTTTCCAAGTCAAAATTCAGATTTGGCCTTCCTAAAGTCGACTCAGACACAATGAAGGACATCGTGAAGCCTCCCGTTTTCCTGATGTTCTTGACCACCTCACAGAAGGAATTCCTTCTGTTTGAAAGCTTTCTCATAACCCCAGCTTTGTTGATCTGCTCTATCTCCAGGATCCCTCCTTTTCTTTCGTTTCCATGCTGAGCGGTAAGAGACTTGGCAGCAGATGTAAAGGGGATTAGACAAAGATGTGTAGCAGAAGAACAGGAGACAAAGTGTTGTGCAGTTGTCTTGAGAACCCTCCAGGGAGTCAACTCCATTTCACCCATAAAACTGGAGACCACCAGCTCACTTAAGGATCAGCAAGCGCACAGAGAGAACCAAGATGCTTTGTGTCACCTAAAACTGGAAGAAGCCCAGTTTTCCTGCGAGTGCGTAGACAGACAGATACCAAACTCGTAAAAAACATTTATATGTCTCCGTGTGTGTGTGTTTAATGTGCATACTTGGTGGATCTTGTTGACTAAATCTAAAGATAAAATGGATATTTCTGAATTGATTGGTGTGCATTTAAGTGGGTTTATTAACCCAAATGTGCGGTTTAGTTGGTAACGCAGAGGGCTTTGGCAGGAAAAAGCCTCAATAGACCAAGCTCTGTCCGTTTTTATTGGGGGTATTTATATTCATGTGTTGTCTTGTTTATGCAGTCTATTTATTCAGTTGTGTTGACATAATTTCAAAGTGGCTTGAAAAAAAAAAAATCTCCAAATAGTTTTTACAAGATTGTTGGGTTTGGTTGGATGGTTTTATAACCCTGTCGGCGTGTGAGAGCACGAGATAGCAAAAAAAGTCAGTGTTCAGCCAACAGCAACAAGAAGCTCCCTTTGGACAGAGCAGCCAGTCATGAATCAGGTGTGATACCTGCACTAAACACCAGCACAATGCCAAGGCAAACACGGCTCCACTGAGCTCCGCTCGGGGCCAAATCAATTACTGAGCTGCTAAAGTTGTCACTTTTTGTGTAAAAATGTGTATACATTACAGTGAACACAGAAGCAGATGTATTTTATGCAGACAGAACATTTTTGCTTGGAACTCCTGCTTGGAAAATCACGATGAACACACCCTTCAAGGTGACTTGACTTCCACAGCTGTGTGATTTTGTGTGACTCTTCCCTTTTATTCTGTGACATTCGATGCTGTGGAGTTACTCTGGAATATTCAGCTCAGGGCCCCATGATAAGGGCCAGATTATAACCAGATAACCAAGAGTTTGGTTAGTCTTGCCAGAAATTCCAGTCTAACCCGTTGCTGGTGCATGTTGGTCCTGGATGGTGTTGCCCTTTCTCTGTTCAGAGTTTTTTTCCAAACAGAATTTCTAGGATCACCAGAGAGAGTCCGGTTTGGGGACAGCAGAATTTCCTCTGTGCTCTTTGCAGAGGACGTTGTTCTGCAGAACCTTCAGTGTGCACTGGAGCAGCTCTCTGTTGAGAATGAAGGGCTGGAATGAGAATTAGAACCTTCAAGTTGGAGGTCATGGTTCTCGACAGTATAAAGGCTGGTTTGTCCTTTCCAGGTAGCAGAAAGCTCCTGCACCAAACGGCAGAGTCTTTTGGGGGGAACTTTCCTCACGTTCAGTGAACGCCCAATTTGTGCGTAAAGCCCAAAAATGGACTTAAAAACTCGGATAGCAATGCGTTTTGATCAAGCCTTTACTTTTCTATGGAAGAGTCCACTTCACAGCGAGTTGCCACAGATGGTGTGAATGAAGCTTAAGGCTCGAGATGAGCACATTTATTTCTGAGTAGTAAATCTCATGCCTTAGTTGAGGTTTTTTGCCCGTTTATAACCGAACTGAATTGACATTCATGGATGCCAGATTGGATTGGACATTTTTTGGAACTACTTTTGCATGTACTGATACCGTTCTAAGATTTTCTTTAGGTTACATTTTTTTTTAAAAGTGTAACCCAAGATACAGCCAGAAACAAAACAACATTAGAAACCCCAGTGAACGCATGTGAAACGTGGAAGTTTTCTCATTGACAGAGATTTAAAGAACAGAGATTGTAGCATCTCCAGAACTCGCGAGGAAAGTTTTCCATCAATTCAAATACTGTGTGAAAAAAAAAACCCAATACAATCAGAAGGAATTCTGCTGCTGCTTAGCAACAGGTTATGTGTATTTATAAAATAACAGCTCTGACATGAAACTTTTAGCTTGAAAACTTGTGGTCACTGAGAGGTCGGCCAGACTTGTCCATTTTCCGTGTGACTCGCTGTGCTGTTTCCACACAAACAGCACAGCAAGTCAGAGCATCTGTAAAAGTACTTTTAAATTAGCAGCCTTTGATCAATAATGATTTTTATTTGTGTCCTTCTTGGTTTGTGCTGCACCGGTTTAAATGAAGACAATTGCAGTTCCTTCCATCATGTAAATGTTCAGAGTTTAAAGTCAGGAATGTTCGTTTTTAGAGCAACTGTAATTTCACATTTATGCATCCATTCCTGTAAGACACATAATGTTTGTGTCCTACACATGATCTAACCAGTTCAGTTCATTATGCAGTTTTTATAAAGCCCTGTCAATTTGGTTTACTGGCATGCCAGCCTGTAATGATTTTACAGTAATGTGATCTGTCCCAGCTTTATTTCACCTAATGGACCTGCTTTGACTGGGATGTCTGCAGTTGTTATTTTAATGCCTGTGCTTCATTGTGCCTGAGAGGAATCTAACAGAAATCTACGTGTGATAAATGCGGCAAAGACCCGCTTGACAGTTCTGAGTTCAGAGCGGAAGTGAACTTATGATTTAGGGTTGGCCAGCCGAGTGTGACCCACAGCGGGGCCGTAACGGGCCGGACGGCCAGCCACACAGTCCCAATTCTGGGGTGGCCGAGCGGACACGGCTGTTTTACAGGCAAAGAGGTAAGTGTTGGGTTTCAGTGTCACACGAGAAACTTACACCGCTACACTTCTCATACCCCACACTCCCTCCACGGCCTCCCCTTAGCACCATTATGTCCCAGTATACTCCTCAGTCCTCCCATCAAGCTCTGGCCACCATATCATGGCCCACTGCCCTTCCAGGTCGTTCTGTTTCACTGCTGTAAATGTCACCTGTATTACACCCTCTGCTTTTCCTTTTGCCTTTTATTCTCCATCTTTTTAAAGACACACTCTGATGAAAACGGTGTTTTGAACATGTTCCTGTGGCATTTTACTGCTAATGAAGGGCAAATGAAATTTAAGATTACATTTTTATTTCTGAGTAATTCTTGACATCGTCGTGAATCAGGAGCAGACAAAAAACTGCTGTTTGAGTCAAAATAGTGTCATAAAAACTACAATCCCTGCATCCCTGTTCAGATGCATCCACATACAGACAAACAGATCCTTGATCTTTGTTTTCCTCGCCTGAGCTGGAATCTGGATCAGAACTGTACGGCTGGATAGCTCTGATATTACTCGCCATTTTTGTTGCACCGCTAATGTTAGGTTGGGGGTGTAAGGGATGTAAGTTAGCAGGAGAGTGCATAAAAAGGTGGATGATGGGAAATGGGAGTGGACTTACTCCATGCCTCAGAGGTGAATCTCTGCTGAACTCTTGCTGCCCTGCAGAAACTTTGTCCTAGAAAATGACACCAGTGTTTAGATTTTGGCTAAAAACGGGGGAATCATAATAAAAAGCCAACTGGGAACACTTTGAAAATAGATCGAAGGATGAATGGCGACGTCAATTAAAAAGGTCAGACAAATAATTAAAAAAAAACATTGCACTTTAGAAATAAAGCAAATTCCAGAAACCAAAACACAATGAAAAACAATCAAATGAATTCAAATAAAAATGAAACGTTTCAGAAAACAAAAGTAATTTCCAAAAATCAAAATGAAATTGTAAAAAATAAAAAACAATTAGAAACTGGAAAAGGTACTGTGTGATTATGACATTTGATGTCTTTTGGTATGCATTTAAATAGATTCAAAGATAAACAGAGTGGGACTTTAAAAAGATTTGATGTTCTAACAGGCTGGATTCAGACTGGACACATTTGGTTCGCTTAAAGTGAACCGGAGTTCGTTTCCCCCGATGATCCGGAGCAAATTTTCAGTCTGGATAAAGTATATCTTCTAATAGTAGCCCTGGTGTTTATTCCATCACAGACAGAATGGTGAGGATTAATGGGTTTGATTTGCGGTGAAATTTGGTTAAGAAATGCAGACAACAGCAGATGAACATCTCAGGATTTATTGAAATGATCAGACCATTGTATTCTATTCTGATTATCGCTGGCTGTGAACGTTTCTTCATCATCAATCTCTGTATCCAAAATCCGTCTTTGCTCAATAATCCGTGTTCTAACCAGTTCCTCTGATTTGTTGTTCACTGCACCTCCATCAGGAAATTGTTTGTCTGTTGATCCTTTTTTGTGCAGCTGTCTTCTCACCGTTGCACCGTTCTCTGATACGTTCAGGATTCACCCCTAAAATGTGGTGCAGATTTCTCACCAGAATGTTCTTTGGCCTATGACTCAAGAAATTTTTAGTCACATAGTTTTGTTTACAAGCTTTGGTTTGGAGCAGAAATGTCCGGTAGAAGGCAGTCTGAATACAAGGTTCAAGACTTAATCCGGACCAAATTAACCGGACTCAGTCCGGACCTTTTCCAGTCTGAATACACCCTCAGAGATTGTAATCTTTCCCTTCACTTGACAAACTACTAATCTAATTTGTAAGAATTTCTTTGATCGAGTCAGTAAACAATAGCGTTTTTCCCCTTTTAAGTTTTAACGAGCTATTTTTTTCTCTAACTTTCACTGGTCCTGCCACAGCTCTGGTTTATGTTGAACAACAAATTAATATGAAGATCATTGGTGTCAAATTTGTGTGACGACAATGAAATCCACCACATTACTTAGTGGAGCGCGATTCTGACCTTGATCCCTGAATCGCTCAAGCTTGACATTTTGCTTCCTCCCATGACTTGTTCCAAATACTTGGACACTACAGTGAGTAATAATCTGTCTGCAGATTCAGAACATCATAAAACATGTGGAGTGTTGGGTCGTATTGAAATGCTCTCACTGACTCCATGATCCCCATTCTGCTGCATCTGAAAGGGGCCAGCTCTGACAGTGATGACAGCATGATTAATGCCCTGTGCTGTCTCCGCTCACACCAACGTCACGTCGTGCAGCAACGCCACTCAATGAAAACCAAGCGGCGTCTACCTGGCTAAAAAAATGTTTGTTTTTTCAAACCAAGATAAACTTAAATGAGTTTGCAAAAGGTTTGAGGAATGTTTTGTTTTTACTGTCTGTTGGTAATTTATTTTTCTTTAATTGTTTATTAGAAATCTACCTTTTTTACATAAACAAAAAGAAGTGAGTTTCACAAGTAAAAGATTAGAAACTGCAGTTTTAAGTGTCCATTAGCAGCTAATATATTTTAAAGGATGGAGTCATGTTGTAAATGAGGAACATTTCCAAATAACCCTACATTTATAAATCCTTAAACTGTTATTTAACGAGTCATTTATAACTCAATAACTAAAAGTTTAACAATGATTTGTTCAGGTAGTTATTATAAAGTGCTACCAATTATACATAATCTGTTTGTGGGTGTGTGTGTTTTACATTTTTTTAAAGACTGGATCTGAATTCAGTGTTTTTAATAATAGGACAAAACCTTAATTTTGGCTTAAATCATAACTGTGGATGGATAATAATATTCTGTCCTTAAGGACAGATATCTGTAGAAGATGATAAACAATTAAAAAAATAGGTTTTTAGAACTAAGTTATGCAAAAAGTTCCACCTGCACACATTGATTGGCACTATGAGGAATTTCTGAGCTAAAAAAAATGTCAGTCGGTTACAGAATAGGCTTAATTCTGCCAGCAATCACTTAAGCGTTAAAACATTTGGTTCATTCGTCCCTCAACAGTCGAGGAGAGTTTCTGAAAAGACGAATGGATGTGAGGGAGCTCGTTTCTGCAGCCATCTTTGTGAACCTCACCGCATTCATTAATCTTCCATAAGAAGCCATAATGCAGCCTGTGTGGAAAAGAAAGAGGAGTCCAGTCTCTGCCAGGGGCCGAGTGGTCAGTCAGAGTAAGACGAACCTCGGGGGTGTCATACCAACCGCATGCCAGTCTTTGCCAACACAAACCATCAGGCCGCACAGTAAAAGCTCTTGACAAACTGTAAGAGTAGCTCTTTTCTCATCCGTTTTAAGGCTAACGGGTGGATTTATGGACATGGAGATTTCAAACTTTTGCTTTTCATTTGCCCTGTGTTACGATGGGAATGATGCATGGTTTTCTGTAAGACTTCAGCCAAGTCCTTCAGACAAAACCAAAGTTCCTAAACACACATCCCCACAGGAAATGTTTTTTCTTGTACTTCACAGGAATTTCTGTAAATAAATAGGAGTTGTTTCATTTCCAGTTTAGACTTTGATACGTTTTATTGTAAAAGGCATCACAATCTAAATCCTTTTCTTCCACTTCAAACTGTTCTGTACAAAACACAAATCCAGTATTCTAGGCTCACTGAAACTCATCAGCCTCATCAACACAAATACACACATTTCCAGCTCTGACTGTGGTGTCTGAAGGATCATCAATCTGCTTCATGATCTCACACAAAGAGTTTCCCAAAGCAAGAGGAGCAGTATGGCTTTCCGTTCTGCTCCCTGAAGATGCCCTGGCTGAGCTGCCGCAGACAGAAGGCGCACACAAAGTGCTCGGGGTGAAACTTGCGATCTAGCGCGGAGATGCAGCGGCCAATGACGGGCTCACCACAGCCGCCGCACAGAGTGCCCTGCCTGGAGTAAAAGTGCAGCGAGCAGAGGGGTCGACCATCCAGCTCCATGAAGCAGCCGTCGGTGAAGGGCTTTGCACAGTCCTGATGTGGAGAAAAAGGGGTGGAGTCTGAGGGAATGCAAACACCATGTGTGATCATTCAAAGATTCAAACATGGCTTAGGGATGTAAAGTGTAAGAGTAGGTAGACAGAGGTTGGATTGGCAATGAGACACCATGAGAGAGCAGACACACAACTCTGAGGCCCTAAGACTTTGTTGCCCTCATGGGTGAATACAGGCTGTCTGCAGGTAAATAATGGTCAAAATTATACGGGGCATGCAGGTGGATTGCTGGAGATATGAAGGTCATAGAACGTTTGGTGAACCTGTAGAGAGAAGAACATTTTTTCTACGGGCATGCTGCGTGCGACAGGTCGTGGTGAACACTAATACAACATGTAAGGGGGAAGTAGGTGAGACACAGGAATGTTATAAGGATTTTTCCGTTTTCACCTCCATTAATTCTTCCAGACTGCACACGGTGCCCGTTAGTGCGGTTCACTGTGGGGACCATTATTCCCTATCTTTATACATATTGTTTATGCTACATTCCTTTAATGCCTTTTATTTTATTTAACTTTGATGAAGCAAGCTCTGATGAAAACAAGTGTACTGTTGTGTCCATCTCTTTCTGAAGGACAGGTCGGAACCAGCTGAGCGGAAAGCAGTGTAGGTCATGCAACACCATCTTTCCACCGTCTCTGGCTCGTGGCAGAAGTAGGAAGGAGAGAGCAGAAATCCCTGTTTGGACACTACATCTATAGGATGCACACAACACGACCAAATAAAGGCTTAAAGTGACCAGCATGCTCCTCCCCTCCTGACATGCGGCTGGGCGTGGAACTGTTCTTCACTCCTGTTCCTATCTGTGTGTGCGCAGTCAGGGAACGCCCCTGTGGCAATATAATCTGCCTAATTTTAGTGGTCATTTGTCGTCCGGCAATACATGCTGCTTGACAACTTGGCGCGCTCTACAAATTTTATCCAACTTTTTTTTAAAAGAAAATGCATTTTTCAAACCCGGGGAGGCTAGCGGAAGGCTGCCTCAACATCGCGTGATACGTGTGTGCTCCTTGCTGCAGCCTGACTGTCAGAAATGAGGAAATGAGACCATCAGAGTGGGGCTTGTGTGGACATCCTACAGACATCCTACAGGCTCTTATGTATCACGTGCCCCCCCTGTGCATGCAGCACTTGCGTGCGTTAAGTAATGGGTCAGGTCTTACTCTGACTAGAATGTGGCGTAAGACACAGTAGGACAGAATCCCCCTTACAACATAAGTGCATGCAACTTCCATTAGCCTGATAAATACTTCTCGATACACTTACCACACGCACGACAAAGGTACATTCCATCTTCATGATGTCCCTTTAGGTTGTCATACGAGCCTAAAGCAAACTATAGAACACACCTGAGCTCCCTTAAGATGCAGTCGCTCCTCATTACAACCCTCCATGGACCTGGACAACCCAAAAACCTGTACGGGTCATTCATTAAAGCTTTAAACTGCACCAGAATGAGTGGATTTGTTGCTATTTGTATGCCTAGTTAATATTTCCTGAAGTGTCTCAGTCATAGGTGGAAATGCACCAGCAGTGGGCCCTCCACTGCGCATCAGCCATGACGGGGTTAAGCTCTTGTGCTCGGATCTTCTGATTTGTGGGTGTCATATCTTAAGCTGAAATAGTAAACAAACAAATCCAACAGCAGTGATTTCTTCTCCAGGCCCAAACTGTTCTAAGTGATTGTTTTATGGCGCTGCCGCAGTTAAATCAGAGGAGCAGCTGCACACGGAACCGTTTCTGAACAGCTGCTGCACACAGAAGTCGCTTTGAAGAGAATGTAAAAGACACCCACACAGCAGAATATGGCCTCTTTGATTTATTTGCACCATTTCAACCGCAACATATTCATCAGGCACATGGTTTTAATCAGCGCTGTTGTCACAACAATGCAAATAAAGCAAATGTGTGGGTATCTCTGTCATTGATTCCCAGCCTTGCATGTGAACCAGAAGCGTGTGTGGTCTGATGTAAAAGGCTCACCGCGCAGACGAAGCACTCTGAATGCCAGGTACCGTTGGCCGCCGTCAGGTAATTGTCCTTCACCGACTCACCACAGCCGGAGCACTTGGGAGCAAAGAGGTGGTAGAAGTCCTTACGGCAATACGGTTTCCCATCTTTCTCCAGGAAACCTAAAAGAAATCGAGAATAAAGTAAACTGTGTTCTGAGCGTTTCCGTCCAAGAGAAAAAAGTTCTTAAGCCTCTCACCATCTGGCCCAAACAGTTCTCCACAGAGTGCGCAGAAGAAGTGGTCTGGGTGCCAGGTCTTGTCAAGAGCTGTCAGGATGTTCTGTTAAAGCAGCCAGAAATATTACGTCTTGGTTTTGCTTCTTTTGGGAATTAGGAAGGATTGTCTCATCACATGTGTTTAAATGTCAGCAACGACAGAAATAAACCTTCAAAGAGTGGATTACGGAAGACCAAGCGTTGGTTTCTGATTATCCTCTTTGCTTTGCAGCATGATGTCAGAGCTGGCTGCAGAACCTCAGCATGGTCAGAAAGAATAAAACAACATGATGGCGTGTGTCATCTACGCTTGCTGTGTGGATAAATGGATGTGAAAACTGAGGAAACGCTAAAGAGGACGAGGCTGTGACTGACTGAGAAAAAGCATTACGCACAAGTCATTCCGCCAAAAGGTTGACGTTTGCTGGTTGAAAATCTTGAGAAATAAACTTTGTTTTTCATTTCATTTCAATAGAGTTTAAAGTCCCACTCCAACTATAGTTTTATCTTAGTCAAATGGTTCCCAGTGGTCTTTTAATTATAATGATGCTGTTTATAGCCAAAAATCAGAGATGTTTTTAGGACATTTTTTCTACACAGCAACAGGAGCTCATCAGAAATTTGTCACTGAGTTGTGGGCGGGGCTGTAGGGACTGAAAAGAAGCCTGCGTTGATATCACATCTTTCCTTTGCTTACACTCTCCCCCTAGCTTACAGCCCTTCATAACCCCAAGCTAACATTAGCTGTGCAGCAAAAATGGTGAGCAATATCAGAGCTATCCAGACGTACAGTTTGGATCCAGATTCCAGCTCAGACAAGGAAAACGACGATGTACGTGATCTATTTGTCTGCAAGTGGATGCATCAGAATGGCGAGGGTTTATTTGCTCCTGATCCATCATGATTTTAAAAAAGAATTTCTCAGAAACACTGTTTTAATCTAAAACAAAAAGTTCAAAATCAAAATTTTCTTTACATATGTCCTCCATGGTGAGAAAAAGGCCACAAGAACATGTTAAAAACACCATTGTCATCGGAGTCTATCTTTAACAATATACACTTAATTCTAAATTAATTCTGGTCAATCTCAGGCTACTGCCAATGTTTGGCAGCGGAGCTGCCGTCAGTGTGTGAATGGGTGAATGGGACTGTGACTGTAAAGCGCTTTAGGCCTTCAACGAAGGTAGAAAAGCGCTTTACAAGTATACAACATTTATCGTTAAATCTCTGCTGTTACAAAAATTGAAAGGACATTTTAAAATAAAAAAAATATGTTAACCACATACATTGTTTACCCTTAGAAGAAGAGTTATTGTTGAAAAAAACTTTCTGCAGCTTTCTTTGTTCATTTGTTCCTGAGATGTGTTTTAAGACATATTTTCTACAGAGCAGCAAGAGCTCATCAGAAAGTGAGGCGACTGGTTCAAGAGGTTTGATGACAGACACATTATCATCCAACTGGTACCACAGAATATCCCCTCAGGCCACAAAACAGGCTTAACCCTACTATATACATGCAATCATGTGCACTAATTCACATTCATCCACTGATGATAATATTTACATTCATTGTTTTTATTTCTCATTCATTACTCTGTGCTGTTACTCTTCATTTTGGTAACAACAATGAGTTTTTAGCATCAAATTTAAAATTATGGGAAATCTAACAACCTGGCATCAATTCTAGTAACTTGAAGCACATATTTAAGATTTATTTAAGATTTGAATATTTGACTTTTGATATCAGAATCTATTGTTGTGACGAAGAGACTGAGGCGTTTGGATCCATGTGCAAAAAGGGTTTAATAGTAGGCAAGGGTAGAAAAAGGCAGGGCAGGACAGGACAAGTCACAAACAGGCAAGAGTCAAAACGCTAGAAGGCAGGGACAGGTACAATACTCAGACTGTTGGCAAGAGGACAAACAAGACTTTGCACCAAGCAGAAGTGGGTGCCAGATTAAATACATTTGAAGTGATTAGCAGATGAACAACAGCTGGTGGGACAGAGAGAGGTGGTTGATGGGAGATGAAGTGTGAGGAGCAGAGACCAAGTGAAGGTTAATACTCAGGGAATGGCTCCCTCTGGTGGATGAAGGGGGAGACAGAGCCCTGACTCCTGACAATTGTCTTGGAGATGAGTGAGTCAGGACTGAGTTTTTAGATTAACTGACTCTAACTAGGCAAAAATATAATTAAATTTAAGGAAAAAATAGTAGGATACGTTGCTTTGGATCTTTCCATGACATGCAGAAGACCCAAAGGATGTGATTTTCTGCAAAATATTTCACTGAATTGTTCCAAAATCTTCACAGTGAGGAATTGAGAAACAGAAATGTGTGAAATCTGGGGACACCCCTAAAATATACATTTTAACCTAAATATATTGACATGTTTGAAAAACTTTTTTTTCAAGTGTAGATTGAATTTTGAGTCACACCTAAGTTCAAAAACATTAGATTTTTAAAGGATTTTGCTCATGAGCCATAGTGGTAAAGTGTAACGTTTAGTTGTGGGGACAGGCAAGAAATGCTATGCATCAGTGTCTTAGAGGCCTTGAAAGATTTAAAAAATATAAATCTGTCATTTCTACAGTAATTCATGCGTAGATTGTTTGGTATTACAATAAAATATCATATGAATTACTTGATTTTAAACATTAGTAATAATATGATGGGACAGATAAGTTAGCTCTGCGTCCTTGTGGAGTGTCCGGCCTGAGACTGGAAGGTTGTGAGCTAAAAATCCAGACCGAGTCATACCAAAGACTCTTAACCCTTGACATTCAGCACTAAGGGGTTGGATTGAGGAGTTAAATGATTCCCGAGCGCCGCTGAGTCTGCAGCTCACCCTCATATATATAGGGGATGGCTCAAATGCGGAGAACAAATTTCACACATCTACGTAGGTGCGTGACAATAGATGGGACTTAAACTTTATTGTTTTGGTGGAATCTTCACAGATTTTTTTTAACATAGATTGAAGAGGCTGCACGGTGACGCTGTGGTTAGCGCTCTTGCCTTACAGCAAGAGTTCAAGTCCCGGCTGGGGGGCTTGAAAGAGTGTCACCAATGGGGGACCTTTCTGTGTGGAGTTTGCATGTTCTCCCCGTGCATGCGTGGGTTTTCTCTGGAGACTCCGGCTTCCTCCCACCGTCCAAAAACATGCTTCATAGGTTAATTGGTTACTCTAAATTGTCCCTAGATGTGGATTTGAGTGTGCATGGGTGTGTGATTGTGGCCCCTGCGACAGACTGGCGACCAGTCCAGGGGTGTCCTCTGCCTTCGCCCATGAGTAGCCGGGTTAGGCTCCGACAACCCCTTTATCCCCGAAATGGATAAAGCGGTTTGGAAAATGAATGAATGAATAGATTGATTTTTTTTTTCTTTTGATGCTCCTGTTTCACCTGTGTGATGGCACCCTTGCAATAGGCACAGCGTGGAGAAAACATCTCGTGGTAGTCTTTGTGGCAGTAGGGTTTTCCATCTCGCTCAAAGAAGCCCGTGGTGCTGAGCTCCTTCTGACAAACCCCACACACAAAGTGCTCGGGGTGCCACACTTCCCCCAGGGCTGTAATCATCTGGAGAAATGAGAACAAGAGGTTTAGACTTGTTTCATCTTCATGTTGTTTTCACACTGGGACTACAAATTGTGATGCTGTTTTCATCTGCATACCTTTCCCGCAATGCATTTGTGGCAGGCTGCGCAGTGGCCTTTTGGGTTGGTGGGTACACCAATTTTCTCCAAGTCAGAGCTCAGCCCCCCCAGCAGTTCATCTATTGTATCTTTAGCAGCTGAAACCATTGAGTCGCCTGCATCCTCTTTCTTCTTATGACCATCTTCTGTTTCCGTTTTCACTGACTTTTTTTTTGTTAATGGAGGTGGGATTGTAGAAGGTCCTGGATCCTAAATAAAAATGAAAAAACTGTATATTTTCTCTGTTCTGGTGTTGGATGCTGATAGAAGCCTAAAACACTTCTGACACCAGTGCAATGCTGCCCTCTTCTGTTAAACCAATACCTTCCTTTAAATCCTCTTGTAATGCAGGATGGTTGTTCTTACCCCTTGTGCCAGACCCAGCAGATCCTGCAAAACTGACTCCAGCTCCTGAGTGGGAGAGTCAGGATGAAGTGAAGCCGGCACCGGAGCCGGTGGATTACTGCAGTGAATAAACACAACAAATAAACTCAGACAGCATCCTCTCATCACTAATACCAACATTTAAGATGACGGGTTCACTGCAAAACAGGTTCATTACAAAGAAGTCCAAAAATTCTGACCCCACTGGCAGATTTTGTTTTTTACCAATGGGGTAAGAACATGGCCATACAAACCAATAAACTGTCCACCGGAAGCCTGTGGAGACAATTATTCTTGAATTATTCTTTACTTTCCCTGTGATGGAAATCATACACTTCTACTTAATTCTAACGTCTTGACATCTCCTCAGATTGATCTTTGTGCACAGTTTGCAGCTTCGTTCAAGATTTCTTTTCTTATTGTCAGCACATTTTGATAATGGTATTCACAACATTTTGAATTTGTCAGAACGTCTTGTCCATGCTAGATATGAATCCTTACGTCCCTATCTTAAGTTTCTGATTAGTTTGTTTGTGCCACTGTATAAAGGGCCACGGCCCCTTCCTCCCTTCAGAGCTCTGCAGACCTCTCCATGCTTTCCTCAGCATGCTTCTTTTTCTTTGGTGAATAAATACTCTTAAAACTACTTGACGAACATTTCTTTATTACACTGGATCTACAATTTTCCACCACACAAATGTCTTTACGTTCCCTTTCCAATTGGAAAGAACAACTTTTCCCCCTCTGCCAGAGCACATAAACAAATAACTTCATGTGCAAATAATTAATTTGATTTATTGTATTTGAATTTATGTTGTGTAAATATTCACTCTTGTTATTTTTTCTGCCTTATTCTAGCACCATTCACAACAAAATTCATTCAAAAAAATTCCTAGTTGGTTTAGGTCACACTCACCAACAATGGCAATACAAATGGTTCTGGTTCTGATTTAGTTTTGGTGTGTGTTATAACTTTTTAGTAAACCAATATTTTTATCAGGAAAAGTAATGAAAAGGTTTTGAAATGTACATAAACAGCATCATTTACTACACTTGATTCAAGGTATTTGTGCAATTTGTGATTTTTTAAATAAAACACAAACGTAAAATCAAAATCACAAACTACTCTCAAATTGTACATGTTTATTTAGTTCTGGACATTGACACTGTCTGCAAAATGTATTTTAAGTTGGAGTCATTACATCTAATTTTCTTCTCTTAGCCTCCTGACTCCGCCAAAAACTATGATTCCCAAGGCCCCACCCCTTGACATTCCGTATCAATGAAAAGCCCTAAATGTCCTCTGAAGGCAACAAAAAGAGTTCATTCAGTGGGTTACAGTGGTTGGGAGATGTTCAGGTTTGAAAATGTTCTCCACAGAGGACGCATTTGCATGGCTGCTAGTCAGGAGGTTTGTCTACTAAATGGTATCAAAAACATTTCACACTTAGTCTGCTCTGACTTATAACTGATGGATTTTTCTGTGGATTTTTGGGCGCCTGCATAGATTGACCAGGTTTAGGCACATGCATGTTTAAATCAGCTCTTCCAGTTTTTTTTCAAGGGCTACTTTGAAAATGATGGATACACCAGCCTTTTAGCATTTTAAATTTAAAGGAATTAGACTGAATAATGTCTTACGTACTTTGAGCAAAGACATCACACATGGGGTTTCAACTTGTGTTAACAATTTTGTTTTAAATTTATTTTCGGAGTTAAACAATTAAAAAACAAATAGTGCAAAATGAGTGCTTAAAGAAATATTAAAGATGCATTTTTTAAGTAAAAAAATTAGTATTTATTTGTTAAATGAAATATTACCTTTTTATGCAATATTGTTCATTTACAAACATGTCTTAAACAGCTTTAACTCAGTCTTGTGGCAAATGTAAAAAAAAAAAGACTGATACTTCTGCATTAGATCTGAACAAAAAACATTGTAATGAACTCAATTTGTAACACATGTGATCTTTTTCTTAAACCACCTTCTGTTTCTTCAGCACAATTTACACAATATATGAATCAATGCCAACTGAAGGCCCAAGCTTTTTTCTCACCTGTAGACACTAGAAGAGGCTGTTCTTTCTTTAAAAGCAACTCCAACAAACGGTTCACCGGGAACCTGGGGAGACTTGTGTCATGTGATCGGCTTTTTAGACATAGTAGTGATCAAATCTGAAGTCTGATGTATCATTTGACATTTGAGTATTACACAAAAAAATGCTTTAAAAATTTAACAGCAACTGAAACGGTACAGGATTCTGTTTTTGGTGGTTATACCATAGCATCTCGATCAGCTCTGTCATTATTTGAGTTTTCTTGGACGTTGTTTGAACTTGTCATGTTCAAGGCCAACTCCTCCAACAGCAATTCTGTTGTAAGACACAGACTCATATGTAGCACTGAATGCATCAGAACAGTTCCACGTCCACCACAAAAGAATAACCGCTGGTTCCTTCTCAACTTTCACTGCAATGCTATTCAGAGGTGTTATTTGCTTAGGTTGGAGTTTAGCTAAACATGCAAGACTTGTGAGGTGAAGTGCTTCCTGTATTGTACAGTGACTGCATCTTAGCATTCAGATAATGGCGCACGGGGTGTGAGGGGGGTGTTGCTTTATGTTTGTCAGTTTCCTCAGGAAGTGATGGTTTGAGATGTTGAAGAAGTGAAACTTCCTATAACGGTGCAAGAAACACATTGAAGCAACATTTCAAATTGTCGCTCAGTTTTAATCACACAAAAAGCAAACTGCAAATAAACTGACTATTTATGGCTGGAATGAGTAACATTTAGATTAACATCATCATTCTTCTTAAGGACACAGAAAATGCATGCATGAAAGAACTTCACTCATCTCTTTTGAGTAAACTATTTCAAGTTTTTTAAACTTAAATTTGAATGAATTATTTTTAAAAATCAATAGATTACATTATTGAATCATTACTGTCATCCTTTTGTTCTTAAAAAATGGTTTTGTCTTACCAAGTTCCTCCATGTCCACACCTGCTCTTACACCTCAGTTCAAAAGCTGAGTGCAGAGAAGTTTTCTTTGCTGGTTCGTCACTAAGAAAACCAATCAATCTTCCTCTGAGAAAGGCGTTGTTTGAGCTTTTATTCCTTTCTAAGGTCTGTCCATGCTTGAAAAGGGAGGTTGATCATGTATGCTGAAAGAAAACCTGCAATCGTTTCCTAAATGAATGTGAGGGGGAGGAGACGGGGGCGTTCAACAGAAAAATGTCAACTTTACTGCACAATGGCTGACAACCATGCAACAAAGGATGACTGAACTGTTATACAAATGTTAGGAGTTATTTATACTCATCTAAATCTGTTAATCCAATTATTTTAACTTCAAATTAGGATTTCTGCCTTTTTTGCTTGGTCGTTTTTCATTTTAACCAAAATATTTATTTTCAATTTGTCTAATGAAAGAGCAAAGTACTGAGACAAAAATAAAATCTAGCTGTAATGAAGTTCTATTAAATTTGTACACAAAAGCTCTGGATTCAAAATTACAAAAACAAAGTTTTCACAGTTATCATGCAGCTGTTTTTTTTTTTTTTTTTTTTTTTTTACTATTTATTAAATTAGTTTCAAACAAGTAATGATTAGAATACAATCCATATGACACAAACAAATAGATAATAATAGTAATAATAACAACAATGATGATTGTAAAAAAAAAACATAATATGAAGCATGTCTGAAAGCAGTAGGCAGAGGCTTCGCTTCTATTAATAATAATTTAAAAGAAAACGCTTTGTCACATTCACCAGATTGTAGTTTAAATTGGATGCATATTTTAGATACAATCATTTCTTAAAGCGTTTGCATTTCAGTAACTTTTCACCACACACGAATCTTACTTTGTACTTTTACTTTATAGAAAAAGTAACCCCTTAAATCTATTACTAAAAGCTCCAGAAAGTGAACCTGTGAAACTACTTTGTTCAACATGAAGATCAAAACAAGTTTTTTTGTAGTTGTAATTTGTGCTGTGAGACTGCTGTGCTCTATTTAATATTTCTGTAATGTGCTGTGGTCAGAATTATATCATGACTGGGGCTGCATTTAAGATATTTGTTGTTTGCATGTTCCAGCCGCAAGCACGAGTTTCCTCTTCCAGCCCACAGATGAGAGTGAAGCATTTGAGTCATGAAACCAAGATAAACGTTTATTGGGAGTGTGAGGTTTCTGGAACATGATCTTCAATCCAGAAAGCTGATGAGTTTTCAAATCCCCTACAGAGAAAACATTTACAAAAGAAAAAGCAGAAGAAAATGTGCATCTTTGATTCATCAATGTCAAATTGTTGATTTGCTTTGTACGATGATGGTTTTATTTTATTTATTTATTCATTTCAAAGACCACCTCTGTTCATTAAGGCTTGAGCATCGCGCTGGCTTAATAAAGTTTATAAACCATTTTGTGATCATTGTCAAGTTTTTTTGTTGTGTAGTGTGTTGTGGTTGCTGCGTTTGTTAGTTAAGACAACATTGAGACCTCAAAGCGAGCTTTCGACTGAAATATTTTGTATATTTGGCATATATTTTAAAAACCATGTTTAGTGTTTTGCTGTGTGGTGTTTCCTGTTCGTCTAAGTATTTTGCATGTTTAGCCGATATTTTGAAAACTTGAAAACAAAAGCCGGTGTTTTGTTAAAGTGGTCTGATGTTTCAGAAAATGTGTTTTACACTTGGGAAAAACGGTAATGTTTCAGCAGCTGCTTCAGACTCACTTCATTGAACACCGACAGTTTCAGTTTCCCTTCCCAGCACCATGTGGCAGTATGGTGGCAGCCTCTGCGTTACCTCACGCCACTTCAGTTGCAACCACCTGCTTCTCAAATCAGGGGTGTTTAACTTCTTTATTTCATTTTTACATGTATTTCAACCAATAAGTTGAGAATTGTACTATACATTTCTATGAAAATTTAATATGAAATAATTTGGATTTTCTCTGAATCTAATAAACTGTAGATGTCAAACATTGAGAGTACAAAAAATTAAACGCTCTCCCCTTCCACATGGTTTCGCCCCATACCGGAAGAGTTTTTGTGACTGTTTACACCAGCTCAGCTTTGCTCCAACTTAGCGCCACTGCTTTAGTAAGCAGTTAAATAAATTTATGTAGTTTTGAAAACAAAAAACTTTTCAAAGACTGATATATAAAAAAAACATCGATATCCCTTTCTTAGCATGCCGCTCTGCAGGTGGAAAAGCTCTCGACAACTGTATCGATGACGAGCTGGCAAACATCGTCGCTAAATTAGCCGCCGGCGGCAGCTAATTTCAAACACTGCGGTAACAGTCAGCGGAGGGGGGGGCACAGGTATGTCCACTCCCCTGTAACAGGTGCGGGTGTTTACATGTGCGGTGGCAGACAGTCTCAGTGATTTACGCACGTCCCCCCAACCAGCCTGTCCAGGGAGCGCCGCCATGGGTGCGGAGAACAGCGCGGCGCGGGGCTGCTCTCTGCTGGGGGAGCCGCTCCTCACGCTGCCGTCCGGACTCACCACGTACTCCGCGGTTCTCCAGGACGGGAAGCCCGCCACCGTCTTTGTCCACCGAGCGGGCAATGAAGACAAAGTCAAGAAAGCAGCCAAGGTCAGGCCTTTCTGAACGCTCTGTCATGCCGCAAATAATAGTCCCACAACTCTTTGAAGCATTTGTCTTTGGTATAAATCACTGAAAAAGCGGAAATGGAAATTTACGATACTTTAAGGGCAGTGAACGTATCACAATTGAAACAAGAAAAGTTGCATTACCTGCTAGTGTGAATACTTGCTGAAGAAATTTACTGTAATTGTTGAAGGGATTGGATGAAAATGCTCAAGCTTTTTGCATAATTCATAACGTTGCTAAAGATCTTAAAGTTGCAGAAAGTGCACAAAGAATTTGAAGATTTTTTTTTCTTTAGTCGCAAAAATTGCCTAAAATTTTAAAATGCGTAAAAGGTTTGAATACCAAAAGTACAAGCATGAATGTCCTGAACATGCTGAACGTTCTGATACCTAAATTGGATACAGTGGCGGTTCCAGCACAAATGACATCCTGGGCACCCACACCAGTTGCGCCCCTCAAGCACAACTAGAAGTTAGTACATTCTTAGAGCTGATAGGACTGTTAGAGAAATTACTAAAAGGAAGAGTAACTCAAGATAACATCACACATATGTTTGCTTGAAGTTTAAAATCACTTCCATTATAAGTTTCAATAAAACTATATACAAATAGTGCAACTTAAAGCTTGAAAATTCTTATAGATTATTAGGCTGTCACTAAATGACTTAAAATAGAAATAATAGCAACTCTTATAAGGATAACACCACACGTGTTTAATTTAGGTTGAAAAATCACAAATAAACATAGAAGTTACACTATAAACTTGGGCTGCTTCTCTTAGTAGAAACAAAATGTGCTACAAATATTTTAGAACTGCATTGAATATGAAAAGAAAAATGGAAAATTCTTACAAAATATATTTAGACCAACATAGAGAGGATTGAAGCTGTATATTTTCCTAATGCAACTTCTGACAACAAGCTGAGGAACCACGTGAGTGAATATAAAGTTGTATTTAATTAGCTGCATTTAAAGCACACATTGAGTTTGGATTAACAAAACGTCAAAAGTATATGCAAACAATAGCCGTAGCTTAACTTTTCTAATATTCTTGAGTATGTTTAATAAAGTTATCTTAGGCTTAAATAATAACACTAACAATGTTCAGTATCATGCCTTTGTCCTTTTCACGTTTCTCTTGGTCTTCTTTCCTCTTTTTTTCTAAATTGGGCTCCGGAAAGTTTTGTCCTTTTCTTTTTATTGCGAGTTAGCATCTTCGGACACCAACTACCGCTTAGCATCCCATCAGCTCGGACTGAACTTGTTATATTTTATTTGAAAGATTGGAATTTAGTTTTAAAATTACATTCATGGTGAATGTAATCTGTAATTTGGTGTGATGAATCAAAGTGGTTTGATTTGTAAATAATTTGAGCTTGAGATGGGTTTTTGACTGAAAAATGTTCCCAATTACTAGTGTGAGACCCACTCAGCCACTTCCTTGCATTTTTTTTGACTTTGTGTTTTCTACAGTGTACCAAATGAGGTGAGGGCGCCAGTTTGAGTGTTGTGCAGCAGAGGGCGCTGTTTGACATTTTAATTCACTTGAATTCACTCAGATAGCAAGAACAGGCGCGCTACGCTATTCATATTAAAGAAACAAAATGATTTTTTTTCCCCTTGTCCTGCCACCCCCTGGAAAATGCCGTCCTGGGAGATCGCCCACGTCGCTCATATCAAAAACCGCCAGTGATTGCATAGGTTTCAAAAGTGATCAAAGGATTTGAAAAAATTCTTGGAAAATTGAGTATAATTTTAAAAACTGTAAAATTTATGAATGCCCAAAGTACAAGCATGAACGTCCTGAACAAGCTGAAAGTTTTGATAACAAGATTGCTGAAAGTATGAAGGAGTTTTTGCCAAAAAATGTACATAAGAGACAGGAGAATTCACACAATAAAGTTGCGTATTTTAGCCCTGTAAAAATGGAAAACCCATCATATTTTACGGTAACTACAAACAAGTGGGGTTGATAGTTCTAATGCTTAATGGGGTCTCATAATGTGAGATGTTGCACTAATAGATTTAAATTACTGGAAAATTCAGTCTAATCATCACCTTCTCACCTGTTTACATGCAAATTTCTGTTATAATATTTAATCAGACTTTTTCTGGAGCCGAATATTTTTTGTTGGTTTTTAATTTCCAAATTTTTCCTTTTAATAATGAAACTGATTTTGTTTAATTATTTATTGGTAAATGGCATCTTCTTCTAAAGTGCTTTGTAGTCAGTCCCATTCACCCATGCACACACACATACACACACACACTGCTACCCAACACTGGAGCCAACCTTTAACCACCAGGAGCAATGTGGGGTTCAGAGTCTTGCCCAAGGACACTTCAACATATGGCAGGAACCAAACCTATGGTGTTCTGATCAGAGGTCGACCGCTCTACTTCTGTACCATGGACGCCTTGTTTTTTTTAAATACAAATCTGACTGATCAATCTGATCAGATTGTAATCTGGTTGAAATTGTGATCTTGGAAATCAAAACCTTCATGCTTCAGTGTTTTGTGGAGTTATACCCAGCCTTTGAACAAACCAAATATGACTGGAGTTCATTCAAGTGCAGGCTAACAACTCTGTTTTCATTTCCTGCAGCATCTGAAGACGCTGAGGCATCCGTGTCTGTTGCGCTTCTTGTCTTGCTCCGTGCAGGCCGGCGCCATTCATCTGGTAACAGAGCACGTGCAGCCCCTGGAGCTGCTGCTCGACAGCCTCTCTCCAGAAGAAATTTGCGCAGGCATCTTTGACCTCCTGCAGGCTCTGGTCTTTCTGCACGAAAGGGTGAGCAAGGAGCTGTGCTAATAAGTCCAAAAATGGCCTCATGTTGTTGTGTTGTTTACTTTCATGTCTCACATTTGGGTGCCTGTGTTTAAACACAAATCAGGGGAAGTCGAGCCACAACAACGTCTGCATTTCATCTGTGTTTGTCAGCGAAGATGGCCACTGGAAACTTGGAGGAATGGAGACCGTTTGTAAATTCTCTGAAGCAACCCCTGAGGTGAGAGTGATTGCAAAAATACCTACATGAACAAGTCTGTATTTGTGCAGCGGCATGAAAAAGTGTTTGATTCCTTCGTTATCTTAAATCTTTCCATGTTTGTCATCAAACAAATTTAAACATTAGACAATAAGAACAAGATAAAAAAAAACACAAAATGCTGTTTTTTTAAAGTTAAAGTGTTTCAAATCAAGTTAAAATTATTTATATACTTCCTTAAAAGCTAGGCATCACGCTGTGATCACACACAAAAAAAATCCAGGAACGAAGGACAAATGAATCAGATCTGTCGGTCTGAAAAAACAAACAAGAAAAAAATTTGTTTCCCAGTGTCCCATGGGCCGGTACCGATCCGCGGCCCAGGGGTTTGGGACCCTCCATTGAGTCAGAAACTTTTCTGCAATCTTAAAACTCCTCCACAATGCTGTGAAATGGTATTAGGTTTACAGGAAGCCACGTGAAAACACTTGAAATGATTGAAATGAAACGGCATTAATGGCTTTGCTTTTCTATGTCCTTTATCCTCCCAGTTTCTGCAAAACTTTCAAAATGCACGAGAAGCCAGCTGTATTCCCCCTGAAGAGCAGGTCAGTGAGTTTGTCGCCCAGAACAAACGGAGAAACCTTCATCCCACCCTTTTGACCTAATGTCTCACACAGGTGGAGGGCTTTAAAATGCTCCCGGATAAACACGCCCATGCTCGGGACTGCTACTCCTTTGGAGTGATGATGGAGGCCCTCATTCCTCTCCTGAACGGTTACGGTAACTTCCGCCATTAAGTTTGCTCATTGTTCTGACCCACATCTCAGACGGATTCATGTTTGATTCAGATTATTTTTCAGTTTCGCAGGAGCTCTCGGAGAGCCTAACCAGAACTCTGCAGGCAGGTCCACTAAACTCTGAGCCCATGGCTCGACCCCCTCTCAGCACCTTGCTGACTCATGAGTTTTTCCGGTCAGCAGATTGTTGTTTGTCTTTAAATCTATTTTTATAACAACAGTCTAAATTTTGTCTAAATTTTGGCCTTTTCTCTTACCAAACAGGAACGACTTTCTGGAAGTGATGAATTTTTTGAAGAGTCTAACTGTAAAGACAGAAGAGGAGAAAAATGAATTCTTCAAGTAAACAACTTGTTTGGCTGTTGTTGTTCACTGCGTTTATGCACCAACCATTGACTCCTATGGGATCTGTTGTGTGTCTTCAGGTTTCTCCTGGACCGGGTCCAGACTCTTCCTGAAGAACTCATAGCCACACGTCTTGCTCCCAAACTCCTCAACTCTCTGGTGTTTGCAGAACCCACGGCTGTCAAGAGCTTCCTGCCTCATTTGCTCAAGCCGAAGACAGGTAAGTTGTTTTTGTTTTCTCATAAAGCTCTCTTAACAGAAGGAAGAAACCTGAACGCTGTGTTCATCTCTGAGGGCAGATCCCTGCAGAGGAGGCAGCACTGAAGACTGCCTGCTGTCTGTGTTGCTCTACCGGAAACACGTTCTTCCTCAGCTCCTCAAACTCTACAAGGTCAACGAGGAACACGTTCGGTTTGTGCTGCTGGCTCACATCCACATCTACGCTGAGTTCTTTTCCCAGGATGAACTCAGAAACCAGATCCTACCTCAGGTGATGTTTCAGTAAACGTTTTCGAGTTATTTCCTCCAACTCCAATATTGTCTATTTTTAAAGCATTCGGATTTATGATGATGCAGTTTTTTGCTAAAATAAAAAAACTGTCGTTTTCTTTGAGACATAGTTTCTGCAGAGCGGCAGGAGTTATTAGAAATTCCAGGGGGAGGAGTCCGGGGGGGAAGCTTCTCAGACTCCAGCTCTTGCTTTCTGTCTTATTTTGTGGGTTTCCTGGATTTCTATGCTGTCAAAATGCATCTGTGTTTCAGCTGGAATGGGTTTCAGTATCGGCCTGTCTATGCCACAACAAACCTGCTAGACGATCAACATGAAGATGTCCGTGACTCATTGGTTTTTGACGACGCAGACAAATAGACCTTAAAGTCTCAAACGTCAATTTTATATTTCAGCTTTGATGATCCCTTGGCTCAAACTGGAAAGAAACTACTAGAGATGCAGAGTATTCCACATGCTGAAAAAATTATCAATGGTATTTCAGGAAAGTGGGATTCGAACCTCTTTGAACCAATCACATTTCCTTCAAAGCCTGGTAATCAGGTTGTTTTTCTAGCTCTGAACAAGTCAGCTGTAGTCCATCCTCAGGGAAGCCCATTTGACACATTTCACACGGGCATAACGCCAGCCTCTATAAGCCGAAGTGCAATCGGATCTTCTGACAAACCTTAAGCCAAGCCACAATTCAACCTCTTGGTCTTTGGCTTCTCCTGGATTCCCGTCAAAGCAACCTGTAAATCCTGGCAGTGAGGAAACACACCTTTCACCTTTTCAGTACAGACGTGTCTTAAATGGCTCCAGTAAAATACATTTCCTTTGAGGGAGTGTCTGGCCATGACACTCTGAAAGCGGCAAACCTCAACCACGTCCTTCAATGTTTAAGCCTTCTCCAAACTGTGTTCTTTGATACTGGTAGCCATTTTGGTCAGGGAAATGACTTAATAGGGCGAGGGAACGTACATTCAGTTTTGCAATAAAAGCTCCCAATGAAAACTCTTTTAGATTCAGATAACTCAGCGTTATGGCCAGAGCAACTCCATTGATGCTGGACCGTCCATCGGTAAAGCCTCTACAATGTGGAAACCTTCAGTTGAACACAGTCAACTAAATAAGCAAAGCGTGGATGATGTTTCCCTTCTTCTTCAACATGGTTGACAACTGGAACTGTGATTTTGCTCAAATGAACTTTGAGCCCCAAAAGTCAGCGAGAACCTCAAAGAAACAAATCAAGGTTGCCACTGCTTTGAACTCTTCCAAAAGACCAAGGCAAGCCCCCCAAGATGGTGTCAAAATCTAAGGAATGCTCAGAGGTTTCAACTTTGAAGTGGTGCTTTTTGAAAGAACAAAATTGTTTTTGTTCAAAAGAAATTCACCTCGGAGTTGTGGGCGAGACTGTTGGAGTGGAAGTTAGATCGACTATTTTCCCATCAGCCCTTTGTTTACATTCTCTCTTGCTTGCTTGTAGTTCTTCACAACCCCAAATTAACATTAGCGTAGAGCCAAATGGCAGCTCGGACGAGGAATATCAAGACGTACATGGATCTATTTGTCTGCAAGGTCATCAGAATTGTAGCAGAGCAGGGAGACTTTGACCCGCCCATTGCAGGCGCTACGTCACAAACCTGAGATTTTTCAAACCGCAGGTTTTCATCTGCTTCTCATCCATCATGATTTGAAGAAGTACTCTGTTTTAATCTTTTATACATGCCCTTAATTATGAGAAAAATGCTACAAGAACATGTTAAAAACACAAGTTTTCATTGGAATGGATCTTTAAATGCTGCAATGAAAGAGCCACAGCGAGGTGAATGTAAATATAAGATGACTGCATGACAGTTTAAAAAAAAAAAATTACAACTACGAAAGGTGCATCAATCATTGAAAACAAGGAATTGACAAAGTATTAAAAACGTCAGAACATGTTTTTTTACGCTTAACAATATACTTTAAAATACACTAAAAACTGTTTTTCTTAGATTTTACCACGAGGCCCTAAAATGTTGAAAGCATAGAAAGCGCATCATGTCTGTTCAGTAAACTGGGATGCTACAGCTTCTCATTTTTCTGTCTTTGTACGGTTTTGCTAACATTTTGTCCCTTTGTGGCTGCAGGTTTTGTTAGGGATGAGAGACGCCAACGATTCACTGGTTGCCATGACGCTGCAGAGTCTGGCTGTGTTGGTGCCTTTGCTGGGAGCTCAAGTGGTCGTTGGTGGAGAAAGAACCAAGGTCTTCAAATGCACCACGCCTGGTTTTACCAAGTCAACAGAAGTCACCCCTGAAAGTAAGAACATCCTGAAATGCTGAAGAAGAGAAGCAGTCAGACCCCATAAAGACAAAGAGTTTTTAGTTGTTTTTGGTATCTGAATATGTTGGTAGTTCTTGCTCTTCCAGAACACATTGTTTGTTCATTTGTTGTCCGTGTGCTCCAGAAGGCTTTAAAGATGTTGTAGATTAGACAATACAAGCAATGAAATGCTGGTTTATTCAAATAGAATTGAATCGACAACAAAGAAGGATGCTTAAAGGTTGCATTGATGGATTCAGCGATGGTTTAAGAAAAAATCTTGATCTTTTTTGGTCCGATCTTAGTTCAGCATCCAGACTTACAGGAAAACCTCAAATAAACATGTAAATTCCTGTAACTTCTCTAAACACATTTAAAAGGGTCAAAAAGATTCAATCTGCAGGAAAATCGAGATGATAATCTAACTGGTGCAGATGAAAAACATCCTCATTTGACCAGAGAGGAGAGGCAGGAGCATTCTGGATAATCTCAATTTGACTGACTATAATCTTGTTTCATCCATATCCCATAGCTTCCCCTGTCCACATAGTTGGAGACTGTCATCCTCAGATGGCGCAGCCCTCCAAAGCATTACATTTGTTCCCAAGGCTGTCAGAAGCTGAAAACACGGGCGGAAACCTGGAGATGCAGGCTCGGACTGCTCCACCTCCAGGTAAGACCTCGTCCATAAACGGTGTTGAAGAACGAGCATCGTAGCTTTGACCCGATCTCTGTTCCAGATGGCGACAGACACGCGTCTCTGGCTCTGAATGGCTTTCATCACCAGAACTTTAGGTCTTTGTCCTGCAGGCCAGAGCAGGTAGAGAGACAACAAGGCTCCATGGAAGACTGGCCTGACTGGAGCGACCAGGAGGAGGGACAAAGTAAAGACGCCCAGTCGGTTCAGATTCACATTGAGGCGCCCCAAACGGCTGAATCTGTAAACAGAGTGATCACTTATGAAGACAAAGAAGAGCAGCCATGGGATGACTTTAAGGAAACAATGAATTCCTCTGATTCTTCGGGTTCAGTCATTCCTGCACGGCCAAGAGAGAGCTTCTCTACATCTGTGAAGCACGAACCCCAAAGATCCACAGCAAACCCCTCCAAACCCCTCAAACTTAGTTCTACACAGTCAAGCCGGAGCAGCAGAACACCCTCCTTTGATAATGCCTGGACAAAAGAGGCGGCAGACTGTCAACAACCACAGAACTCAGGACTCAAACCCGCAGCCACCAAAAACAAAGCTGGGATAGGTTTAGGGGAGGAGTTTACCATCAAGGTGAAGAAAACTTTCAAGCAAGACCCGGAGATAGATTTGTTTGCAGACATGGTGCCAGACATCAAGCTGACGTCTCCAGCTCTACTGTCATTTGAGGAGAGCGTTAAGGACCCGGGGCCTCCTGTGGACTCCTCAGAAAACACTAAACCTCTGCAGATGGACTCATCCATCAGTGCTGTGATGCTCACCACCAAGTTTGCAGCAGCTGACCTGCCTGAGGTGAGTCTCCATGTTTGGTTCCTAAATCATTTTGCTCTAATGTTCCTAAAGAAATGTGTTGTTGGACGCTAATCTGTTTTCCAATGGAAAAAAAGCTCACGGGGTTCTTTTATAAAACATCCCGAAGTGTTCATCAAATCGAAGATGCACCAGAAACTAAGTAAACATACGTCAGGATTCACAGTGTTGCATGTTTACGTTTACAGACGTGGTAGTGGCGTGTAGATAGCGTCCTTTTCTAAACATGGAAGTGCCAACTGCTGTAATCATGATTGTATAGGAGAAATTCAAAGTTTGGGTTTGTGCCCGGACAGAACTATGACATTTCACACCATCTTCCAACTGTAGATGGCAGACATGCGCAAATAAACAGTAGAAAAACAGCAGAAGAAGCAGCCGCCTCACTGTTGCTCCCTGCTTGCCCGGTGCCAGCCCGGTGTGAACACCACGGGCTAAATCCACATAAAGTGCAATCTTAGATGCACAACACATGCTGGATGTGAATGTAGCTTTGGAGGTGAATTTCTAAGCGACTCCTGCTGCTCTGCAGAAGAAAAAGACCCAATTTTTTTAAATTTTAGCTAAAAACTGCATAATCATAATTAAAAGACCACTGGGAACGCTTTGAAAATGGATCAAAAGAGTGACACTTTAAAACATTCCTTCTCCTGCAGGTTAGAACTAATTATTAAGCAAAAATGTATCAACAAAAACAAATCATCATGTTTGTGATGAGATGCTGCAACCATAACACAACTTTCTTTTTCTTAGAATGAAACGGATGGCTGGGGAGATGGAGATGACTTGAACTGGGGGGACGAAAACGCATGGTGATGAAACTTCATGTGGAAAAACTCCACCACTGGAAGACTTGAGTCCATGCAACACATCTGGATTTGTTCTTCCCAAACAGCAGGAAACTGGAGGAAGCCACTCCTTTAATTAGATGCAGTAAGAAAAAAATGGCAGGGAGGGGCTGGTTCTTTTTTAGTAGGCTCATATGTTTCTCATCATATTTATTGTGGGTCCTTTCTTTGATATTGAAGCATTGGCGGCTTGTCAGATGGTGCTAGACTTTAGACAGACAGCTTTCATATTTGCCAATCAACATTCATCACCTTGAGATGATTGAAGATCTTTTTATTTTCTTAATGTGCCAATTCAAAGACTTGGTTTTAAGCTCAATGGAAATGTTTGACGGGATCTGTTTTTGGAAAAGTCACGTTTGACTTTTGAAGGCTTGCACTTTGAATGTAACTAGAAATGTCATAATTTATTTGAGCTGATTTGGTCGCTGATTAAATAAAGATTTTATTGTACAAAAACTCATTTAAAATATACAATTTTTAAAAAGTGTTGACACATGGTATGAAAAAAGTGGGGCGTATTTATTAACAGCAACACAAAAACTGCCTTTAGCAGCATAAATCTTTTGTCATAACTGTTTGGAATCGAGTTTTTCTGAACACTGGAGTTCAGAGGACGAAGCTGCAGCTACGTTTTTGATGTGGAGGAAGTGATGTGTGTTATGAGGGTCTGTAGCTCCTGTAGTCTGGGTTCCAGCCACGACGGAGGAGGCGGGTCAGGTTCCCTTTTACCCTGGAGGAGACGCTGAAGGGCTTTCAAAGCGCTCTCAGCTGTCTGCAGGTAGCGGCTGTACTCCTCCTCTGCACCAGATTCCTGCCGAGCTCTTTTAGGACATGGCTGAAAAGAAGGAAGGAGAAGGAGACTCAGAATTTATGCAATAAAATACTTTTATTGGAATAATTTTTAAAACAGTTTCCACTTTTGTGAGATTATCTTAACCTCCCCAGACTTGAGCTGTTCCTTTCTCAGTTTATCTTTGCTATTCAGGCCTGATGACTGTTAGAAATAAGGTTCCTCTTTTTACCTGATGTAGTTTCTCAGGTTAATAATCTTCACAAACAGTGAAAACCCTCTAAAGTAAAATGTGGTGTTTTTAATCTAAGATTTCCCCAAATATGAAAGCAAAGTCCTTCAGTAGTTTGTTCACAGCAAAGAAAATGTTCATCGAATGACATTTACCAACAAGCAGAAGTAAAACAAAAACCACAACAACTGCAGATTAAACTGCAGGGCCACAAAGTTTTAAGATGGCCAATGAGACGAGGCGACATGAGCACGCGCGTTTAGATTTTCTAGTAAATCGACGAACCTCAGACGCCACAGCAACCTCACTTTCAGCTGCAGGTTGGCTGCAAACCGCCTCTGCGTTCTCAAGCTTTTGGAGGAACTCCTGAAGAACTGGACTCTCCTCCCTGAGCCGCTGCAGCCGCAGCTGGGCATCTTCCTGAGTACAGGGAGTCTGGAGCAAACGCGAACATGTCACTGCCTCGTTTATCTGGTCAAATTCATCACGGCATCTGTTGGTGACACTCACCTTACTGAGATAATTGACCACTTTGGTCTTTGTTTCCTCCACACACAAACTCTGGGAAATGACCTCCTCATGGTTTGTGTTCTTTAAAATGAAAGAATGTTGTGTTATGGTCTTTTTTTTAAACTGTTTTAGGTGAAAGCATAGAGAGAGTCCTCGCCATACCTCTGCAAAAAAAGAAAAAGCCTCCAGGGCGTGCTGCTGCACCAACCAGGATTTTTTGGCCAGAAGGACTCCGAACAAACCACTGAGCTTTGGAAGAATTTGACTCTAGAAAACCCGATGACTGTTCAAGTTCAGTCCAGAAAACTCACCATGATAAGACAGAACATTTATGAAACTAGCACCGTTTTACCTGACTGTCCGGAGGAATAAAGATCTTCCCCACAGAGGAAAGGAAGTCCAGAGCAGCCAGCAGCAGGTGATCCGGACACCTCACAGAAACCACAGCGTCCAGACACAGCAGCGCCTGAAATACCACCCAACAGTCAAGTGTCACAGCCAACGTTCACCAGATCAGCATCACTGGGAAATTGTTACCTGCCAAAGGATGTGGGGTTCAGTGTTTTTCACCAGGACAGCCGTCACTGACAAGAGCAGCTGCAGAGTGTCCTGCAGCACAGAGCAGCTCTGCACCTGAAGTGAAGAAGCTCCTGAGATGACCGTCAAGCATTCACCCCTTTATTCAAAGTGTGTCTGTGTCCTCACCTGAGCTGGACTCATTCGGAACCAGACTTCTGTGATCATTTCCACAGCAGGCTGCGCCAACTGTTCTGTGGGGGATGGCTGTCCTCTCATCACTGACAGGAGGGACAAGAGCGCCACATGCTGGTAGCAGAAGAAGGGTCATCAATAAGGTAGGACAGGAACCTTCAAATGTTTCCGTTAACCCAGGGGTCTGCAACCGTCAACACTTAAAGAGCCATCCGGGTCGATTTTTCATGAACCACAACCCAGTAGGATCCACTAAGTCAGACGTTACCCTTAGGAAACATAAAAACTCTGCTTTGTATTTATGTTATTGGTACTATTATGATAAATATAAATGAACTGTTGGCTTTTTTGGGGCAAAAATAAAACACAAACAAAGAGAAAAAGCCTTTTTTTTCTAAATTTAAAATAGTTCACATGACTTCCTTTCAAAATAAGAGACTTTATATATTTTTTGTTCCATAAGTCACACTTACCACCTTCAAAAAAAGAAAATCTTCCTTAAAATCTGGTGCACCTTGTGGTAATTTTTTACAGCCACAGTCTCATTCACCCATGTATACACACATTCACACACTGATGGCCAGTCAGGAGTCTCCCGCACCGATGATGTTTATCCAACTGTTTTGCTTCATTTGTTGCGTCTTACAGTCCAAAAATACATAACTTTCTCAAATGAAAAACCTTTTAATTTTCTTCATCCTGGTAGCTACCATGGATGGTAAGAGCCAGGACAAATTAATAGTTTGGTTTCCACAAATACTGGCAAATGTAAAACATTAGCTAAAGAAAGCTGTAAATCTGTTTATTCAAGCAAGTATAAAACCGGAAAACTCCTGTTTAGTTCGTGTTGAACGAACATACGTCTCTGTACGTTCCTCTTGATTTCACTTTCTGTGTTTATCTTTTCACATGGTCATTCAGGAGTTTTTTAAATCCAATTTTCATTTATTTCATCTATGAATTTGTGCGTACAATTAAAAAGAACAAAAACAATTGCACGTTTGAAAAATATAAAAACCCAATGCGTTTGCCCTGACTTTCTCATATCTCACCACTTGATCCACGTGTCCCAGCTTGTATCCGCCTTTTTTCCAGTTGGTCAAAGCATTTTGGGCCAGACTAATCATGTCAGTTTCCACGCGGAGGCGAGTGTCCTGTGAAAGAGCTCTGAAGAGGAGGTTATGCCACACTGTCTGGTTCTCCAACTCAGACGGTGGGAAATGTTCCACTAGCAGCTCCTGGGGAAAACAAATACAAAGACTTTCATCCAGGTTTTCTTTTATGAATGAAGTTAGCAGCATTTCTGTAAAAATAATATGGCAATCAAAGACATAATTCTGCAGTTTTTATTAAGCAAATTTAAAGAGCCACCAGGACATCATAGAAAAAGAACTTTTTGTTTAAGATTTGAGCTTCTTTTCACCTGATGTTTTGGCGTCATGAGGAAAACCAGCCGTTTTAACAGGATTGTCAGGTGGGACATCCGGTAACACTCAGCGGGGCATGTTTTTACCTGCAGGAAAAAAGAGGAAAGTGAATAAGCTTAGAGAAGTAAAAGCATCATAAGTACAGTGAAAAATGACAAGAATGCCCAAATATTTATTACAGATAATATGATCTAATACAGGAACCAATCTTTATACCCAATTGTGATGAATAATGATGTAAAAGTTTAAACTCAAACCAGGCAAGAGCCTAAAATGTACGTTGTGTTGTAAACCTCCAGTCTACCCACCAGCTGAGCCACGAGGAGGACATGATGGAAGCAGAGCTCTGCAGACCCGTATCTGTCGCAGCAGAAAAATGTCAGGATTATTAATGCATCACAGCTTCAAAATAAAAGTGGAGACTAAATATAAATTACCAATTCAAAAGTTCTTAAAAAAAACTTTGTTAGCTTTAACGAGGAAAAATCCAATAACAAAACCTATTTTAAAGATGATAATGATTTTCTAACAACATAAACCTGAAAACAACCTCAACGGATTTATCTTATTTTGACTTGAGAGAAATCTTTGATAATTACGAACAAAACTAGGATATTGTTTAAAAAAACTAATTTAGAGTGATTTATTTCTAAAAAATAAGTATGACAGAAAACTGTAAGCAATTTATAACCAGAAGTTTACAGCGTAACTAAACAGTAAATCAACTTTTTTACCTGTACAAATAAGGCTTTAAATGTGCTGCTTGTTGGTACTTTGCCAATTTTTTTGACAATCTAAAATAAACTTGTTTAATTCCTAAAATTATACTCTAAAACAGGGGTTGGCACCCTAGGCTGGCACACAGAGGGAAAGACAGTGGGACGCATGGGTGTGACAACAATGAGCACTTGATCTGTCGTCTGTTTGTATCTTTCGAATTTAAGAAAAAAAAAATCTGGTTTGAGTGACCATCTCTTCTTCAAGCAGTGCTGCCATCTTTAAAATACTCAACACCTTTTTTTTTTTTTTAATCTTCCAGAAATCATTGATTTCTCCAGATTTCTTGTGTTCTTTGAGCTGCATGGTAAGCATGTTACTCTGCACACATCCACTTTCTAGAAAGAAAGTCTGGTTTTCTCAAAAGTACACATTTTACCAGAAAACATATAGTGACAAAGCAAAAAAAAACCATTCTGACTCGTACCGGGCTGTGAAGCACCACACATCTATGGCCAGGAGGGCGGTCTGAGTGTCAGCCTGCAGAACAGCATCTATCAGGCAGCGCTCCTGAAACAACAAAAAAATCAGAAAGAAACCCAGGCAAGGAAAGAAAAACAGGAACAAAAACTAAAGATAAGCAAGTAGTTTAAACAACTTAGCAGAAAATGAAAACCAAAAGTAAAAGAACAAAAGAAAGCTTCAAGAATGTGGTAAAAATAATATAATCAGTAAATGCCGAAATTAAAAATGAAAGTGGAAATAAATGTACTCTGAAATGCTTAATTACTTCCTGTCTAAAAGTTAAGATTCATGATGTATGATCAAAATAATTAATCCTTTTATAGGATGTCTGATGAATGCAGCAGTGTGTAGACCTCACCAGCATGGGAAAATGCTCCGGAAGAAGAGCAGCAATGCTGGCACACAGCTGCACGCAAACGTGGTGGTGCAGAGAAACCTGGGCCTGGGCCTGACCCTTCAACATCACCCCTGGCAACAGAACCGGTACTTTACGCTCCACATCACATTGACGGAAGCTGTCAAAGAGAGCTTTGTAGAGAGGAAGCCTAGAAGGGAAAACAAAAGAAAGGAAAATGGTTTCGATAATGAAAAGCTGGGAAAATGAACCTTTCTTTGAAGATCAACTCTTGACACTCTAATCTTTCCATGGGTGTAATTATGGGCTGTTAAATAGATCACTTCAAATATGTAACTACGTAAGATTTTTTTAAACTTATTTTTAAATTGTTAAATAAAAAAATATCCACATTCTGATATGTTCCTCTTATAAACAATTACAAAATGCTTAAACTGAACCAAAAATAAAGCAGCAAAACAAGAATAAAACACTAAAGTGTAATGCATAAAGATGCAGGAAGCTCATAAGATGTAGTCAGTGCTGAAGAACTGTTGTAAGTTATAATCTCTGAAAAGCTGAATGAGGGTGGTGGTTATCATCATACAAACACGATGATTTTATTCTTTTTATCTATGCATGATTTTGTTTTTATTATTATAATATATAGGCACATCCCAAACAGCTCTAGAAAACTACAAAAAAAAACAACTTTACAAACAAAAACTAAAAAATGGTAAATATTAGTTGGTACTGAATTTAATCTATATAAAAATTTAAGAACAAATGTGCAGTATTTGGACCACAAGTGAAAACCTGTTAAATATGAATATATCTGTAACATTCAACGTCACCTGGGTGTCTCCTCTGGGAATCGACTGCCAGCGTACCAAAGCTGCAGCACTTCCTCGGGCTGAGAGGTCAGCTGACCCATGATGCTCACCAGAGTGAGACAATGTGGAAGTTTGTGGTTCGGGTTCAATTCTGCAGGAAGCGAGTTACATAATAAAGTGAAAATGTTTATGTCAGCAACTTGAACATCAAATCAGCAGGAAAATAAATGTTATTAAGAGCTCAGGATACTTTAAATCTGATGCACTGATCCTGAAGTCAAGTCGTCAGGGATTGTTTGTTAGCAAAGCAAAAGACAAAAATCATCACATTTTTCTTAAAAAAAATTTTTTTATTGATTAAAAATACACTTTTGGGCATTTTAAATGTTTCTTTGTCAACTATGAACAGTTCTATTTTTAAAACTACACCTCTGCCTAGATAGTTAGCAGGGATTTTTTTTTTCTTAAAATGTTTAAAGACCCACTTCGATGAAAATGGTGTTTTGGGTGTTTTTAACATGTTTTGTGGGATTTTTCTGATGATGGAGGACATATATAAAGAAAATGTGTCTTCAAATTGCATTTGTGAGAATTTCTTTCGTCGAATCGTTGTGAATCAGGAATGGATGAAAATAATGCAGTTTGAAAAAGATTGTATTTGTCACGTAGAAAATACTCTGGATGGGGCTTCAAGCTCCCTGCTTGCAAATAGATCCGTGTACGTCTTTGTTTTCTTCATCCTAGCTGGTATCTTGCTCCAAAATTACTTGCCATTTTTTGTTGCACTGCTAATCAATGACTGTAAGCTAGCAGGAGAACACGTAAACAGAGAGCTCTCAGTAGCAGGGAGGGATGCTACACACAGACAGACATCTACAACTCAAAAGTGAATTTCTGATGAACTCCTGCCGCTCTGCAGAAACTATGTCCTAGAAAACACCACAGGGTTATTTTTTTTATTATTGTTTTGGCTAAAAATGGCAAAATCAAAATTAAAAGACCCCTGTGAACAATTTGACAAATAGATCAGAAAATAATCATGTTGGCTTTAAACAGACACTTCGACTCACGCGGGTCCACCTGGAGAACGACTTCAGCAAACTGCCTCAAAGGCAACAACTGGAGCAGGAAAGCATCCATCGGAACCAGAGCAGCTGCACTCAACTCCCCAGAGAGACCCGCCGGCAGAGCAGGAGCCCACAAGCTGGGAGGGAATTTACTGAAAGACCCAAAGCCCACCATCACAACCACACACACCTTCAGATATCAGCTCAAATTAATGTTTTAACTCTAAAGCAAATCCCACTCACTTGATAATCTGAAGGTAGAGTTGGTGAAATCTGCTGCAGTACTTGGTCAGAAAATATTTGAATTCCTGTTTAAAGGACAAAATACAAAGATTTTATGTTGGCTGTTAAGTAACTGATGTATATTATGCTGAGTTAAGTTTTTGTACCTTTATGTAATGAACCAGAGTGTTTGCAAAAAATCTGCACATCTTTGCAGTTTTCTGGAACAGCTTGTATTCTGTGCTTTGGGTTGAGTCCTGCAAAGGTCAAGAGAGCATCAACCCAAAAGAGTGCACAAACTAAAGTCTACCTTTGACACTGCAGAGTGGAAAGTCATGCTTTAAGGAAGGATAAAGGCTTACGATGCAGGAAATATTATTCACTTTAATCTTAATAAAAGATGGGTAACATAATCTGTCACTTAAAGATATGCCACTATCCAGAATAAATGCAATAAATTAAACAACAGGCAAAGGTTAAGTAACTGGGCAGAAAGTTCATTCCCAATCCACTTAAGGAAAATGTTTTGCTTTGGTTTTTTTGGGAAAAGTTCAACAAACTTTCTCATAAAACCTTAATGACAATCAGATCTACAGGAAAACCAGTCAAAAATAATACAAATGGACTGATATAACTTATTTTCATTTCACAATCAGAAGAGCTTCCTAACCTGTAAACCAGCATGCTGAATCTGCTCGGCCAGCTCCACACAGTTGTGGAAGGAGGTCAGCAGGTTGTCACACAGGCTGCTGCTGAGGTCACCGTGACGTAGATGTTCTTCCACCAAAGCCCGGTTCTTCAGACTCTGCCTGGACAAGATGATGTAAAAATGATAATCAAGAACAAAATCACAACCAATAAGAAAGGATATGTCAAAGAAGAGCACCGGAAACACCTACTTGATGAGGAACTTCCATGTGTTTGCATGCAGAGCAATGTCCAGGTTGGAAATAACCGAGCAGATGTCCAGAAGGCTATGGATTACTGCAAAACATGAGGGCCATGTTAAATTAACGGAGACTTTTAGTGAACAAAAACGTTGATACAACGTTGATGCTAAGCCTGTTAGCCAGGTTGTTACTCGTAGTGCGGGTTGTGCTAGTAAGGTTAAACTAGCTAGCACCCCAGTCCCTCCCAGGCACCAGCCGGGGAAGACACAGGATGGGTTTGTACCGGTGGGAAGGAGGCGTAGTGCTAAACACAAAAACTTAGAGCTCTCGAAGCTTCCGGTATGTAATAGGTTCTGCCCCCTCAGCAACACACCCACTGAACTGTCAACTCTGGTTATTGGCTCCTCTGAAATCAGACACATGAAGCTCACAGCGGATACAGTCAGGTGTTGTCCGGGGGCCAGAGTTGGAGACATCGAAGGAAAACTTAGGGTGTTAGTCCAGAGCAAGTCTAGGTTCAGTCGAGTCATGATTCACGGAAGCCGTAACGATGCCTAACTGAGACGATCAGAGATCCTCAAATTAAGCGTAGAATCGGTGTGTAAACTTGCTAAATCGAGGTCAGACACTCTCATTTTCTTTGGTCCCCTGCCGAACCTAGTCAGTGATCAAATGTAAACTCGCTTTTTATCATTCAACCACTGGTTAGCCAGATGGTACCCAGAAAACAGCGTTGTACAGTTAGATAAGCTCCCGAACATAGGGTTTATTTAAGAGTTTTTCCTCACAGAGAAGGAGGGTCTAAGGGCAGGGATGCATAAATACCGGTGTGAAGCCCATTGAGACGGCTATGGTTGTGTTTTGGGGCTATAGAAATAAAATTAAATTTAAATAAAATTGAATTGAATTATTAAAGAAAATGATTCACAACAAAGAATACAGAAGACAAACATCAAAGTGTGCATGTGAGAACCAACAAACTGCACCTGTTACGATGTCCGAGACCTCCTCATCAGAGGCTCGGCTGTCCAGGGTGACCTTTTCCAGGACCTCCAGCAGACCCTTGTGAAGACCATAAGCTTCTTTGAAAAGCCCCTGCAGCAGGTCTGCTACCAAAGACAGGCGGCCACAGTAAACCACCTCACTGTCCTGTGCAAAAAGCAAATGAAGCTCAGCTTACCTCAGGTAGTTACAGTTGAGTCATTTACTTTTATCTCTTTACAAACTAAAAATAAAGTTTTATGTTTGTAGCTTTTTCTAGACAGTATATAATTTACATTATTTCTATGAAAGTAAAAAGTTTACAATATACTATGTTTCATGATTTAGTTTTCCTGCCAACTGCTGACCAAAAATCTGCAACAAAAAATAATTTTACTTTAATTTAACTTCCAGGAAGATGCCACGGAGGCACTGAGCAGCTGCACTTCGACAATCTATTTACTGTACTGAGAAAAAAGTAAATATTATAAAATACTATTCCTGATCATGCCCCCAAAAAAACCCCCAGTGACGGACGACTTGGAGAAAATCAAGAAGTTGTTTGATTTCCTGCTGGAAGAAATAAGATCCATGAAGATCCAGCACCAGCAGATTCTGAACGCACTGGAGGAGGGGAGGCAGCTCTGAGCTCAGCATGAACAGACAATTTGTAAATCTGAACCTAAGCAAGAAGTGCTGATGACCAAAACCTTCCTTTTTGCTTACTTTGCAATTTAGAATAATCTTTTACATTTTAAAAAGCTGAATCATCTTTTTTGAAGTTGATAAATAAATAAATAAACCTTATTAGTTTTATTTTTATTTTGAAACAGCCTCCTGTTATCTGAAGAAACCCACCCTGCAGTGTTGAAATGTTTCCTTCAGGACTGTCAGGATACAGGTTGGCAGTGAACGAATAAGATGCAGATCCGGGGTTTCTTCAAAAGAGCAAATGTGATGCACACAAGTGGATAATGCATCGATTATCTGCACCATTGCCTGGAATTTCAGACAACAAAATATATGGTTAAGCCATAAAGTGTGCTTCTAAACACGTGGAACTATGTTTGCAGTAATACCTGTAGAATTGTCCTCAGAAAGTCACGCAGTTCAGTATTTTGACTCGACAGTCCACCAACTTGATCCATGATTTCTTTCATCAGGCGGTGAAACATTGTCACTGCCTACAGACACATTTTTCAGTTACAAGCAGTAGACGTTAAGAGTTTATGTGGCTTCAGGTTATCCCTGTAGCTGGAGTGTTGCAACAGGTTTTCATGAAAAAAAGTCCCATAATTAGTCCTCAAGAGTAGTGGTCCCCAATAAGAGGAAGAGGGTTCATCTACCTTTGGTAAAATCTTAGAAAAACAGTCTTCTTCAACCTCTGACAGTCCAATATGAGGAAGGAACGCGTTTGTTATTATCCTGAGTATTCCTGTGACATTTGCACATTTAATAGAAATGATTAGAACATTTTGGTAAAACACATCTTTAGGGGAAAATTGCTTTTTATAAAACAGCATTCACAGCACTTACGTATGTGTTCCTCCCAGCTGTCAGACTCATAATGCAAAGAGTAATATAAGTCAGGGATTTCATTCAGAGACATCAGAACCTTACAATGTTTCTGTCACTAAATGTTCATCTATGACAGGAGTCTGCAACCTAAGGCTCTGGAGCCACACCCCTCTTTAGCTTTGAAAGGCTAACAATTTGAATAAATAATACAGTTTTGGTTAATTTGTCAATTATTTTGATCATTTATGTTTAGATTTTTAACATGTCAGATAACTGAGCAAAATGATGGTAAAAGGTTTAATCTATTGTCAGATTGGTTTATCATAAGAAAAAGCTTCATATTCTGCTACACAACAGTGTGTAGTGCTGTTCGGAGGCAAAGTTGATTCCATTCACATATATCCTACAGATTTTTTTAATTATTATTTTCGAGAAATTGGAGTCTGCACCAATGTTGTCATACTTTAAAACGGAGAAAAGGGGTAGCATGATAGAAAATGCCACTGTTGACTTTTTTGTGCTTTTAACTAAACTAAATCTGCTGCAGCAGAAGAATCTTATTTGACACTGGGTGTATTTTACTTTGAAAGGAACGTGTTCGTGATGCTGTCAAAGCATAATATAATTTTTAAAAAAAACATGATTCAATTAGCGTAAATGTTTAAAAGCAGCATTTTATAAACTAATCGATCAATAGCTATAAAAACATAAATAAAGTGTATTTTTCTAAACTGAGAAGTGGGTCTTTGTGGCGCTTACTGGTCAATACGAAACTGACCCAAATGACTCTTTTAACGTTACAGATTGCAGTTCGCTGTTCTAGGATAAGATGAGACATAGAGATGCCAAACACTCGATGGCTTTCACAGGATATTGTTAGCTTCGGCAGGACAGACGGCAGCTCGCGGCGACAGGTGTCCTGGCTCCACTGTTCCACCTCCTCCAGGACAGAGATGTTGTTCTGGGACATGGTGACGGCTCACACCGGCGGAAGTCGGCGCTGTCACGGGGACGATAAGTTTAAAGCACGGACAACAAATGAGTGAGTCAGCGTAAATGTATCCGCATGTCTGCTTTAAGAAGCTCTCGTTGCAATGTGTTGCTTAAGAAATATTAGCACAGAATCTTTTTTTTTTTTTTTTTTTTTTTTTTTTGTCGACGATTTCATAGAAAGAAGTGTTTCGTTGGTTCAAACCACAAATATTTGGAATCTCTTACCGTTAATGTCGGCGTAATGTTAAATCCTATATGTCACAGTTCGTAAAAGAAATCATTCGACAAAGTTAACGAGCGGAAAAAAAACATCGTAAAAAAGTTAAAGGAAACGATTAACGGCAAAAATACACACAGCCCGCCATAGTTTGAGCTGGATATGACGTCATAAACACGCGACGCGTATTAGTCAATCGTTATGATGGTCAAAAACCACAATACACCAAAATGGAATTCTCGTTATGTGTGATAAAGAAATAAATCTTTGTTTTTCACAGATTGGCTGGACAAAAGCATATGGTCAGTATTACACTTCATTGATAACAGAGGAAAGGTTTTAACATTAAAAATGTTGTCTAAAGGATAGTAAACAAAACAATAAGATGGTAAAAGCGGTTCTCAATCTTAAATTCAGTTATCATCTTCTCTAATTTAACAACAAGCTGGAGCTTGGAACCAGCAGAGCTTCTATCTCTGCTGGTTCTAGGTCAATCTATTATCAGCCCCCATTTATCAAATAATCCATATGAGCTTCCTTTGCAGAAGAGTTTGTTCCTAAATTTTCCCCCAAAAAATGCAATCTCACCATGTTGCACCAAAGAGCAATTGACCTAACTGAAATCAGATTTTGTCAAATTTCCAATCAATTCAAAATCAAGAGAACTTTATTTTAAAATCATAAGTAATGTGTTCTCTTGTAAAGAACTTAATAGTTAAGGTTTGAATTTCAAGACAATTCATGTGTTTTTTGTGGCGAAAACAAAGAAACAACTGATCATTTGTTTTTTGATTGCATATACGTTAACAGCTTTTGGGAAGATTTTTATTTCTGGTGTTCCTCTAAATTCTCAGTTTTAGTGAATTTGGGGAACAAAAACATATTCTTATTATTTTACTCAAGCAAGATTTTATTTGATTTAGTTTTCAATGTATTGATAATTTTAGCAAAGTTTCATGTACAGAAAAACAGATATTCAAAATCCAGACCACACTTTATTAAATCCAGAATTTTACAAAAAAGATGATTTAAAAAAAAAAATCTCTAATAAATAAGATGACAAATTATTTATATTATATGTCGATTAAGTATTAAGCTTTAGGTACCAATGACCGTAATGTGAGGAAATGCTCCAACATTTTTAAAAATATTTTCTGATTGCATTTTTGTTGCCCTCATCTCAACATAATGTTTCAAAACAAATTTAAATACAAGACAAGAAAACAGATGCTAATACAACATCAGTTATTATATGAAGACATTTATTTGTGAAGAAAAGAAATCCAAAGGCTTTGCTTTGTGTGAAAAGTGATTTACCACCTTATTGTTTTTTCAATTAACCTCTCTCAAGAGCAATTTAAAAATACTTTTTCACGAAGAACAATAGACAACAAGAACCATTAAAAACCCTCAGGGCTCTCTGGGTAAGCTTGATCAGCTGGCCACTAAAGTTTTGCCACTATTTTGTGTTTTTGCTGTTTGACAAGTATTTCCCTGTGGTACACTTAAGATTTAGGAATTACTTTAGTCCAAACTTCTGTATCTCAGATTCCTCATTTGTTTACTTTACTTTATTCTATCTAAATACTTACCTTTATTTAATTTTCATAATTTTAAGATTTGTATTTTCTTAAAGTCCCACTCCATCATATTTTGATCTATTGTAAAAGCATACCCAGGGGGCTTTTAATTCTGATGATATAGTTTTTACCTAAAATCTAAAAGCCTGCATTGTTTACTAGGATATAGTTTCTGCAGAGCAGCAGGAGTTCTTCAGAACTTGGCTGGGAGTGGTGGGCGGGACGGGTAGTAAGCCTCCACTGATATCCCATCATCCCTTTGTTTACACTCTCTCTCGCTAGTTTAAAGCCCCTCACAACCCCAAGGAGCAACAAAAATGATGAGGAAAATAAAGATGTTAAAAGATCTATTTGTCTGCAGGTGGATGAATCAGAATGGAGCAGAGCAGGAAGACTTTGGCCCACCCTTTCAGTCGCTACATCACAAATGAGAGGTTTTTCAAATGGCATTTTTAATCTGCTCCTGATTCGCCACGATTTTAATAAAGATGTCGTCAGAAATGCAGTTTTAAGATGACATTGTTTTATAAATGTCCTCCATCATGAGAGAAATGCTACAAGAACATGCTAAAAACATTAAAAAAAAAACATTTTCATTGGAGTGGATCTTCAAACACTGGTTTTTTTTTCTGAACATTTACAGTTTTTACAGTTTTAATCCCACTTAGTCTCTAGTGACCATTTTCACTAACGTTCACAGGTGAAATACAGTTGTCATGGCAAACACTTGTGGTTATATTTGTTGTCTATTTATTTCCTACACAAAAAAAGGAATCATTTTGTTAAATTCCAGTATGTTTGGGATCACTTAACAATTAAACTAGCAAAATGTTTTCAAGAATAGGTGGTAGCCCTTCCTGTTCCTCTGATGTATGGAGATCAGTTACTAAGTGTTTTTAATCTTTCTCATAATATCACAATCATGAAGGGAAAGTGTTTTTCTACCACCATGAGAAGTGAGCTGCTGTGGCTGCAGAAAGTGATAAACCTCCTGTTTTGAAAACATTTACAATGCCAGTATTGTGGCCCTGGAATGTAAGGAAATGTCTCAGAATGAGGCAAAATGCCATAAACTAAGTGACAAAAACAACTGCAAAAAGGAGAGTTAGCGAGGCTGTCTGTCACAGTAAAAGTACCATAGCTTTAGCTAAACATCATTTTAATAAGAGTTAAAACAGAAAGCAATCAAAGATCAATACAAATGAGGCAAAAAGTAAGATAACATTTCAGGGAATAATTGGATCAGTTACAAACTTGAGAAAATGGCAATGACGTTTTAGAATTAACAAATTAGGAGACAATGTTTTATCATGTATTAAATCACTCTCATAAATCTAAAACTTTGCTGCAGATCAATTTGGACTTTCATTGGATTTTAAATCTGACTTTGGAACTTTTTCTCAGTCTGTTTTGTGATTTTCTCTTGCGCTTCTTTGTTTCAGCAGAATTTTGGATGTGTTAACTATGGACACTAGATAGATAAATTAAATTTTTTGCACATTACATCTGATAGCATCTATTCTATAATTTAAACAAATAAAATGGTGTGGTAAATCTCACAGGTTTTAATAACAACTCAAACACTTGAAGTTGAACACAGAAACATCTAACTTATAGTGAATAAAATATTAATACTTTTCTATATTATTTGTGATCAATTATTATACTAAGCAACACTTTTTTATGTAAAACGGATTTTTTTTAATCTATCAAAGCAGTTAAATAATATTCCTGTCACAAATGGTTTGTTGTCTCTAACGGAAACAACATTAACCCCCTTGTTATATCTTGATGTCACAAAAATAAACATTTTACTTTGCACAGACTTGTTAGAAAAATCAATCCTGAATAAAACGCATTTAAATAAGACATGTCATCAAAAAACATTCATTTATTAAAGTGGTCAAACCTACATGAAAGAAAATGTTCATAGTTTCAACTATCCATCTAGACTTACACGGTCTTTGCAGAAAATAAAAAAAATGTTTAAAGTGATCCAAAATAGATCATCATAAGAAAGAACTGATATATTTCCTTAAAGATAATGGTTAATTTTCTCAATGACAAACAATGCTGTTAGAATGCACACTTGAATGGGGTGTATATGTTTTCACTCTTACTGTTTAAGTAATATGCTGCTTGTTAAATCTTTACTGTAATAGGTAGCTTTTCTTTTTATTATTTAGGTGGCTTTTCCAGGAACTGAATCTTTCGTGCGGTTGCTCTGCGCAAGAATTTTACCTCCCACTTTGACCTCCCTGTTTGCAGATAATAGAAAGGTTATCGCTCAACAGGATGTAGGTTATTGGCGTTGGTGGAAACTGGAAGGAGGATGGCTTTTGTTTTATTTGTTTTAAGGTCATGGAGTGGCTGGCAGAATGCAGCACGCATCAGTATCTGCTGCAGATGAAGGTCAAGGAGAAAAGAGTTGATGATGGTGTGAAATCAGGAGGTAATGCATTCTGCCTGCTCTCTTGTTTTCAATGTTTTACTTCTAAATTCCTCAGGGATTTGGAGAATTAGAAAGTTCTGGAAGCTGTGCTGAAAAACAAGATTCACGGTGTGTCAGCCTTTGGTGAGGAAAAGACCCCAGGAAAAGGATGTTGACTCTAGTATGCTTACATAAACATTCAGGTTTCAAGGTAATCAATGCTGTGGCATTATGCTCCTGTAAGTGTATGTTTAAAACCCAGCAAAAAGTCCAGTCGCTTCTTCTGTTTGAAAGAGCTTTAACTTTATTTAGAGCTAAGATTTGTTGCCCAATTTAATTTCCCCAGTCATATAGTCTACATGTGTTGCTAAATTACTGTGGTTTGTTTTTACCCCATCATCTTTGAGGCAAATCCCCATTGATGAAATCTGTTGATAGTTTATAAAACGATTTATTCTGGCCCATCACACTGGAGTATATTATGCTAATAATTCTAATTAAAGGGCCTATATCATGCTATTCTTAAGCCTTTCAGAGGTTATATGATAATATATTACCTTTGGCACACTAAAGAACACATTTTTAATTAAATAGGAGTTTTATTCATGAGCTTTTTTTCTTTCCCAGAAGTACGATGCCTCCATCTCCAAAGCCCCGCCCATTTCATGATGTCATCCTAGAGCCGGTCTTGACAGCCTGTCTGCGTTTTGCCCACGAAAACAAACAACACCCAAACTTTTGCAAAGATGGATGTACATATTGTGCATATACAATCAAAGCATTTTGTCGATCACCAAAAGCTCACTGGAGAAGGTGTGTGTGTTAGCCTGGGGGCGGTGCTGGCAGCGCAGACTCTTCCTGGAAAGGGCTGTTCTCACTTCATGACATCACATTGTGAGGACCCAGTCATTTTCATGGATTGGGAGGTGGGCAGAGAGCGGGTTTTTAGAGGAATACTGAGAGATGCATGTATGGAGCAAAATACTGCTTTGTGGTGTTTTTTTTTTTTGGAATTAACATTATTATACACTTAAACTTGCATGATAATGTTTTATGTGCCCTGTAGTTCTGGTGTCTCCTCATAGAAGATGCACTACAAATACATTGACCTTTGTTTAGGTGCAGAAAGTTAATTTGCATTCATGTGGTGTTGGAAGATGTGTTGCATTTCTGATGTTCATTTGTGTCTTCTGAGTCCGACAGTCCTTTTTCCACTCATTACAGCACCACATGAACGCAGACTTACTCAAAATTTGCGTTTTTCCCTGTGGGATTTCACTCCATTGGTGCAATTGGCACCAAGAAAAAAACAAAAACCACAATTTTGAAATAAAAACTCCAAAATGTTCCGCTTTAAAATATAAATAATACATTTAAGTCGAAATTAAAGCATGTTTTGGTCCATATTCCATGTTATTTCTTTCTCTAAAGAGAATTACCAAAACACACCGCATATCTGCTCCTGATCTGATCCTTCTGTCAAATTTTAAAACATTTTGTATGAGGCCTACAAGCCAAAAAGCTGTTAAAATCCTTTTAGTTCTCACTTTTTACTCGTTTTATGAAACATAATAATAATAATAAATGGGTATCTTTTAGTGCAAACGACACATTTTCTAAATCTTATAATTAAAATAGTTCACACGGAGTCTGAGGTTTTCTGTGACTCACCACTGGTTTCTATAAAAGTTTATTTATTTTCTTCTCCTTGAGGAAAAAAAACGCACAAGTGAAAATTTACTGGAAATTCACTTTTATCTCCAACACATGAAACTTTTCCTGAGGAGAAGAGGATGTGAGGCTGATGTTGCTCATTCCTTCCTGTAGGGACTTTACGCTTGGCAACACATCTAAAAATGTGCATGAAGGCCTGCCAACACAAAGCTGAAAGAATAACATCTACCTAAATATAAACTGAACTGAATTAACACAAGCTGAAGAAAACGGATGGATGGATGAATTAACACACCATAAAGACCAGATTTCATATAAAAAAGGGACAAAATCGGACACAACCAATAAACATAAATAAAAACAACTGATAAGACATATTTTTTTTTTTAATTCCGTTTTATTTCGTGGTGAATAGAACTTAAACATGTGAGTTTGAAAAATGAAGGGATCCTTTTTTGTCATCAGACCAGGTGATGTCAAAGTCGCTGAAGACAGACTTCAGCTTCTCCACAGAGACAGAGTGGTCTGCTTTGCCAAAGGCCTGAAAGGGTGTTAAAAAGAGATTAGAATAAGACATTTTTCAAATTACTGACATGGTCTTGGGTTGATAAAATAATGGGAGCTTACAGTTGATTCTCCAAACACTCGTATTTTCTTTTCCTTGCTGTTGTGCTCTATTTTCCCTCCACCGAGGCATTTACACTCCATCCCCAGAGCCTCCAGAGCTGGGCTCACCTTCTCAAAAATATGATCTGAAAATGATAGACAATATTCCAACAAGATGAGCTCTTTACAGATGGGGGGGGTCTTTCCACATGACCCACGTCCAGACAGTCACTGTTTGAGGAACTGTTATAAGATACATTCAAATGTGATTTGTTGCATTTGCTGACTGTGTGCAGCCAAACAGCAGTTCTTCACTTACTGTGGTATTCTGCATTTTTTGTGCCTCGGACTACATCTTTATGCATTTCGCCATCTTTCACTTTAACTCTGACCAGAATGTATTTAAAGGTTCCGTCGGGATCGATCTCCACGTCGGGGACTTTGGCCAGACACTCCGCCATTATAACCCAAAGCTGTAGACACTCCCGAGCCTGAAGGCAGCAGCAGCAGCAGCAGCAGAACCTTTATGTGGGTCACGGATTCTATTTCCTGCCTTAAAGCGACACACGCGTTTGATCGCTAGCTACACCACGCGGGCTCAAGTTTTTTTTTAAAATCAACTTTATTGAACAGCGTGCAAGGATACAACAAGAGAACACATGTAGAACAGGGACGGTATCCAATACAACCACGGGGACTCATTACATAAAAACCTGCTAAGATGAAGAAACATCAATAGTTTTGAGAGTCTTTGATTTAGAATTTATATTAATGACATCTTTGAACCTGTCCAGGGTATAGCTGACAGGAGCCAGGACAGGCTCCAGCAACCCAATGACCCTGAAAGGGACATAGTGGTTAAGACATATCAAGATCACAATCAAGAAATCTCCCACACAGTTTTTAAAAAAGTGCCTGGGGTTGCATATTATTAATTTTATGACTGGATTCTGCGGGCTGGTAGAAATTTGAATGCGGGCAGCGTTTGACCCACGGGCCAGACTTTGGACATGCAAAAGCCAAAATTCATGATCACATTTTTCTCTACAGGCACGCTGCAAGTGACAGGTTGTAAAGAAAACATGTACATCACCTAAGGGTAAGTAAGATGGTGATAATGTGTGGACATCTGAGGGGCTTCTTACCGGAAACCCCCGTACAGGAGCATGTATTTAAGGCTTTAGGGATAGAAATCTTTAAAGAAATGAATAACAAAACTAAACTACTTCGAAAATGTTTGTGTGAACAAACAGGATTAAAAAAAGATGTAAAATAGTTATTTAAATGTGGGTGGAACACACTCCCAAATGACATCTCCATGACATTTTCTGACGATAGTTCAAAACTATAAAACAGGCCATCAGTGCCTGACCTTGCTATCAGTCTGTAGGCTCTAGCTTTGGTTTTTGTTTTTTTTATTTCTCAGTAGACTGTTGGCTCAGCAACACTGCATGGGTGTTTTGTTTGCCTTGAATCTTTCTCTGCTGAATCTTGGTCAGTTATTCATCCAGCAGGAATTTGGAATGAAACCAGAGGAAGCAGAAGTTAGTCTCTAGTCTTAAGAGGGATGTGTCTGCGTTAGGGTCCATCATGAGAGGAAGATTAAACAAAGAGTTTGAAATTATTCTTTATTGTCTTTGAAGTTTTTTGAAAAAGGGACACTGCTTTTGCCATGTCAGGGGTTTATTAGTAGTAAGAACTGTTTGATATGGGACTATTGCATATTCCTATGGAGCTTAGGTTATCTTTTGGGACTGCAACTCAATTAAGAAGTTGATATAGTCGCTTAGAGGAAGAGGTGGGGGTTCGAAGGTGTCACGAGCCGGTGGCCAGCAACTCGAGCCAGAAGGGAAGGATGTGAACTGTGACTAAGACAAAACGGCAGCCGCCAGGCGCCTTCTGTCCTGAACCAGACCACATTTTTCCTGTCCCTGGACTCTCATTAAAAGTTTATCACCAACTTTCTCTGTCAATTGGATGACGACGGGATCATGCACCAAAATGCTTCAGCTCATTGCAAAAGACATGTACTAATCCATGCATTGTTCAGCATTAATACTTATGGTCATGAGTGAGTAATAATGCAAGGAAACAGTTAAAATCCGGTTTTGCAAAAATAATACAAATTAAATAAAGAAATAATAATAAGAAATAGATAATATAGAACTAAACCAGAAGGACGGCTGTTTTTCAGGCAGCTGAAGATGGAATACCGTTTTGGACAAAAGCTTTAATCAGATCACTTGACTTGGTTCCCTAAGGAATGACTCATGACTACTGATCTCAAATGAAAATAATCTGCACTTCCATTACTTTTTATTCCTGATTTAAGTAAATGGCTTTTCTGATGAAAATAATCTGCATATCTTTGATTTTTATATTCTGCAAATGCTACAATCAAGTTTAAAATAGTATCTACATACATAGCAATATGACTTATTGTTACTTAAGGATGTTTAATCACCTGATTTGAGGTCCTCAAACCCAAATCTACTACAAATTCCAAAAACCCGCTACAAAACCAGAGGAGACCTCGCCTTTCAAGCTGTTGCTCCTCGTCTTTGGAAAGACCTCCCTTTGTCAGTACGACAGATAGACTCCGTTGCAGGTTTTAAAAGTCAGCTCAGGACGTTTTTATTCAGAAAAGCTTTTAGTTAATCTATTTTTGCCTTTTAATGTGTTTTATTTAGCTTTTACTTCCCTCTATTTTGTTTTTATGCAATTTGAGTTTTATTGGCTGCAATTTATGTTTGTTTTTATTTTGTGAAGCACTTTGTGATTTTTATCTGGGAAAGGTGCTATAGAAATAAATATTTACTTACTTTACTTTACTTTACTGATTCAATGTTGATACGCAATAAATCAAAAGTTACGAACCGGTTGATAACTAGTGTAAAGTAAATGGTGTGGTCGAGTCGAGGTGGAATTATATAAATTCGCCTCCTCCCACTCCCTTTCAAGCGTGAATCTTTTGATACCTAGTTATCTCATGTTTGACACGTTGTTTTCCTATTGATGTAAATCATTGAAGATTGATTGTGTTACATATGTGTTATTGCTTGAAATAAACCATTTCTAATCTAATCTAATCCTCTTTGTATTCTTCAGGTAAAAATATCCACAGCTCCACTGTAATGATGTGACTCAGTTCTTGTGAGATTTTCTTTGATCATAATTCTTAAAACTTCCAAAACAAGTTTCCGTATTTTTTTTGGACAACCTTTTTGGGTAACTCTGCCTTGTTGGCTTCCTCAGGAAAACTGAGCATCTCATCAAAAGTGATTTGTGTTTGCAGTATTTAGTTTTCAGGAGGAAGTATAGAGCTGTTTGAAGCCCCAAAAAGTCTTAATGACGTGATAATCCGTACACACCGAGTGTCTCGGTGCTGGATAATGTTTCAAAACACAAAAAAAACATTTCTTGTGTAGATAATGAAATAAATGAATGTTTTGATGTAACACAATGAATGATGTTAAAATCATCACAAACTGTCATTGAAATGTGTTTCCTTTCAAATTTAGCAGCAAATCTTTGATGTATGTTATCTTTAGCGTGTGACAACAGTTTAAGGTTTTTTATGCATCAACATGCAGCATTTGATTGTTTATTTCAGATCATCATGACACACAAATTTGTGTAAACCTATAAATGTTTGTATTTTTAAAATTATTTTATTTATTATTTCTTGGTTGTGGAAAATGTACGTCTTCTGTTATACAATCAAATACTTGTTCAACATAACACAAAAAACAAACAGAATAAGAGACAGCTTCAACCCTTCATTAAAAAAAGACAATTCATCGTTTTAGTAACAATTTAGTGGAATGGTGCTGAGCTGTAGTAGACTAAAAACAGAGAAATAATTTGTGAAAAGGTGACTTTTTTAAAAGAACTGATGAAATTGTCTCCTTTGTGCTTCTTTTCATGTATTTATTGTGTTGATGCCTTTTTTTTCTTTAGATTTAAATCTGTGTTGGTGTAAACAAAATGAATCAACAAATCAATTAAAGAATCAATAGCAAGGAAGGAATGAAATATGGAAAGTGTACATTTTGTAAGATGGGGTCTACAATAATCCAGAACTCCAAACACAAAAGAGTCAGGAACGGTTTCCAAAGACTGTGGGGTGGGGGGTTCTTGAGTTGGAAATTCCACAGAAAATCCTGAGCATGACGACAGCTTCCAGGAAATCTGGACCGGGTCAGGAAAGTATAAAACACGGAGCCGTCACATCACAGAACCCAGAATTGAGGCTCCTTACAAAACAACTAAAACATGGTGAGTTGTTCTTAAATTGCACCTGCTTCATTTTTGATCACATTCAGCGTCTGATTGTGATTTAATAATATTTCTTTTTTTATTTATTTGGTTTTCTTTTGACAGAAACTCTCTCTTGCGGCAGTTCAGCCTTGTGAATCGAGATGTTTAACGTCTTGGGTCAGACTCTTCCTTCTCGGCTCCGGTATGTTTTTGTAACCCATGTGGTTGCATTTTTTAAAAAATGATAACACTGACTTTACTTAAAACATAAAGTAATTAGTTACACCTAGTATTTTAGCATGTGGTCAATAAATAGTTTAGCAGAGCCTATCACTTTGGTGCACTGCTGTCATTTACATTATAGTAAAGTGAAAAACAGCAAAGATTCATTGGCATCACATATAAAGCTTAAGTTTAAAATAGCAAGTTTACATTTTTTGATAATTGCAATAAGGAAAAACACATTAAACCCAGTGTTAGAAAAATGTTTGAATCCTTCTTTCTCACCATGTCCTGCTGTTTTAATCTCTGCACCCTTAGTGTTGTGTTTGTGGACGAATGTGGACGGCTGGTCTTACCACTGGTCAAACCACACAATGGATTGGAAAGAAGCTAGAGAGTGGTGCAGAGAGAGATACACAGACATGGTGGCAATTCAGAACCAAGAGGAGATCATCCATCTCAACAACAGTATTCCAAAGAGAGAGAACTACTACTGGATTGGGATTCGTAAGGTCAATGACGTCTGGACGTGGGTGGGAACCGGCAAGGCTCTGACACCTGAAGCTTCCAACTGGGCAAAGGGTGAACCAAACAATGGAAAAGATGGATCCAAAAAACTTATATCTGAGGACTGTGTGGAGATTTACATAAAAAGATCAGAGCAGGCAGGAAAGTGGAATGATGAGGGATGCTTTAAGAAAAAGGCTGCTCTGTGCTATTCAGGTAAGAAATGACTTTTTTGCTGCTTTACAAATCATGTTGGTCAGCACCGTAGATTGAATGCATTTTTTCATCAAACTCCAGCGTCCTGTAGCAAAGACTCATGCGATAATGGAGAGTGCATCGAGACCATCAACAACCACACGTGTAAATGCCATCCAGGTTTTTATGGAACCACATGTCAGCATGGTGAGAAAATGCAGCTACATTCTTCCAGTTTTTGGTTTTGCAGCTTCAGTGACTGGATGTGGGATTATGTTCTCCTCTGTCTGCAGCTGTCCAGTGCAGAGAGGAGAAGGTGATCTCCCCCGAACACGGGCATGTTGTCTGCCACCACATGAACGGAGATTTCTCCTACAACTCGTTGTGCCAACACTCCTGTGAGGAGGGGTACAGGCTGACATCAGCAGGCACTCAGAGATGCACCGACACAGGTCTTTGGTCAGAGGAGTCTCCAAAATGCCAACGTGAGTTACAATGAAGCTCATCACAGATCAGTCTGACAAACAGATCCAAAGCTTCACAGCGTTGACAGAATTTCCTGTTAAAAAAAAAACTCAGACGGCCATATTTGTTAATAAAATTGAGAAATAGTATTTTCTCCTTATCTGATCAGTGGTGCAGTGCGAGGATTTGTCTCCTCCTTTGCCTGGAATTATGATGTGTTCTCATCCTCTGGGGCACAACAACTACCAGTCTGCCTGTGCATTTATCTGTGCTGAGGGCCATAAGCTGGAGCCTTCCTCCCCTGTCACTCTGAAATGTGAATCTTCAGGCCTTTGGAGTGCCTCAGACATCAAGTGTTGTTAGGAGCGCACACTTTATACCAGCAGTCATGTCAAATACATCATTTCCCTTTGAAATTGATGTGAAGAGCATTTTCTGGTTTCAATAACACATTGATTTCAATCCTTCTTCCAGCTGTTCAGTGTCCTGCTCTCCAGGATCCAAAGAATGGAACAGTCAGCTGTGAAGAGGAGACAGATCTGAGGTTTAGCTTCAAAGGGACCTGCAGCTTCAGCTGTGAACCGGGTTTCCAACTAACAGGGTCCAGTGAGGTCACATGCACATCGACAGGCGACTGGAGTGA
>BSAI01000138.1:21959766-22185633 GCA_036245035.1 Adrianichthys oophorus
CAACCTGGGACCAAACTCCACCTGCAGCTTCAGCTGTGAACCAGGCTTTAAACTGCAGGGAGCGGCCCACAGGAAGTGCTCTGAGAATGGACAGTGGAGCGGCGTCATGCCTACCTGCAAAGGTTTCATCTTTCGTTTGCTCAAACTCGCTTTGAAACTTCATTTGAAAGGAAGTAACCCTTCTGATGTGTCACTCTCCCATAGCCGTCCGCTGCCCTCTGCCTGATGCTCCTGAAAACGGTCACATCAACTGCTCAGACAGCCGACCTTTTTTCAGCTCGCAGTGTTTCATCACCTGTCATGAAGGTTTCATGTTAGACGGACACGAGCTGCAGATCTGCAGTCGTCATGGCAACTGGACTGGGAAACCCCCCACCTGTCAGGGTAAAAGACAACATCTTAAATGTGATCAGACATTTAAGATGTTTGGAGTTGCTCACTTCTTTATAAACTATGTTTCCAGCTCCTTCTTATCGGCTTTCTGCCATCACCACTGGTGTGACAGTAGGGGGCGCTGCTGCGGTCTCAGGCCTTTCTCTGGCAATGTGGCTCTTCAAAAGAATAAAGAGGAAAGCTTCCACATTTGAGTTGAACAGGTGAGCTTCCTTTAGGAGACCTGTTTTTTATCATTTGTTTGATTATTTATTTATTACTTTTTGCTTCACAGCAACTCTGACATAGATGAACCACCACAGGTCTACAAAAACAGCATCGACAGCCTCATATAGAGACAAAGGACAGCAGGCATGTGGGAATGGATGAAATTCAAAGTGAAACTAGTACTGCATCTGGAATTTTGTAAAGCCTGCTGTGTCTTTAGTGTAAGGGAAGCATTTGGCTAAACATTAGATTCGTTATCACATATGTATCTGCTCCCAGTGGGAGTTTTATGTTGAACAAATTGTTCTTTCATTTTCTGACAATTGAAAATGTGGCTGTAAACATACAGAATGTTGTAGCTGGGCATTAACATGAAAGAATAACTGTGAAGAGCTTTACTGATTTTTAACCATATGTATTTATTTGTATTTATTCAATATTTTTGGGACTTTTTGTACTTGATTGTATTCAAGCATGTTGTGAAATCTTTTCTGGTGTTCTTTTTTAAATAAAATGCTGTTATGTGATATTCATTGTTGCATCAGTTTCATGACTCAAGCAGCTTTATTCCAGGTTGAAGAAGGAAGATGAGTTTATTTAAAGATTTGTTCCATGAAAAAAAGAATATTAAGTTTTACAGTATTTTAAGAGTCAGCACTTTCATGGGGAAGAAAAGCATTAGACCAAAAAATCATGTCAAGTTTCATTTCTCATAAACTTCAGTTGGAAACCAAGAAAAATTCTGGACACAGCGTCACAAAAATGACAAATGTGAATGAAAGTCTGAATTTCAATGTTCGAGACTCTTTCAATTTAATGTCATCTCTTTTTTGACATCGTTACAGACATCTGCTTCTGCCACTAAATAAAACCAAAATAAACAAAATGAAATGGCACAGTAAGTTTGCTCACCACCATGAGGTTGTCCTGCAAAATCTGCTTCTTTTACTTCAGAACAGTTTTTGACAGCAGTCAAAGGTTTTATGTCTTCACAAGGTTTTCACAAACTGTTGCTGGTATCTTGGCCCATTCCTCCATGCAGATTTCCTCTAGAGCAGTGGTGTTTTGAGGCTGTCGCTGGGCAACATGGACTTTTAACTCCCTCCAAAGATTCTCTATGGGGTTGAGATCTGGAGACTGGCAAGGCTCCTTCAGGACCTTCAAATGCTTCTTACAAAGCTACTGCTTTACAACCTGGGCAGCTTGTTTGGGATGGTTGTCATGCTGAGAGACCCAGCCAGTTTCATCTTCAATGCCCTTGCTGATGAAAAGAGGTTTTCACTCAAAATCTGACGTGGATCAGTCGTCCTGGTCCCTTTGATGAAAAACAGCCCCAAAGAATGATGCTTCCACCCCATGCTTTACATTATCTGGCATTATGGTTTCCCCTTTTGCGCCGAGCAAGCCACAAGAAAACTAAAAACAGATTAGCACATATATATATATATATATATATATATATATACAATCTTTATTAATACAAAAACAGAAAATCTCTTTCATTAAACAACAGCTTGGTTTTTTTATGCTCCACCTCCAAACCAAAACTCAGAAACCTTGGTGTCATCTTTGACCAGGCTATGTCCCTAGACGCCCATTCAAGGCACAAGGTGGTTTCATTTAAGGTCCATCTCCAAACTAAGACCCATTCCATCTAAATCTGATCTAGAGTTGGTCATCCATACATTTATCTCCGTTCCTTTAGATTATTGTAACTTTTTATCTGTATAAACAAAACTTCTGTCACTCATCTCCAGCTTGTCCAGAATGCGGCAGCAAGGCTTTAAACCTATTTTATTATATTTGTATTGCTTTTTAACCATGTCTTGTAAAGCACTTTGTGGTTCTTACTTGTGAAAAGTGCTACATAAATAAATGTCTTCTTCTCTTTACTTTTCCTGAGGAGGGTCTGATGCTTCCCTCAGAAATAGTGTAAACCCTGTGCTGTGTGACATTTGCAGCCAGACTCAGCTGAAAACACAACAACTGCGCTGGGCAGCCTGTCCAGCCTAGACGCCAGCTGACGCTGAACTGCCTCTGCCAAAGGGAAAACCCATACACTACCTCTGCAGGAGCGCAGCAGATGGGCACAGGTGGAATCATTTGACTTAAGTGACACTCCACCTGCCACAAGAAGGTATGGTGTTCTTTGGATGCAGCTCAGCATTCTTTCTCCTCCAAACACGACGAGTGGAGTTCTATGTTGGTTTATCTGACCCAGGACATTTTCCCAATCCTCTTCTGGATCATCCAAATGCTTTGTAGTAAACTTTAAACAGACCTGCACATGTACAGGCTTTAACAGGGGGGACACATCTGGCACTGCAGGATTTGCCCCTGGCAGTGCAGTGTGTTACTGATGGTAGTCTTTGTTACTTCGGTCCCAGCTCTCTGCAGGTCATTCACTAGTGCCCCCTGTGTGGTTCTGGGATTTTTGCTCAGTGTTCTTGTGATCATCTTGACTCCACAGGGTGGGACGCCCCAGATGGAGGGAGATTATCAGTGGTCTTGTATGTCTTCCATTTCCTAAGAATTGCTCCCACGGCTGATTTCTTCACACCAAGCTGCTTACCTGTTGCAGCTGCTGTATTTACCTTTATTGAAACAGGGAAGTCCTTTTGAGATTAAAAATCTATTTTTCTGAGGCGCCCAGTTAAATGAAAGACAAGAGGATCTTGTTAGTTCTTAGTGATTTTTTTCCCTTGAGAATTTGTATATGAGTGGAAAACAGTAAAGTAAGGACTAGTGAATTACTGCCAGGAGTCAGCGCTCTGTCTCCCCCTCTGGTCACCAGCGGGAGCTGTCTCCTGAGTACTGACACTTTCTGGGCCACCTTACTACACCTCCCATCAGCCCCTGCAGTCACACCCAGAAGCTCCACAGCTGTTGTTCATCAGCTAATCAGCCACAAGGACACTTAAGCACTGCTCAAGGCTACGCTCAGTGTGAAATCTTGTTTGTGCCTTCCTGCCTGCATATGAAGTGGTCTTTCCTGAGCTGAGCACCTGGTACCTGACCCTGCCTCCTTGCTGCCTTTCCGCCTTTCCCTTTGGCCTGGATTATCGCTCTGAGTTAGCTTTCTGGACTCCCAGTTGAGCTTTGCTCCTGTTTACCTGTCACCTCATAATAAACCTGCTGCAAGTGGAACTGTGACAATTGCTTTTGCAAATGGGTAATGAGTAAATTAATTTTAATTATAATTTTGATCCAGTAACTAAAGCAATCAATTACTTTTTTTGAAGTATCTAACCCAACACTGCCCAGCAGGGTGTCAAAGAGGCAGATTTTGTATAAAAAGTGTTCAGCTGTGTCAAATTTTTTTTTTTTTTTTTTTTAAATTTAAAAAATTGTCTACAGTTTTTCTTCAGAAGAGGTTTTAAACCTGCAGATTTGGGTGGGGTTTTTTTTTTTTTTTTTTTGGAAAAAGATTCCAAAGCAGCTGGTAACATTTCATAATTTCCATTTTGAAATTAAAGAAACCGGTTGGTATAAATGCATGTATTCATTTTCAGAGCAGTTTTCCTTTAAAACAGGCTCTGGAATCCTTCATCACCTTCATTCAGCCATCAGAGCAAACATCCACCTATTCTATGATAATGTTGGACTAAAGCAACACCGCAGTCGTATAAAATTCCATCGATAATCCACTTTTGCACATTGCCTGCATACGATTATGTTGGACCATCACCTCGACTTGAATATTAACCTTTGATTTTATTCTTCTCTTTCAAAGATGAGCTGGACCATTATTCTTATTCTTGGTGAGTTTAAACATGATTTTAAGATTTATAAAAACTAACTTAATTCATTTCTGCCTTCTTTAAGTTTGCTTCCAGCCTGAGCATTCCTTTGGCTGGACTTATCACTTCTCTGATGCTGAGACGATGAACTGGACTGAGGCCAGAAAGTGGTGCCAAAGCCACTTCTCAGACATGGCGGTTTTCCAAAACCAGAAAGAGAATGACTACGTAGTCTCCCTGCTGCCAAACAAGACAGGCAGCCCGTATTACTGGATTGGAATCACCAAAAGCCACCTGAATGAAACTTGGAAATGGATTGGAAACAACAGCACATGGGTTGGTAATCATTCCTGGGCCGCAAAGGAGCCTAACAACGTCAACGAATTTTGCGTGGAGATCTATGTTAATGACGGACCGAACCGAGGAAAGTGGAATGATGAGAAATGTTCCAAAAGCAAATTCCCTGTTTGCTATAAAGGTGAGTAAAGCTGATAAATTGATGGTTTTCTTATCTAGAATTATGATGATCATTTTCTTAAACAGCTCAATGCGAAAACACATCATGTGAAAGAGGTTCCTGCCAAGAAATCATAGAAAACACAACCTGTGTCTGTGAAGCCGGTTTCTATGGAGACAGGTGTCAAACAGGTGAGGGCAGGAGAGTTATCATTCATCTGGAGTTGTCAGACATGTTTGTTGCTCCAAATTCTCATTAATTCAAATGAATGTTGACAGAAAAGTCTTCTTTTGATCATCTGCATTTTACTGCCTTATTAATCCAAATCCTTGTCGGTGCCTCCAGCTATGGAATGCCCCCCCCGCTCTCAGATGGATCATGGATATCAAAGCTGCTCTGGAGGAACCCAGAAGTTCAACACAACGTGTACATTTAAATGCAATCCAGGTTTTCTCCTGATTGGCTCCTCAGTTGTGACCTGCAGGGATACCGGCGTCTGGAACCAACCCAGACCTTTTTGTACAAGTCAGTATCAGAAGCTACCCGTTGATGGTTCCAAACCCAACCGACAGTCTAAGGTGTCTGAATTGTCAGGTTACAAACAGGCTCTGTTGGCTGTAGCTGGATACGGAGCTGTGTCTTTCTGCATCTGCGTCTGCCTCTGCAGGATCAAACACAGAAAAAGTTCGTCTGTTATGTTTCAATGCGGTAAAACATGAAGTGAAATCTTGTTGCAACACACTCTAAATATGTGTCTTTGTCTCTAACAGGAAATAAACCTGCTCAAGAAAGGTCAGTGTCAGAACTGCTTGAACTGTCAGTTTTTAAGCTCTGCTAACTGTTTTTTTTTTCACAGGAAACCTGAGGACGCACTGGTGACCTAAGAAACGACAGGCAACAGGAAATGTGTTCATATTTTATCAGAATACCTGAAAGAACCATAAAGATATGCACATGATGTTAATACTTCTGAGCATTTGCAGCACATTTAGCTTTATTGAGGAATGCTGAATAATAAAGGTTTTGCTTGATTTGAGAACACTTTATTGAGAAAGGGACAGTGCATATTAATGAACGTTAAAACCAATCTAAATATGCCAGATTATAGCCGCAGGCTAATTTCCATCTGGAGTCCTTGGCAGGTTGATGTTAAAAGAAATAAACAGTTTAAGAGACAGTACACATAAAATTATAAAACACAGGTACAAGACAGTATACAAAAATAAAATAGTCAAATTTGAACAGATGAATCGTTTTAAAATGTTAAAACCAGAGCATGTTTTGTAATAAGTTTCTTATTTCTGGTCATTTGTTTGTTCACATTTGTGACTCCAAAAGACACAATTTTAACTGTTTTTTTTAATGACTAAGTTTGCACTTTCCCTTTTTATTTGTGATTTGGTACATCCATGCACATAAATGAAGTTTTTCATGCTACAATAAACCTTTCGTATGCATACATGCTGAGCTGTTTTGTGTGCATTTATTTCCAACATATTGAAACAGATCAAAATAACTTGAGTTCTTCTTTTGGGGGCTGGGAGTGACAGAAATAAGAGCAGAAGTTGGATCACTAAACTGGTCTGATGCCTTCCCTGAGTGAAAACTTTGTGATTTTGCAGAAATTGTAATGACTGACTTAATGACAGCTTAATTAACTTATATGACATATTAGACCCAATGCATAGAGCAGGGGTGCAGGCATGGACCTACAGCAAAGGCTCAAACCTGCAGTGGCACGAGGCTCGCCAGTGGTGCCAGGAACACTTCACAGACATGGTTTCCATCAAGAACAAGGAGGAGGCTGAGTATCTTGACAGTTTTCTGCCATATAACCCCACATATTACTGGATAGGAGTTCAAAAAGTAGCTGAAAAGTGGACCTGGGTGGAAACCAACAAGCCTGTTCCTGTGGAGGCTCAACACTGGGCATCAGAAGAGCCGGACACCATAGACAGTCAGGACTGCGTGGAGCTGTACATCAAGAAGGATCAAGACTCAGCAAAGTGGAATAATGAGAAATGCAGCAGACAGAAGGAAGCCGCCTGCTACACTGGTAAACGTTTCATTCGGTGGAGGAATAAATCTGAGTCCTTCAAATTTTCTGTAAGGTTTTTTCTGTGTTTATTCAGCTTCTTGCACTCAGGAGTCCTGTAACGCTTATGGGGAATGTGAGGAGACAGTCGGGAATTTCACCTGCAAATGTCACCCTGGTTTCCAGGGTCTGCATTGTAAGGAAGGTGAGCAAAACTTTCAGTGAGAAAAACATGTATGGGATTTAAGTAACATTTTTGCTTTTATGGATTTGTACTTGTATGTTTACAATATTGATTGTTTTATGACATCACACCAGATTTTGGATAAGACAACTGAAAGGTTTTTCTTCACTGTTACTCACTTCTTGGCAAATTTAAAAAAAAAATCTGAATTTTTAAGTTTTTTTTTATAATAAACAAATCATGTATTGAGCTGAAACAAAAGCCATGATTCAAAAATTGAGGTTTGAACAGAATCAACAGTGGCTCAGGTGGTTGAGCAGGTCGGCCGATGATCGAAGAGTCAGTGATTCGAAACCTGCTTCCCCCACTCAATTGTTGATGTGTCCTTGGGCAACACACTCCCTGCCTCCACCATTGTGTGAATGGGTATGAATGTCTCAGAGATGGTCAGAAGGGATGTTGGCGAGCCACGCCTCTGTCAGTCTGCCCCAGGGGGCAGCTGCAGCTGCATCAGTAGTTTATAACTAATACACATTGAAGCGAGTGTCAAGAAAAAAAAATCAACACATTATAATTTTTAATTATTATCATTTTAATTTTCTATTTTTTTAAGGAACAATATGACTTTTTTTCATTTTTAACAAGATCATTATGACTTTTATTTTGAAAAAGTGAATAAATAGTTAATTACCAAATATAGGTGGTATAATCTAAAAGATCTATAAGTGCTAATGACATCAATTTAATTGGAAGAAGAAGGCAAAGACTATCCATCCATCCATTTTCTAAACCCGTTTTGTCCCTTTCAGGGTCATGGGGCTGCTGGAGCCTAGCCCAGCCACACATGAGCAAAGGTCGCAAGTGTGTCGCAGGGCCACATTCTCACACAGGCATTCACACCTAGGGACAATTTAGAGTCGCCAATTAACCTCTGAGGCATGTTTTTGGATGGTGGGAGGAAGCCATACATTGCATGCATGTGGAGAACTCCACACAGAAAGGCCCCCCATTGTTGATTCTTTTTCAGGTCCCCCAGCCAGGATTTGAACCGGGGGCCTTCTTACTGTGAGTGCTAACCACTCCACCACCATGCAGCTCAACAAAGAACTAAAGTTGGTGAATTTCTCAGTGAATGTGTCCTAGTAAGCTGCTTTCCGTAGAATTTTTGCGCACAATAACACGTATTAAAGAAGAAACAGGGATTTTAGAAAACCTTTTAGTGTAACAAACTTCCTCAATTTTACTCTCACTTCCCAAGAAAGTCTGATAATTATTAAAGCAACAATGTTTGACAAAAGTTCCACTCTGATCTTCTTCTGATCTACTTTCAAAGTGTTCCCAGTGGTCTTTTCATAATGATTCTGATGTTTTTAGCCAAAATCCCAAAACCTATGTTGTTTTCCAGGACATAGTTTCTGCAGAGCGGCAGGAGTTCATTAGAAATTCACCTCTGAGTTGTGGGCAGGGCTGTTTGAGGGGAGTAAGCCTGCGTTGATTCCCCATAAACCCTTCGTTTACACTCTTTCCTGCTGGCTTACAACCCCTCACACCCCTAACCTAACATTGGCGGTGCAACAAAAATGATGAACAATATCAAAGCTTTCCAGCTGTACAGTTTTGAGACAGAAACAATCTCAGATGAGAAAGACGAAGAAGCTCATGGATCTATTTGTCTGCAAGTGGATGCATCAGAATGGAGCAGAGCAGGGGGTTCCAAATGCCCAGTGCATATTCCATGACACAATTATGATCTTTTTTAAACTGCTTTTTTTCTGCACCTGATTCACAACAATTTAAATAAAGAAAGAAACGCACATTTAAATGTAATTTCTTTAGATTTGTTGTCCATCATCAGAAAAATGCTTCAAGAACATGTTAAAAACATCATTTTCATCTGAGTTGGTCTTTATAAAAACAATGACATGTATTAAAATAAAAAGGGGATTTTAGAGAACCTTTTAATTCAGCAAACTTTCTCAGTTTTACTCTCACTTCTGAAGTGTGAAAATCTAACGCTCCTGGTTTGCTTCTCTGATGACACAATGTTTTGCAAACTCTAAATGGTAAATGTTGTATACTTATACAGCACTTTTCTAGCTTCCTTGAAAGCCCAAAGCGCTTTACACACTGATGGCGGCTCTGCTGCCGAACACTGGCGCCAACCTTCCATCTGAGGCAATGTGGGGTTCAGTGTCTTGCCAAGAACACGTTGACACATGAGTGGGCAAGACCTGCAATCTTCTTTAAGAGGCTGACCACCCTACTGCTGCGCCACAGCCGCCCCCTAAAGTGACATCTCCTCTTCTCCAACATTTTCATTGTTTTCTTTGTTTTTTTTGCAGCTGTGGCTTGTAAAGCTTTAGCAGAACCCAGACAAAGTTCTTACCACTGTGTCCATCCCAACGGGCCCAATCGTTTCAACTCTTCCTGCCGTTTCCACTGTGAGGTTGGCTTTCGGTTGGTGGGCGTGTCCCAGTTGGTTTGCCAAGCAGGTGGGCAGTGGAACCACCCCGTTCCCCAGTGTGAAGGTACGTGGCAGTGGACTACCCGTCAGTCAGACAGACAGCTGTTTATCAGGATGTAATCCTCCAGTGTTCCACCGTCTGTCACAGTGGAGCACTGTCCCGCTCTGAACCAGACTGACTTCAGGGGGGGCACTTTGAACTGCAGCCATCCCATCAGCCCCTTCAGCTACAACTCCTCATGTGAGTTCTTCTGTGGTGACGGCTACCAGCTTGTTGGACAGAAGCGGATCTGGTGTGACCACACGGGCCAGTGGGCGGCTGGGACACCAGCATGCTCAGGTGAAGTGACAAACCGATGATTTACCTGTGATCTGTTTGTCTCTCTGACATTCCTGCATTCACATGGAACTTCTGGGAATCCTCTGTCACACACTGCTGCACTTGTGTCACATCCTGTCTAGATGAGTTTTGGGTCACTCTTGTCGTCGCTTCGCTTCACACTCATTTATGAGTGAACTGAAACGGGATTCTGACCCGGCTATAAATCCTTTCAGCTTATCTATTCATTCCCTTCAGGTCACTGAATGGATTTTTTGTTTGTTTGATGAGAACATTGATCAACTTCCTGTGATTGAAATCCCAGTGAGGAAGTGCTCTGCTGCTGCTGCCCCTCCTGGAGGGAACGTGGTGTGCATGGACCCTGTGGAGCCGTTCTCTTTCGGCTCGCAGTGTGACTTCACCTGTGAGGAGGGCCACAACCTTTTGGGCAACAGCTCAATCTCCTGCCTGGCCTCTGGAGAATGGAGCAGTCCCACCCCCAGGTGTGCAGGTGGGACAGAAACTGTTTCTGAGTGTCAGAAGCTTCAAACCGTCCTCACTCAAATAACGGCTCTGCTCCTGTTCAGCTGTGCAGTGCCACAACCTGAGCCCTCATCTGCATGGTTCAATCCACTGCCGGGATCCCGTGGGACAGCACAGCTATGGATCGGTGTGAGGTGCAATGTGAGGACGGATTTGAACTTGTTGGCACAAACCTGACAAAATGTTCAGCGCAGGGCAACTGGAGTCATGAACTTCCTGTTTGTCAAGGTATGACAGCAGCTCAATTGAACTGATGAGGATCTGCAAGTCTTTGCTTGATGGTTTTCTGCACATCTGCTTCTTTCTGCAGCAAAGCTCTGCCAGACGGTTACCTCTCCCTCCCACGGTGTGCTGTCATGCTTTCACCCCAACGGCCCCTTCAGCTTTGCTTCCGCCTGCTCCATCACTTGTGATGAGGGCTTCATAATAAATGGGACATCAACGGTGGAGTGTTCCTCCTCAGGGATGTGGAGCACAGACATCCCAACCTGCATGGGTAAGAATGATCACTCAGTGGGATCTCATGGTTCCTGAGGCCTTTAAATGGTTAACCACTTGTTTACATGAAAGGCAGCAATGCGTGTGGTTTGCAGGTCATACACTCTTGGGTCCCTTTCTTCTTCTAAGTTACATTAGCAAAGTCTCAAATGTAATGAAACCTGTTCTTTATTCTTCTGACGCAACCATTTATTGTTGAGGAAATTTTAATGCATTTATTGGAAGAAATCAAAATTGAAATAAACTTTCACTGAATTTATAATAAACTAAAAAAAAAAAAAAAACAGGAGGACATAAACATTAGACAAAACGTTGTATTGTTGAGTTGTATTGCTTAATTTTAAGCGTTGTTTTGAAGTGTAGTACATGTAAAACCCCAATAATAGTGTTGTGTTTACTGTAGAAAAGAGTCAATCAAATAACACAACAGTTGGATATAGAGAAAATACAAATGCTTTATTTACTAAGTCATGACTGCAGAAATTTGAAGATTCAGTGGAAGAAAAAACTTAACTGTGAACGCCTGAAGTAAAAAAGTGAGTTTTCAGAGAGCTTTCAAACGTTTATTAATTTTTATTTTGGAAGATGGAAATACCTGGAGGAGATTTGATTTTAGGTTGAAGTTACTCACACTTCTTTTTTTTTTTTTTAAATGCGTTTTTCTAAGTGTTTTCTAATTTGGGAAAAGTTTGGAATTCCCAACAAAATCCTGTTCAAATAAACATATATATGAGAGAATATTTGCAAAGAAAGCTGTTGAGGATTATGTTGTCCCTTCTAGAATTGTAGAACTTTTTCCTTTTTTTTCCATTTATGGTTCAATATAAAGGCAGGAATAAAGAAGGAATTTCGTTCTTCTCCTGCTCCTCTCCAGTCATGAAGATTTGTGTGCTTTTGTTTGTGTACTGATTGTGGTCATGACAGGAACAACTAAACAGAAGAGATGCTAAAATCCCATCTTCTCAGCGCTTTAGCATGAATAAAACTCTTCATTCCTTTTCTCTGAATTTGTTTCTCCTCAGCCCTGACCTGCCCTCCTCTCAGCTTTGTCTCTCATGGTTCCACACTCTGCTCAGATCCATATGAAAGATCCAGTTTTGGTTCTCGTTGTACAACAGCCTGTGAGGACGGGTTTCTTCTGAACGGGACGGCTGACACAGAGTGCACCTCTGCTGGCATGTGGACCTCTGACGTCCCATTTTGTTCTGGTAAATGTAAAGTTTTCCTTATTTTGACTTTTTCCAAAGATGAGTTCACTTCAGCGTTCTCACAATGCAGCATCGTCACTAAACTGTCCCATTCTCTGTGCTTCCAGTAAAAACGTGCTCTGCTCTCAGATCTCCGGCCCATGGCTCTTTAAATTGTTCTGAACCTCATGGAAAGTTCAGCTTTGCCTCTCGATGTACGCTGACGTGTGGCGAAGGTTTTGTCCTGAATGGACCAGCTGTCATTGAGTGCTCCTCTCAGGGCACGTGGAGCACAGAGCCCCCTGAGTGTCTGGGTAGAATAAAATACATTCGGATTTAATTTTCAATTTCAAGGTTGCTATTTTTCATTGCTGACATTAAAATTCAACTTGATGAACATTTCCAGCAAAGACATGTCCCCCTGTGAGCTCACCTGCTCATGGTTCTTTGGTCTGCTCCGACCCACATGGGGAGTTTAGCTTCGGTTCTCGGTGCACTTCAACCTGTGAGAGAGGTTATCTCCTGACTGGGGCAGAAACCACAGAGTGCACGTCTACAGGAAGATGGAGCAACGACACACCTCTTTGTCGGGGTAACAGTCAAAGCTTATGATGCTGCATCTAAAGTGGAAAAAACATCTGCATAAAACATCACACAAAGGGGAAGAGAGGCATGCTATTTATATTCTATTAGTTATTGCTATAAAAATGATGACAATTGGAAAATCTAACAACAAATGACTGGAAAAGTAAATCTAAACAGGTTTACCGGTGTCATGGAAAATATATGTTAATGGTAGCCAGAGCCAACAGATAAACAAACTAAACTGTGTGGGAATTTCATTGATTTAATAATGATTTAATTCATTTAATTTTATTGATTTAATATTTTCTTGCCATCGTGAATCAAGGAGGATAATGAAAGAAAAATGACGAAATGCTTCTTCAGTGATTTGTCTGTTTGGTTTCTGTTTGTGTTAAAAATATTACCTGCATCTATTTTTTGTGTGAAATGTTCAAAGTGCAACAGTGCCCCCATCTGGAGAAAGCACCACAGCACGGACGGATGAACTGCAGCCTCCTGGACCCCCCCTTCAGCTATGGTTCACGGTGTGACTATGTGTGACTGCAGTGAGGGCTTCAGGCTGAAAGGTGCAGCTACAGTGACATGCGACCACTCAGGCCGCTGGAGTCAAGATGCTCCCACCTGTCAACGTGAGAGCCCCTCCCATATTCTGTTTCTGTCAGAACCACTGTGAAGGATTCACATTTAACCTTTGTGGTTTTTAGCTCATTTTTGGAACTTCTGTGTGTGATTTGTGTTGGAGGTTCATCTTTGGGGATGATGATCTTGCAGTATGCCGGTTACGGATTAGCTTGTGCTGCTGTGGCGCTCATCCTGTTTGGGCTGACTGACTTGATGATCAGACATTTGAAGAAAGGAGGTGAGATTCATGGTAATGTTAAGCCTTAGTCACAATGGACCTTACGGGTGGATACGACCAGCCCGAGGCTGACAAATGGTCAAAACTGTACGGCGCACAAAGGTACACCACACAAAATATCAAGATTATAAACTGCAGTGATCCTGTAGAGAGAAAATGTTGGTGCACATTTTTTCTACGTGCATGCTGCAGGCGACAGGTTGTAGTGAACACTTTTACAACGTGTAAGGGTCAGTCAGGGGGAAGCAGGTGAGATGCATGCCTGTCGTACTCACTGAACTTTGATTGAATTTTCACCCAAGTCCTGTGAACTGTTCAAGGAGCCGGTTAGTGTTGTTCACATGACACGTGTCTGATCCTTGCTGCAGCCTGACTGTTAAAACTAAGGAAATTAGACAATCAGAGTAGTTTATGTGGACTTCCTACAGGCATCCCACAACACCTGCATTAGCACGGGCACGACCCACGAGATATGCTGTCAGTAAGAAGCTAGTTCTCGCATCTTACTAACAACTAGTTTGGCGTGAGGACATCATACGACAGCATCAGCCAAACGTCATATGTGCATGTAACTTCCATTAGCCTTGCCAATACTTCACGATACACTTACCACATGCACAGCAATGGTACATTCCATTTTCAGAAGTCCCTTGAGGTGGCTGTAAGAGCCTCCCAAAAACCTGCAGCGCCCGTACAGGTCAACCCCCTATGCGAGTGCATGTGACAAAGGCTTTGATCATCTTAATATCGTGTTTGCAGTCATTTCTGATTCTTTTTACTTTTGCAGGAAGTGCTATGAAGGCCGAGGATTTGTGGGCAGATACTGTCAATCCAACCTTTGAGTTATAATCATTTTTCTTACAAGAATATTTGTCAGTGTGTGCATTTCAAAATTTTTACAAGAAGTCTGGTATTTATTGCTTAAAGTTTATGTTCAGCCTTTGCCTTGCTGTTACATTAGACTGCATTATAAATGCATCCGACTCCTTCATTCTTTGTCATTTGTTTATTCCAGTCTCAGATTTTTATTTTTTAAGCTTCACTTAATGAAATATCGTTTGTGTTCAGATCTTCTTTGACTAAAATGTGACACCAGTTGGTTTTGCTGAGGAGAAAAATCATCTTTGAGATAAAAAAATTGCAAATAAGTGTCAGACGATATCAAATCTTGAATTTTGTATTATGTTGTGTATGTAGCCCATATGTGCTTTTGGTCATCATGGCCAGGGGACTGCAGATGTAAACAAGCTTTTGGCTAGTTCAGGCTTTTTTAACCATATGTAACCATGTTTTTTTTCTTTACTCACACAGTCCCCTTTTAAATAAACTATTATTATTATTCATAAATGACCAGAAATCTAAACTCATAATCTGTCACTAGTGCTATACCTGTCTCTGATACACAACTGAAAGAACAACTCGGCCACGTTGTCTTGATTTACCCCTTTTATGCCATTTGCAGCTAATTCTCAACGTAGCATCTAATCCAGGACTTCACTACGTTTAGCTAAACCTCGTATGTAAAATGAAATAAAATAACTATTTTTTATTTCACCCTTTCTTGCCACTTTTAATTGCTGCCACCCAAAATGGACAAACAAAAAAGATTGTCAAAATAATATGAAAATCCCAGAAGAAAATTGTTCTTTGGTTCTCAAGGGATAGTTAGAAAGAAATTCACGCATTAAGAGGTTGAACAGCCATTATTATTTTACTTTAACTGGACTGTGTTCTTAAGCTGACGTTTTTTTTGTTTGCGAGTTCGCTTCACGCACGTCTTCATGGCCGTTTTCTGGTTTGTTGGGTATTTTCAGAAATGTGAGTGTGCATCTGCTTTAGCCCTTCAGCAGCATGAAGCCAATTACAGCAGTTAGAAGACAGAGGCTCTGTGGTCTGTGGCTGGCATCAACTCCACCATAAAAAACAGACTCTTGACAGGAAACTGTTTGGGTACCATCTGAATAATAATCAGGTTATTGCTGCCCGCTGTGACCGTATGAACACATGATTATTTTTCTCACCTCCTCCACTGGTGCTGGCAGCTGTCTATGTGCAGCCAACTTTGCACCAAAGGAGATGATGGGGAGGAGTCCCACAGGAAACCATGTTGGCTTCCTGCCCTGATGTGTAACTCTGCAGATACATTCTGGTTTTGTAGTTCCAGTCTTTGCTCCTGCTCACGCATGGGTACAGACACAGCGAAACACGAGAACATCCATTCACTGCTGTTCACATCGATCAGGAGTTCTTGAAATGTTCATTTGGAACCTGGATTGGAGAGATTTAGAGTTCACATCTCAGCTCTTCCAACCAGTTCTGAGCCATTTTTGCTTTGAAAGATCCTGAAGCCTTTTGAAACTTCCGTTTCATGAATTGGTGAACACGGCCTTCAGAAATCTTTAGGCAGCTTTGGAAAGGAGGAAAAATCCTCCTTTTGGAGGGTTGGATGCAGGACTTCCCTGCAACCCATTCCAAAAAGCATCCCTTTCCCCCCACTTTGGCTTTTTGCCTATCATTTATTGCAGTGTAATAAGCTCCCCCCAAAGCGATGGGATTTCAGATGAGGACAAGTCTCTAGTCTAACAAGACCAATTCATCCAAGCAAACGAATTTGGCCGCATTATCTGCTTATTGTTATCTAAAGTTTCCTATTCATTGAGCCTTTGTCCCAACTGCCCCTACAAGGGTGGATATGGGTTGTGTGCAGTTGAAAAATGCACAAACCTGTACGGGGCACGCAGGTAGGCTGGACGCAACATCAACCATTTTTTTTATGGGCGTTCTGCAGGCATCAACAGGAATGGCGTCCACACCTTGGGCATTTGGGCGTGGCCTGTAAGGAGCCACACCTTACTAACGACTACCTTATGACAGCATCAGCAATACGTCATCAGTGCGTGCAGCTTGTTTTAGCCTTACCAATACTTCATGATACACTTACCACACGCATGAGAATGGTACGTTCCATTTTCAGGATGTCCCTTGAGATGGTCGTACGAGCCTCAAGGGAACTGCAAGACACACCTGTGCTCCCCTTAACAGGCCTTTGAACTTAATAACGTATGGACGGCGTCCTGTTTACGGAAGATTCCAACTGTTTGAAAAGTGATCATGGAGGAGAAATAAATAATTGTGTTTTGTGCTCGACTGGAATTTTAGGACACCAAGTCTTTCATAAATCTGAATAGAGTTGTAAAAGAAAAGCATGGAGCGAGATTCACCAGATTAGCACCGCTTTGACATTTCACATCAAACCTCAACCAACTGGAGGTGGTGGCCATGCACTAGTTTATACTGGCAAAAGAAGAAGAAGCCCCTCCCTGCTTGTCCAGAGTAAACACTAAACGCAGATAGAACAGATATTAAAACAAATACAACGATAAAACTCGGTCTCCCTCCTCTCACCTGTCAGTGGTCATAATCTGAAGCCTGATTAGTTGTATTTAGCTCCAAGTTGGCAACGTCTCCTCGTGGTGACAGACAGTTAGATTGTTCCTGACCATTGACTTGCACTTGCTGCTCCTCGAGGTCTGATTTCATTCAGAGAAATGTGAGATGGATCCAGGAAAGGGTTCATGGCTGGGGCAAGAAGGCATTTGATACAGTCAGGCTTCATATCTTCGTGTCACGCGGGGCATTCTCCCCTGATGCAGCCTTCACTCCTCTGTTGTCTGGAGACCTCCTCCTTCTCAATCTCTTCATCCCAGGATGGGAGCATTCCAGCTGGGCACAGTGCCTGTGTGGTCCCGGCGCTCCATGGAAAAATGCAGGAAGCACAATGTGAGCGCTGATGATGGCTGCGTGGATGCGATGCTTACCTGTGACTGACCCGTACAGCTGTCATGGAACGCCACTTTCCCATCAGATGATCCGCCCTACAGGCTGGAGAGGATGTCTGAGTGACCTTTCACTTGGATGGGAATGATACGTGGTGAGGACGGACTGATCTCCATCCCACCCCAGCATGAACATCTGAAAAATGTTGTCCAGTTACATATTTTTTTTAATCCACCAAAAACTACAAATCCCAGAATCCCACCTCTTCATATTTGGTATCATTACAAAGCCCAACATGTCCTCTGTAGATACTAAAAGGAATTCATTCAGTAGTATGTAATGGTTTAAAGGTTTTCAGGTTTGAAGATGTCCTCTACAGAGGAAACAGTTGCATTTCTGGTGGTCAAAGGGACTAATGGATGTGTGGAACTCACTTCACTGGCTCAGACTTATTGATTTTTTATTTTGAGTCAGGAAAATCACCAGACATATAATGAGAATAAATACAAATACAATCAGCTTTTTGCAAGAGTACACGGCAACTTTCCTGCAGAATCTAACAAATTGAAAGAAGGGCTCTTTACATGCACAGATTAAGACGCTAACATCACAGCATCAGAAGCAGCAAAGTAAAGTTTCCATGGAGGTGCTTGTGTTGTTGCATCACAGCATTATCATGTCCCTTTTTGACATCCATTCGCTGAAGTACCAAAGCACTTTGGAGATGAGAGCTCTTTCCGCTGCCTGTCACGCTTCCCTCAAGAGGTGAAGTATAAATCCTGCATGGAGTAGAGTCGGTCAATAGGAGTGAGTGGAGAGGAGTCGTCCAGAGAGAGGCACTCACTGTCAGACACACAACACAGAGGCTCTCTGTCCACGGCTCCATACAAAACCTTAAGCCCTGCAAAGACAAACCAACACAACATCCATCTGAATCAACAGCATTTAGCAAAGGTCCCCAGCACACTTTAGATCATTATATACACTGCATTAGGAATGACCCAATTATCCGTTTAAAACTCAACCGTATGTTCAACCAAACTGTTGGTAAAGTGAATCGTTGCATCACCACTGCATGACGGTATGTTCAGACTGAAAACCTTAATTTAAGAGGGATTTATACTGCTTTTCTTCTTTCTATTTTCCCAGGCTTAGTATAATGCAACTGAAAGGTTTTTCTTCATTGTTACTTGGTAATTAGCAATCATTGAGAAATGTGGTCATGGTTTCAGTGAGTCATATAGATACAGTATGGAAAAGAGGTAATATGTCGGTAATAACTGAAGTGTATGCAGATGTATGCATATTTACAGTTCATTTTATGAATCATTTTCCTAGGTTAGATTCATGTCTGTATAGATATCTATTTCTGTTTTCTTGTTTCGTATTATTTTTGCTTTGATTGACGGCTTAAAATAAAGCGTTTCCAAATCCAAAGGGAATAGTTGAATTCCCAAATAGAATCCATCTTTGTTGTTTTTTTGGGTTAGAGAAATCTAACAGAAATGCTGGCATTATTATGGGATGGGCACAGGACCTGGGGCTTGGTGGCCATTTTTTGGCAAAAATGTGAAATGTGTAGATTTTCACATTTATCCGATTAAGTGATCTTCATAAAAATTCACAGACTCACCACCATGTGAAGACTAAAACCACAACTGAAGTTTCATTGACCTTTGACCTCGAGACGAAGCAGAGGTAATCTTGATATTTCCTTAAAAATCACCTTTTAGTACCTTCTACAAATTTAAACTCCTCCAAAGGATTTCAGTCTAACGCCTCCCAGCTCCTTGAGCATCATTGGGTACCTATTTCATATTCATTCTGTACATCTCATGAGGTTAACGTTTGACCCAATCAGACAACTGCATTTTTTTAAAGAAGTTATCCTCTCTTTAATTAAGAATCAATGAAAACGTTTGAGACGTGGTTGGACAGCTCTGAGGTTCTTTACCGTAAGGGTGCATGTGGTCTCCTGGCATCTGAGGTGGGGTCAGGCCCTGCCTGAAGGGGTCTGCGTCCCAGTCCTGCTGTTCCTGCGTGGTGAGGACCATCTGCTGCTGCTGAGCAGGAGGGAAGGAGCATTCCACACGCTTGATCTCAGAGGTCAAGCTGCCACAGGAGGGCGCTGTGGGCAGAGGACAGCCATTGTAGGTGAAACTGTTTTGTCAGTCCTTATTCTGTCTTTTATCTCTGAAGATTCCAGAAAAGCTTTGACAACATAATACCTGTGTGATGAGAGTAATGTTCACAACGTTCTTGAGTCGGTTGCTGCTGATCCTGCTGCTGTCTCCTGGCCAGTTTCTTCATCTAAATAAATGCAAAAATCATGTTGTGTCTGTATAGGTTTAAGGTAAAATGCATTTACTCATAGTGCTAACATTATGGGCAAAGGGTCGTCTGTCAGTGAGGGGGAGGAGTCATACTTAAGGGAGGAAATGTCAGGTTTAATCTGCAATAATCTCTCCCTAAGATGTCATCAGATTCTTGTATGAGGAGATAAGCACGGCTGAAATCCACCCTGGCTTACAAACTCAGTGCAGAAAGAGTGCTTTTATTAGTTGTGCATGTGATATGTGTGTGCATGTGCGTGTGTGTGTGCCGTGCATTACTTTGGCTCTCTGGTTCTGGAACCAGACCTGCACGACCCGCACACTCAGACCGGTCTCTGCCGCCAAGGTCTCTCTTACCTTGAGTTCAGATTTAGTAGAAAAAGACGAAAGATAGGAAAACTGGTCATTTGGAAGAAAGGATTATGGAAAATTCACAATTCCTCTTAAAATAAGAAGAAGGGGTTGAGGTTTAAAAAAATGAAAACAACTTTTAAATTAAACAAAAAATTTCATTTTGAGGAACAATAAAAATATTCACCACAGGACATAAACCATCTCCAAAGCAAAAAGCAACAGTAAAATGACAGTAAAAAGGACAAAAATGGGTAATATTTTATTATATTACATTAATGACATTATTTTAAACCCAATCGTAAAAGCATAGAGGAATCATTCTGGAGCTCTCAAATAGAAACATAAAAGGATCCCATAGTTTGTAAAACTCCAATGAGTGATCCTTTCAGAGTACATCGGATCTTTTCAAGTTTTATATGATTCAGAATTTCTTTCATTCTCAGTGTGTGGGACGAAGGACTGGGAGACTTTTCAAAATAAAATTATAATAAAAAGAAATTGAGGGAAAAAGTTAAATTAAATTACCATTTGTTTGACCCAATGGAAAAATAAAAGAACATTTTTTCATTGAAATTTAAGATCCCTTCATTTGTTCCAAAATCTTTAAACATAATTAAGCTGCATGACATTGAAAAATCAAATTTGGTGCCATTTTTGTGAAATAATCTTAAAGAAAATCTTTAAAAATGGAAGGTTTCCTGATGGAGCAGTTTAGAGGTAAAGTTAGATGAAAATTGTGAAAGAAATCGTGCAGATCCTGGCGCTCATCGCCATCTTGGTAAACACAGAAGACTTCCTTTACCTTTCGGCAAGGCTTTGATGAGACCTCGAAGGACGCTTTGAAGATGCGCCTTTGCTGAGTGGTCAGGATTGTGCGAGGCCTTTTTGGACGTTTGTTCTCCTGATCATCTGCTCGGCTCGGCTTGTCTGTGGCCTTCGCAGACGGTTCCTCTTCTTCGTCTCCACCACTTTTACCTGGCAAAAGCGAGAGAAAACAAACATTTAGAAGTTACCGCCACAGAAAAACTGTCCAACATGAATCTGCTCGTGTATGGATTCTCTCAAAAGCATCAGATTTGAAATCTATTATTTGTTTCTCAAACTGTAGCATCAAAATCAAAGAATAAACACAATTTTCACTTTAGACCTACTTAAATAGGAGTTTTTGCTCATTAAAATATGTTTCTGATTTACGTTGTTTTGACATTCCTGGGGTAACAAATGAAAACCTTCATGTGAGATAAAGATGCTAAGGTTTGTGTTGTGAGTTTGTTTTTCGATTCCTTAATGTTTGAATTCATTAAAACTCAAACGTTACACATCTACTTCGTAAAAAACTGCACTTTGCTGCAATATTTCTAGATGTAGGATGTAAGATTTGAAAATTGCATTAAACCACAGCAGCACGGCAGCAGAAATACTTCACGGTTTGAGAGAAAATTGTACTTTTAGTCCACATTGATCATGTCTCCCAACTCAACACCCCTTTGTTTGTCTTATTGTTTCTAGCAATGGTTGTTTTATTTATTCTAATAGTTGCGTGCAGTTCAAGAGCCTGAACAGCCTCAGTGTCTGAAGGATGTCATCGACCGCAGGAGGAATGAGAGCATCACGCAGACTGTACCCGTGTCCGAGGACGGCGGGCTGGCCAAAAGCTGATGGTAGTCCTCTCGGGCACACAGCAGCCGCCCCTCTTTGAGGACGCAGCGGTCTCCAGTCTTCAGGTGGTGGGAACAAACGCTGCAGGTGAAGCAGCTCAGGTGGAACACAGCAGCTCCTGCCCGCATCACCAGTTCTGAGGGAGAGACGGCCTCGGCACAGCCTCCACAGTGAACCGCAAACAGGCTGAAGGTACAAACGCAGACATGGAGATCACATGACGCTTTTGTTTGGATCAGATGGTCCTACGCCTCAGCAGAAGAAGACTTCCTGAAAGAAGCTTTGGGTTGACCTGTGGAATGTTGCTGTCACTCAAAGCAGCCTCCAGTCTGATTGCTCCACCTCCGTCTTCTCCAGCTCCAACACTCAGACGCATACCTTCAACATGTCGAGTGTGTATTTTAGCGCCTGGCAACCAGCAGCAGTGGGCTCAGCCCCAGAGACGGTTGCCGTGGCTCCAACAGCCGTGTCCGAGGCCATGCTCATAGGGGCTCAGGAGAAAGGCTCTCGGCAGGCCGTGGCTCCAGGCAGAGGAGGGGAACCAGATCTCCTGGTGGGAGAGACTGAGCCGCCAGACCCAGGAATTATCCTTAAGTCTGCTTAACCACAGTTGGACAAAGGCAGGGCCAGCCCACAAGCAGCAGGACCATTGTCTGCTGGCTGGCACCACCGCATTTTGGGTCTGTCACGCAGGATGATGCGTCATCATTCTAGAGCTGCCATTTGTCTCCAGGCCTGACTGGGTCACCAGAGCGGTCGGCTCAGAGGCATGAGAAAGTGACAGCGTCGACCCTTTTCCACCGCAGGCAACAGTTCCAAACCCCAGATCTTATGTTCTGCCCATAAAATAGAAAATGTTGAAATATTTTACAGTTGAAAGAAAGAAGAAAACTGATGTTGAGGTGTCAGCTGTAAAACGTCAAGTAAACACTATTTTTTAGCGAAACTGCATCTTTTTCTTTGTTTTTACTCACCAGCTTAAGTTCTTTCTTTTACCGCCATGAAGATGCGATCACAGAGAACTTTTAAAGTTGTTAAAAGTGTTTTAAACATTTTTTTCATCATGTAAAAAAAAGCCTTGTGAAAATAAAGTCTTCATAAGGAATGCCGCTCTGGCTTTAGTGCTGGAAGAGCATTTTATTTTAGTTGAGAAATAGGCACAATTGTTATAAACAAACAAAAACCCGACCAAACGGAAAGCACAAATCTGTCGAGTAGTCGGAGGTGGAAAACCCTGAAGCCAAACATTACTGAGACCTCTTAACAGTCACTCTAAGGTAACTATAGAAACTGTAAAGCCCATTCCCAGACCCTCGCCGGGGCTGGTCAGGACCCATCAGAGTCATCTGCTGCACATCCTCAAAGGTTTGTGCTTTGGCATTTGTGGCCCCAACCACAGAAAAAGGAAAGAAATTACCCACAATGCACTGGATTTGATGCGTTTGAGACGCTGATTCCATTTGTCAGCTGGGAAACCCGGACCGACGGTAACGATTTTAAGATGATGCCGGTTTCAGGAATTCCTGCTCCATTAAACGCCATCACTTCACCTTTTTAATCCGCAGTTCTCCTAAAAGATGTTAATGCAAAGACTGGAGAACCACCAATACTAATAGAGCTTCTCAAAGTGTTTAATATTTCAGAGTTTCCGCTGACATGATTGGTTGAGCAGCTCAGACGGAACGGCAGGAGCACTCCGTCACGCCACATTTAGGCAGTTAGTAAGAGAAACAGCAGAATGGCGTTGAAGTCATGCGGTGCAGATGAGGCAGACGCTCTGTAGGATACATCGAGGGTTTGGTAGAAAAGGATGGGTCCAGCACTCTGATAGGATTGTTTTTTTGGCCCGACCTCTGAGCTGACCTCTGGTAGTCAAACACACAGACTGCTGGGTGGGTAGACAAGCAAAGAAAGAGATTCTGTTTCTGGATCAGGTTCACCTGGATCCTTTCTGAACACACACACACACACACACACAGACTCACAAACAGCTGCTGCTGCTATCAGATACACATCATAGTCACCAGTCACGCCGCTGATCTCACTAAAAATCTGATGTCCAGTCTGCCTGCTCACTGAAACATGAAGTCAAACTACGTCTAACAAACAAGCATCACATGACGTGATAGAAACCAGTTTATGAATTTCAATTATTCTGCTTCCTTGATTATTTAGCTCAGGAAAACAAAAGCACAAAATCCTCCTTCATAAATGCAGCCTGTTCCGCTGTTTTAGCATTTTTATATATTAGACATCTACATACAAAGTTAAGAAATTAAAAGATCTTTCTTTATAATCTGTAAAAGTTACAGTAATCTGGGTTCACTTCTTTGGGGTTACTTTTTCTATTTATGAAATCAAGGAAATTTAGAATTTTCTACAACAGAAAACATGAAAGTCCTTTGGATTTTTTAAAAATGTAGCTTTCAAAAATGTTCTTTTGATTTTATTTTAAACCAAAATGAGCAAAACCATGTAATTTTTAACATAAAAACGAAACAATTTAAAAAAAAAAACGTTTTTATTCCATTTGTAAACTAATCTTTTAGGGTTTAGCACGCTTTAATGCATGCATTAGGGTGTTCGTGAAAAGTTTAAATTCTGAGTAAGCCGTTTTGAATCATTTAACAGTTGGGAAACCAGTGAAGCTGGTTGTGTTGATTTATTGCAGCCTTAACTAGTCCTTTCAGCACCTTTAGGCAGGCTTAAGAGTAAAAAAATGGGTAAACAAAAGCATTTTAAGTCCCATTCTGATCATCTTTTGATCTGTGGTAAAAGCTTTCCCAGTGGTCTAATCATGATTACACTGTTTTTAGCTAAAATCCAAAAACATATCATCGTCGTTTCTGCAGAGCGGCAGGAGTTCATTAGAAATTCACGTCTGAGTTGTGGGTGGGATTGTTGGGACAACTCTGCTCCTACTTCCCGTCATCCATCTGTTTCCTGCTAGCTTATAGCCCCTCACAACCTCATATCAGCAGTTAAAAAAAAAATACAACATCAGAGCTATCCAGGCGTACAGTTTAGAGCCAGATTCCAGCTCAGACGAGGAAAACAAAGACTTTCAGGGATCTGTTTGTCCACAAATGGACGCATCAGAATGAGGTGGAGCAGGGAACTTGTGGCCCCGCCCAGCGTCTTTTCTGTATCACAAAAAAACCAAACATTTTCATTGGAATGGGTCTTCCAGGCAGATTTTCTAATTTTATCTGTTTTAATGAATTTGTTCATAAATATGAACTGAAAAACAAACACAAAAAGTGTTTTAGCATCAAAGCCTGATTTTAGATGAAAACCAAGCTGGATCCAAACAGGCGATGCAGCTTTCAGCACAAAGCCAACACTGCCCAACAGGGATGCTGTCCCTCATCCACAGAACGGGTGAGAAAATATCCTGGCACAGCTTAAAAACCCTTACTATGGGCAAAAGTGAGTGTCAGGGGTGTCAGAACCCACCCAGACGGGACGGCGAGGAGGCTCAGAGGCCGGGCCTTGGCACCAGGCCTGCTACTAATTGGTCAGTTCAGATATCTTACGGTCGGCTGGGCGTTGTCCCATTGCTCAGCTTTCCAGATGCCACCGCACAGAATGCCGGCGCTCCAAAATTCATCCACACCATCCTTATCCTCTGTCTTTTAACAGATGCAGAAGCTCCAGACATACGGCGGTGGTTTCCTAATTACCTCTCAGTTCTGTTCACTGATAACAGAGATTCAAGTTTGTTACACAAAATGTCAAAACCAAATTCTGCCTGTTTTCTCAAAAGCGGACCGTTTTACAACTTTCCTATTTGATGTTTGAACATAAACCTCCTGGCGTGGATGCAGCTCACCTGGCCGCCCAGCAACCTTCACCAAATTGTTCAGAAATAATGCGAGCTGTTTCCTTTTGGGGAGTGTGGGCTTCATCTTGGCTCTTGTTTGGGTTAATAAATGTTCTTGGAAAAGTATGGGAGGATGGCGAGATGCTGGGACACTAAGCAGGGTGATGGTTTTTTTTAATTTTTTGGAGGGTGGGGGCCACCATATGTTGTCCTCGGCTTGCTGTTCCCATGCCAAAAGACCTCAAGGTTTTAACACGTTCTGACAACGTGTCAGGTGAGCTCCACCCCAGCTTGGGTGTGAAGATGCGACAGAATGATGGTGCACATGTGTGCAGCATGTGGATGCACACTATGGTTCAGTCACCTTGTTCTCTTAGTGCACTCTGCCAAGTTTTACAGCATCAAGGCAGACATACAGGTGAACAAAGGCGTGGATCTGCACATAGTGTATGGATTCAAACCAGAGAACGCACTTTTTTATCCTCTCAGTCCTCCCTTCCTTACGTTTCCTCGGTCTCACTCACTAAAGTCAAGGTCAAACACAAACAAAGGTTTGGTTGTGAGACCTGGTTTAGTTTTTTTTTGTTTTTTTTTTCTGGCCAAATGAAACTCAGAATTTACAGAAAAAGATCATGAGAAGCAAGAAGAACAACTTTAGACCAACTGAACCAACGCAGGACAAAACCTTTTGAATGATAGAAATGAATTTAAAATGGACCAGAAATGACTGCTGGAGCAAAATACTGATATTTGATGGACTTTTTAAACAGTTAAACATCCAAATAGTGTATTTAAAAAATAGTAAATTAAAAAGTTGAACATGAGAAGTTTAGAGGAGGTTGTAAATAGTTTTAGTATTTCAAAGCTGTTAAAACCTTTAAAAACTTTTTTTCATTAAACTTTTACTTTTAATGAAATAAAACTTCTCTTCACAGATACTTCTTTCTGATCATCTGCAGTTCTTCTTCCAGCAGGCGCCCTTACCTCACATAGTCTCTCTTGCAGTAAAGTTTGCGCTCCCGCAGAAAACAGGAGCTCCTCAGCGCATCCCCGCACGCGGCGCACCGCACACAGCGCTCGTGCCAAAGGCCGTCCGCCACCCTGAGCAGGAACCTGTCCCTGATCCTCCGCTGGCATCCGACACACAGCACCCAGTGATGCGCATCTGCGGGGAGGAGAAGCGCAAAAAACTGCGGCTGGACTTTGAGAAGATCAAAGGAAACACATCAAAATGGAAACGTTTGCGTCATTTTCGAGAAGAAAACAACCATTTTCGCATCACTCTGCACAATAACATCCGAGATGTTCCACACTCACCTAAAGACAATGCTGGACCGTCCATGTCACCTCTCTGTTTGAAAAACGAAATCATGAACAGAAAGACTTGAATTCCCGTGATCGGTCACCGGTTCAGGTCGGCTCTTCCAGGCTGTGAGGAAGGAAGTGTCCCGGCGTCGGTCAGATCATCCGAAGCGGCGCTGCGTAAAAGTTCCTTCCTCCTCTCCGAGTCCGCCTTCAGTCCGTCCATCAGGGGAGGAGGACGGAGGCATCCTCCGTCTGCAGGTGGAGGTTAAAGCTCCTTCTCACCCCCCTCCGTGGGTTTGCCCCCCCCGTCCCGTCCCTGCCCACACCGAATTCCACAGCGCGCGCGCGCGCGTACTTCTTCAAACAGTTCCCAACAAAAAGAAAAAGAAAAAGAAATGATGAAACATGTATCTGGTGTTTGGAGTCGTGTAAGACTTAACCTGGTTTTTAGAAACTTTTGGATGAATTTTTGTCCAAAATATATATGTTGGGCATCAGGAAAAGATGAAAAACTTCAAGGTAAACAAATAACGGAGCCTTTCCATACAAACATAAAAAAGGCAATTTTAATAAAACATGTTATTGTTGGGTTTCTCTCCAACATTTTTGAACATTTCAAAGTTTTCATATTGGCTGTTGGATAAATATAAAAGATGGAGACGTTCTTGTCAAGGTTAGGCCTTAATAAATACTAAACATGACCCAAAAAACCCTCATAAACCTCTTTTTGTTTCCATGGATCTGGATGCCAAACGGACACTTTTCCTCACTTTGTATATTTTAGTAAATCCTTTTCCTGTCAGCCACAACCTCATGGCTGAAGCTGACTGCCCCCTCCCCCCCGGTAAACGTGTCCTGGGGGGTCCCTGCAGCTTCCTTGAGCTTCCACGTTAGAGCTTCAGAGTTCTGAGGCTGCACGCAGAAGATGCTCCATCAGATCAGCCAATCAGAGACCAGGTCAGGGTGGTCGTGTTGTTGTTGCCCCCAAAAATAAAGAAATAAATGAGATGAATAAAACTTAGTGATAAGCGTTCGGGGTAACCAAAAACCTCCATGAAGTTGGTTTATTTCCTCACTTATCTGCACCATTAAAGACTGCGTGGGGATAAAAAAGGCTTCTTCCTTTGATCAAGAGATTATTTTAGTTAAATTAACCCTTACACCGTTCATGCACCGACGGCCAAACTTCCCACAAAGACTCACTGGTTCCAGCTTTAACTGCTCCAATTGAAAACAGTCAGATCTGGACAGATGTTGAAACATTTCGATTTCAAATTTTCATTCAAAAAAAAGCAAAAACTATTTTCTAAATAATAATCCTCGAATCTTTGAACCTCGAAATCTCATTTTTGTGAGCACACTAGTAAAAGCACAATTCTTTATGAACCCAAAAAATAAGCACTATTTGATCAAAATGTAATTTATTGTCTATTAAAACTGCACAATTCCTCATAGGAAAAAATCATTTTTGCCATCACAGGAAAATGATCCGTCAAATGATTAAACTTTATGGGTCATTGAAATCTGTCAACTTATATATTTACAAAAAAAAGCGATTAATCATTTTTCATCATATGTATAAAAACTTTCACCAAACCATGAACTCCTCGAGAGAGTTTACTGCTTTACTCTTTTGTTGTTTATCAGGATTCCAGTGTTATTTTTTTATGTTGTTCAAAATGATTTAACTTTGTGGCAATCTTTTGGTGTTATCATCATTTATTTACGGGCGGTTGCTACCTCACACAAAAAGATTTCCTGATCAAGATGAGCCCAGATGAAAAAAATGTCTCCATCTAGTGGACACATCCTGAAACTGCAGATCCAGCTGTTGAACACATCACATTTTATGACAAACGGACAAACAACTTTCCTTTATTTTTTAAATAACTTTATTCTGTGAGAATTGTTTAACGTGTTTTTTTTTATGAAATGCATGTATGTTTTTTTTTTTTGCACCATTTTCTTTGCATAAAATATGATTCCTTTTTTGAAATATCGGCTTGCTTTTAAAACGAACACCTGAAATCAACTATTTACAAAATCTGTTAACAACTCTAAAACAATTTGCTTCAACAGAATACTGTCCCCATGACCACAACAGGTTTTTTATTACATACATTTTACTTGGTACAAAATAATTTGCTTTACAATTTCCAACGGTCTCCATCCTCAAATGCTCAGTGTGGGATTATGTACACAAGGGGGCGGGAAGGACTGGTGTCATGTGATCTGATGCGGAGCTTCCAGCATCTCCATCAGGAAGGTGTCGATAGGCGTGTCGCCGATTAACTTGAAGAAGAAGAGATGCTCCAGACACTTGAGGCCGATGGAGCGCAGGGCAGGCAGCCGCAGCAGGAGTTTGGCAAACCTGCAAATAATGTGACAGTGCCAACCAAATAAGTCAGCGGTTTGTCGATGATATCCGTGCTTTTAAAATCCCTTCTAAGTCCTTCTCAGGACAAGACAACATACTTTCTAGTACTTTTTATCAAAAAGTTAACAAAACACGATTTTTTTCTTCTTTCTGTATTTTTTACTTAGAAAATGGGGTTGCCCACACAATACAGGTGTCATTATAAAGACCCACCTCAATAAAAATCTTGTAGTATTTTTCTCATGACAGAGACATATATGAAACAAAGTAGGATTAAAAATGTCTTTCTGAGTATTTCTTGATTCAAATCACATTGGATCAGGAGCAGAGAGAAACCCATCGTTTAAAAAAGCTCCGGTTTGTGACGCAGGAACAGGCTGGCATATTTTGTTAGTGAAACAAAAGGAAGTTTTGAAGGTAAGGTGTCTGTCCTTTCAGCATATGAAGCATTAAGACACTTTTTAAAGTCTTTAATAAACTTAATTCTTTGGTCAAAATCACTTCTGTGAGATTTTATAAGAAGCAGAGTGAGAAACGGATGTCTGCTGTGTATCTGAGCACGTCTTACCTGCCGGGCTGGTCTGGGTACTTCTGTTTTGTATATGCCTCCAACGAAGCATAAACCTTTTCCCTCAGCGCCTCCACCTCTGATGGGTTTGACAACCCTTTTGCATCTAAAACAAAGCCAAACACAGGTTCAAGTGTGACTTAGTTTGCTCATAATATTCTGCATTTATTCAAACAACAAAATGAAAAAAGGATTTTGAAGTGACTGAAGGCCCGACAGACCTGGGTTGAAGAGGACGATCGCTCGCAGGCAGCCGAGCTCCGTCTTGTCCATCTGCATGTCTTTCATTTTAGAAACCAACTCTGTCAGGACCCTGCAGGAAATACACACATCCAAACCATCTCTGCAAAGGGCTCCAGCACAACCTTAGACACATGTCTGTGTAACACCGTTACGCACACAAGTCTACAAGCTGAAATGTTGGCACACTGATGTGTTCAAACAAAACCCTTTTCAGGTCTGTTTGTCCATCAGCCGCAATAGAAAAGAAATCTTTTGATTCGCTGCGTGGCTCCGAACAAATCCTGCAGAATTTTGGTTTTAACTGCAGAGATTTCATTTTAAACAAGAAGAAGACAAAGAACCGACTCAGATGAGCCGTAAAACACCTTTTAGATCCGCCTTCTAAAGTCTGAAGAACAGAATCCTGCAAGGACACAACCTGTGAGAATCTCTGCAGCCAAAGAGAAAACGCTTTTCCTGATCTGCCGTACGACCTCTGTCTAACATCCTCCAGCAGAAATGAAGCCTCACTGCAGGAGTGTGGCATTCAAATATTTGGTCCACTAATTTTTACAAGGTAACTCCTTGATGTCCAGCCGAAGCTTCTCCTCAAACTGGATCATCCAGATTTTTCCTCATGTTTTCTGAGGCCTGCAGGCTCTTATCAAGCTAACATTTCTTTCACATCATTTGTTTTTTATTTCACTGGTTTACTTGATGTTGCACATCCAAAAGCATTTCTGCAAATGCACCAGAGTTAGCCAAAAGACAGTTTTTTTATCTGTTGTCTCTGGTTGCAAAAACAACTAAACAATAAAGGCATAAATGAGAATGTAAAGTATTTACAAACATTGTAAAAATGTGAAAATACCATGTGAGTTTAAAGAAACTCCTAAAAAAAACCTGGAGAAATTCAAGTTACTCATTTATGTCGTGACTCATCACAGTAAACCTTTCAAAGGAAGAAGATTTTTAAGCCCAGTTGTTGTGACTCAATCAGGACCAAAATACCTTTTCAAAATACTACATCCTGTTTCAAGAAGCTTCTTTTTAAAGTCCATTTTAGTATAAAAACAGGTTATTCTTACATCAACACTAAAAATTGTGTTTTCTTACTTCATCACTTATTGAAACACAAGGAGCTTTTATTTTACATGGCAGCTCAACTGTGAGCTTCTCACCTGTCAAAGATGGATCCGACTCCGGCGCTGTGGGCGCTGCTCCTGTGGACATGGAGCCCCGTAGCCAGCAGAATGCCGTCCTTAACGGTGACAGAGCGATGTGAGAAGGAGGCGATGAGCAGCTCATTCCAGCCTGGATTTAAAGAAATACAGGAAACCTGTCAGTTTTGGTAAACTTGAAGACTCTCCTGTCAGGTTTGTGGTGTTACCAGCAGAGGCCAGTGTTGCTGTGGAAGAACTGCTGGACTCAGCTGTTATCTTTGGTTTGAATGCGCCGTTAAACTAAATGGGAAAATGAGCTGAAATATGTCTGAAATGAATGGAAGAAACTCCACACAAACGGGTGGAGTCAGGGCTTTTACAGAGGCTTCCGCCGCCAATATTCAGACATGTCGGCGTGCTCCTCAAGCGTTCAGAGAGGTTTTTGCGCCATTGCCTACCTGCTCGTAGTAAGATGACCTGGTCATCTAGGGGGAGGTCGGAGAAGTGCGGGATCCTTTTGGCCCACTCCACCAAGGTGAAGAGCTGCTTGTCTGCCGCCTGGCAGATATTGGTGACGGGGTCGTTGGTCTGGACAAAAGCAAACATCAGAACAAAAATATGAAAAAGTGGTCATTTAACATTTTTACTGTTTATTCATTTCTTTGAAACAAATCTTTTACCAACCACAGTTACAATAACGGCTAAAACTTGGTGAGTTCGTTTCTGTGAAGGATTTCAGTGATCAGTAGGGGTGGGCGTATCGATCTAAGTATCAATATTATCGATACCAAGGTGAAGTACTGATACTAGAGTGATGAGATCGATGGTTTCGTTGCAGTTGTTCTTCAATACGTACAGTAGAGTAAGAACTTACTTACGGAGTTCATGCAAGAGCAGCGTCTATCTGTTTGCAGTGTTGCCAGATCGGGCAAAAAACAAAACCAGTCCAATTTGAGTAAAGACTCGCTCAGTTTGAGCAGGACAACTGCCAGAGTGGCAAGATTGTCTTTCTGTGTGAACACCTCCCTGCTTCATCAGAGAGAGTCATTAAAGAGTCACATATTTGCATGAAACGGCAGGACTTTTTGTTGTGTTGTTTATCTTTTTATATTTCGTACAGTGTTGCTTTTGTTTTCTTTATTTTATTGCTGCCTTTTTAAATATATTTGTTTGTGGTGCATTTTTGCTTTTTTTTATTTGTAATATTTTCTTCTTGTTATAATTATTGTTTATGTCATTATTAATATACATGTTCTATATTTGATATATGCTCAGTTTACATTGTTGAGATCAGTTAATTAACATTTTTATTTGACAAATGCCTTTGTTCTGTTTTATTATGCACTTAATTAATAAAAAATTGTGTATTTCTAAATTGTTCCATAATCAAACATTTCAAGAACAAAGTATCAGGATCTGTGATACCAACCCTGCAATTACTTGATACCCAAATTCCCAGTGTTGGCCACTCCCAGTGATCAGGGGAGCCATAAGCTAAGAGCAGGCTGTTACTGTCAGGAGTCAGAGCTCTGTCTCCCCCTCTGGTTTCCTGGTTTCCTGTTTTTTTGGTTCTTTTTTTATTGTATGAGAGTTAAAAAAAATACCCCTTGCTGGTGTAAAAGGAAAGGTTGGAAGTCTGTCATAAAAAGAAATCTTCATAAAGTCACTTTTGGAGTTGTATTCTAACATTTTACTGTGTCACAATGTCACCAAATTAAATGAAAATACTTTTCACAGCAATTATAAATTTCAATTAAAAACAGGCTATTTAGATTAATTAATCACACAAAAATGAATGGCATGACGGCACTAGCTATAAAACCCACAGTCAAAGTCATCATGTTGGCCTCTGATTGGGTGAATCCTATTCTGAGTGAATTTTTGTTAAAGGAGAGCTGCGATTCTTACAGAGTTCCCAGGACTGCTATCGCTGTACGTCTCTGTTTTGGGCTCCACAGCCAGCTCAGCATCCAGGATCTTGTCCACGGGCATCTCCTCGTTGAAACTGCAAGTAGACTCAACCTCGTTCTCCCCGCGCTCCTTCCCACGCTGCCTTTCTTCCTGTACCGCTGCACACACACAAACGGGCATTTAAGATCAAACATGCTTTAGCATCCCTCTCAGGAGTTCAGCCAGCAGCAGCCGAGTTTCCTCACAGAAGAACCATTGCAGCCTGATAGCACACGAGGAGGACTTCAACATCACATCTCATCCGGAGAAAAGGAAAATGTTTCTCTATTTAACTGATATTTAAGGTTTAACATCATGAATGTTCCAACAAATAGTTTGGAAGAGATAACTCGAATAATATTTATTTTGATTTTGGATAAATAAACTTTATGTTGACTTTTTGGGGAATTTTTTTATTAACTTACTAAAATAACTGGGCTAAATATTCTAACTAGGATCTACAAAACCTGCTTTACCTTAAGATTTTCTATGTTTCTATTAACTTTTCAGTTTCTACAAAGCTTTGCTACAACTCTTTTCACTCCTAACCCTCAAAAAGAAGCTTCCAGCTTCAGAAACTCTTTCATTTTTTTCTGCTTTCAGTCTAAAACCTAAAGGAGCACAACTCCAGACCACATCAAGCATATGTCAGAGATGTTCCCACACCTTCTCTCTTCATGCCCATAGCCAGGCACTTCTGGTAGCGACAGTACTGACAGCGGTTCCGCTGGCGTTTGTCGATGAGGCACTCCTTGCTGTCTCGACATGTGTAGGTGAGATCTTTGCGGACGGTCCTCTTGAAGAAGCCCTTGCAGCCTTCACAGCTGTACACGCCGTAGTGCTTCCCTGTAGGACACAAAGCCACATCAGTGGCGCTTTCAACCAACATCTGCACGCCACACGGTACACGAATGCGGGCTCTGAGGTTTCTTCTTTAACTTAAGTCTTATTCTAAAGAAGTCACTTTCAGATTTCTGACCAGGACTGATGTTTGTCAGATGTTTCCTGGAATTTAAAAAATGTGCCCCCCACCCCCACGTTACCTGAGGAGCGATCCCCACAAATGGCGCAGATGTGCTTTGACATCCCCCCCGGGCTGGTACATTGGTAGTTTATGTTCCCCAGGTTCTGCAGACCCGGCGGAGGCTTGATGTCCTCGGAGCTGCTGACACTGTTCATAGAGTTCATCTGAGGATGACGGCAGGACAGAAAGAACAAAGAATTAAATAGACCAGAACGCAGGAAGGAGGAGGAAGTGAAAAGTGTTGAGCCGTCTTATGACACTCTCTCACTTCACTTCGTTTTTTGCGATTTGTCTTCCGCTAGATGTCTTTTTTTTTCTTCCCACCCACACGCTTTGTTGTTAAAGTGGCCCAGCATGTGATCACATGCTCATGGTGGGAGGGGCTAAGGCCTGTCATACAGGTTTTTTAACGTTTGTTGACTAATGGTGGAAAAGATGCTTTCACACTGCGCAGTTCTACCATGTGACAGCAGAGGGCCCTCGAGGAAACATGACTCCTAATGAATGTAAGGCTCACATGATCAGTCCCATTAGACTTCATTTAGTTACTGTGATAATATCTACTTGTGTTTAAGTCAGTCTCCCTTCATTTCCACATGTTTTCTGCCTTTTTCTTCTTAAGTCTGTCAGTATTTTCCACAGATGACTGCATCCTGTTTGTGAGATCATTTATAGAGAACATCTGGGACTGCAGTGAGAAAGACCTCTCTGAACCCTGATCCCCTGTATATTTAATGCATCTTAGCATATAGGAAACTCTTGCGCAGTCGGTTCAGGCTCTCCCTATAACTTATTTACACTGTGCACTCTGAAGAGCCCGTAACACAGATTGGAGGCAGACAGATGAGAGGAAGCTGTAAAACTCTCTGTTTTTGGGTGTTTTTTCTCTTATTTGGGGGGTGGGGGGTGGAGGTTCATGGTAAGGGACTACATTTCCTGCTGATAAAACACCATCCCCTGTGCACTTGCCCACAGGTGAGGCAGTGGGGCATTTCCTCACAAAAGCCAGTTCTACTTCCTCCAACAGCTATTCTCACACAGACTGAGGACTGAGGCCTTTATCGACTGTTCCTCCAACAGAACGCTGCTTCAGACTGACTGCAAGCTCCAGGAGAAAAGAGCTGAAAGCAACATGGATGGGTTATTGATGCGTCATACATTCTTTATTCAACACATGCTAAGAAATGCATGCTGGTTCCTGAATGCAAGTTTTCGTTGAGTCTTTACTGGGTCAGGGGAAATGTTGTGTCTGCGTAACGAACCTTTGAAAGCAAACTTTTGTTTTAAAAAAGAAAACATTTGAATCTTAAATTGTTTCATATATGTACTCCATGATGAGAAAAAGGCTCCAAGAACACGCTAAAAACACGATTTTCATCGGAGTGGGTCTTTAAGATAGTTTTAATGTACACAAGAGGATTTAGTGACATTCAAATACGGTTTATTGAATGATCCTTTCTCTTAAAAAATAGAAATATTGTGACGTTTTGTAAATATTTTGACACCATACTTTACAGACACTTCTCTGCATTGTTTGTCTAATGTATGATCAGTTGCTAATATTGTAGCTGTCAAAACTGGAGGAAATCTTTCTTTTTTTCCAATTGCTGTTATTTTCTCTGCAGAGAGGAGATGCATCTTCTTGAGCTACAACATTGCTCAGTCCAGGAGGTACGTCATAAGACTGAACAATATCATCTCCTTTAGGAGGAAGCCACTAGATTTTAGCTTCCTGGATTTAGAAACTAGCTTGTTTTAGCAGAAAAAAGCAGGCCAGCAGGCCGTCAGGTCAGACCTGCTTGAAGAAGGCCTCTTCCCGGGTCTTTTGTGCTCCATGAACAACAGTGCAGTCGTGTGTGAGTTACGCCCTTTGAAAGTGAGAAGATGCAACCCCTCAAAGACAAGAGGATCCCACACAGCCAGAGCAGCCAAAGTATAAAGAGAGACAACGAACGAAGACAAAGGACAGCTTCATCTCTGTCTGCCAGTTATCTGTTAGAGGTGATGCTGCGACCGGCTCTCATGTGCTTTTGCATACAGTAGTTGTTCACAAGTCAAAGATGACCTCAGGGTGAGAAGTTTAGAGGTCAGTAGAAGGGTAGGAGAAAAAGAAATGACAAAGTGCAAATGTTTAAGACTCAACCTTCCACATGCTGGAAAAGTCTTCCAGAATGAAGAGCGTAAATTAGCCAAAGAATGCAAGACTTAATGGATGTGGGTCATACCAAAGGAAGAAGCTGAATTTAGCTGCATTCCTGCCTTCAAATCGAAGCCGTTGACAATTTCTATCTAGAGATTTACTCAAAGGAAAGGTCATCTCAGAAATGCAGAGTAAAGCAAACAAAGATGTTGAAAAAACATCAACCTAAGAACCAAACTGGCTTTAAATAAAACCCACTTTCACTCACCTGTGAACTGTTGAGCTGTCCGAAGTTCATGCTGGGACTTGACTGCAGCGACACGGAGGGCGATCCCAGAGACGACGTGATGACGGGATACGGAGAGACCAGCCCGTTCATCGGCAGGCCCAGGCTGGACATGGGGGACTGGATTTGCCTGGAGGTGCTGATGACTGATGGGTGGCCCACCATGCCACCCATGGGAGGAGGAGGATGTGTGTGTGCTGCGCTCATCGGCCCTGAAGAGTCTGAAGAAGGAAATGTCATCAGTCAAGACATAAAAAAGGACTCGACACCGAAAGGTTTGAAGCATCAGCTGCACAAATCTGATTTTGTGGAAGTTAATTTGCAACGAGAGAGGTGTGAGACAACCGTCCGATAAAGTTAACACCCCAACCCTGACCTTCAGGGACACGACATGAAGACAGCGCTGCATGGAGAGATGCAGTTCACCAGAACTCTGAAAAAAACCCACAGTCCAGCCGTCAATTTAAGCGTTACGATGGAAAGAGAAATTTCAGGAGCAAATACTGACATCTCCAGCTTTGTAGGATAAAAGTGAAAACGTATCAGATATCCAGAAGAGAAGCATCAAACTCTTCACGTCATGACAGTTTCTGATCAGTGAAGCTAAACACGGGAATTAAAACACCCTAATGAACCAAAAAAAAAAAAATCTTTACCAACTACTCTGTCTGTGGTTCTATTAGCACTCGCTTTTATTAAAAAAATGTGAAAAACAAATCATTTCACTTATTATAGCCTTAAATACTCAATATTAGAACGTGTTTTAGGTGCAGCAAGAAAGAATAAAAACATTTCAAAGTGCTAAAACAACATTAGAAGTTTGTCTAAGTTTAGAATATATTTTGCACTGAAAAAAAAGCATTTTGAACAAAAATATTGCACAAAAATGTGGTTTTCTTAAAAAACAAAATATTTTTAAAATACAGTATAGTAACATTTTTGATGCTTTGTCAATTAATTCTGCTGGAAGATTGGAGTAACTGAACTGGGTTTGTTTTTAAGTCTCAAATAAAAAGAAAAAAATGATCATTTAAAAAAGAAATCATCTGAAACAAATCTTTTGGCTTTTCAACCCCTTCTCCAAGTGTTAGAAAGTGCAGAACTGTATTGCTGCATTCACAAACTTGACATATTTTTGTGCATCCAACATGTCTGACTCCTTTTTCCAGCCAAACAATAAATCTCATATATATGTTCATGCTTTCCCTCTTGTTTGTATGTGAGAATAACAAAAAATAAATAAAAAAGAGAAAAAGGAAGTTTTTTAATGCACAACTTTGCATCAGAGTATGACATGATTTTACTGAATATTTGACTTTTTTGTCAGAGTTTTTGACATTTCAGTGGTCGAAAGAATCTACTTGTAAAAAACTAATGAAAAAATTAAAAATAGAATAAAGTAAGCCAGTATTTTATTTATTTTCAATTTTTTATCTTCAATTCTAATAATGAAAAAATATGTGTACACATTTTCTTTTATAATGCCAATCTGTGTAAAGATTGTGAAAAACAGAAAAATGTGGAACATCCTCTGTGCTCCCAAAGGATCTGATGGCTTAAACAGGGGAGGCTTTTTTACCTTTTTCACTGCTACAGTCTGCAGCAGCAAATCACTACAGTCTGATGATTTAAAACCATCACTAGCGCCAAAAACTCCAGTTTTATCAATTTAAAGGCATCAGAGAGGAGAAAAAAAATCCCTGAAAAGTAGGCGTTCAAAATCAGGCAGACGTGTGTTTTACAAAGAGACAAACGTTTGATTTTTTATGAGTCAAAATTGACCCTTAACTCAAATGTTTTAAAAAATTGACGGTGACCCCGAAAGGGATAAAGCAGTTTGGAAAATGAATGAATGAAATTGACAGTGGTAATTATTTTGGGGATTCTTAATTCATGCTAGATTGCAGGAGACATTTCTGCATCTGTTAGAAGGATTTTATTCAGAGATTATTTCAACTTCAAGAGATAAAAAAAAAACTGGCTCACAATTTTTAGAATTCAACACAAACGTTGCAAACAAAACAACACAAACCCTTTGCAGCCAGACAGTTGAAACATAGTTCAAATCTGCCTGAGTTTTTTATGCTGTTAGTGCTCCATAAAATAAGGCCCATGTGATTTTGGTCACAGGGTGCAGACTTTGAATTTATTGATGTAAGCTGACAGGCTGGCATTTACATAGATGACCTATTTAGAGCAGCCATCAGTCAGCTGGCTAACAGGGCATGGTGTGTAATTTCATGCACGTGCTGTAGCTGTGAATACAAATTTTGGCAAATGCCATCATCGTCCGCGTACGTATGTTCTAAAACGAGCGTGTACTGTACGCGCCATCAATGCAAATGCCAGTGGCCTTCGCCGTGCGGACGCACATCACTGGACTCATGTTTCTGACTCAAGAAAATGAAATGAACTGCATTTCCAAGCAACATTCTCCAGAAAATCATGCTGCCACAACCATCTGGACCTGCCTGGAAAAGCCTCAGCTTGTGGCCTCCAGCATCCAGAAACCAGCATCACCGGGTCACAGGTCCACTTAAAGGTCATGTTTACACACAGGAGAATCATTTCCTTTTTGTTTTGGTAATCAAAGCAGACTAAGAGGAATACATTGATCAAATCAAATATGGATTATACTCTCTTCAGAGGAGATGTGTCAAATCTTTTGTTACATACATACATTTAACAGAGAATAAAATAATACTGATAAAAAATGTCTAAGGGTGAATTCAGACTCAAAAGGTCCGCTGGTCTGGACCGAGTCTGCTTTATGTGGTCTGGATTTAGTCCTCCACCTTAAATTTGGTCTGTATTTAGCCTGCCGTCTCCTGGACGGAGTTGCTGCGTCTCGTTGTTGCTCCACTACTCTACATCCCATATTGTTCAAATTTGCTGCTTCCCTTCCTCAGCAATAGTTGACTACTTTTATCTGCATGGCATATTCTGATATTCTGGAGACTGTAAAAGCATTATGGATAAAGTGATAATCAGACTATATTTTTATCAATAAACGGTTCTGTAAATGATTTCAACATTTGGACTCAGTTCAGTTCCTGAAACTGTCATAGCTCAGTGACAGAGGTTACAAGAAAGTTCAACACCATTTGAAAGAAATATATTCTGGCCGGGAAAGGGAAATGTTTGGGTTCAAAAGCAGAAACACCTTCATGATACAAGTACATGAACAAAGTACAAATATTTTAAAACTGAATCAAATGTTGGAAAGATAATAAGAAACTAAGATAAGTTCTCGTGTTCCTCTTTCAATGCACATAATGAGGCGAATAAGTCAAATGTTCTAAACGAATACTCTGCAACTTTGCACTGATTACTGAAATAAATAAACACAATAAACAAACAACCCTGTGAGTGAGCTCAAATAAGAATCCTGCTCTTTAGTCAAAACTCTTTTGAAACTTAAAGAAAGCATTTCAATTAATTTCTGTCAATTACAAAGTGTTGCGCTGTTATGTATTTTTTAATGAAGCCAGACATGCTGCTGAAAAATGATGACCTGTTTGAATAAGAAACAACATCCTCCTATCATTGCATTCTGCTCTTGTCTCCTGTTCTTTTGGGATTCTGGCTGAATGTGGGAATGTCTTTGGGACTTGATCTGAGGACGAGAACTAAACTCGATTCTGTGCAGCTTTTCATCCTCAGAGGGCAGCAGTTGTCCCAGGAAACTCATCCAAAGATGTTTTTTTTCTTTGCCTAAATACCAGAAAAAGTTCAACGTTCACAAACAGAATTTGGATTTAGTTTTTCCTGCCAAATGTACCAAAGGGATTCTGTTTTCAGGCTTGTCAAAATTGTTGCAAATGTTTTGAAATGTTGCTCAGATGGTTAACCTCTGTGGGTATAAAGTAAGTAAAATAATAGAAATCTGTTTGATGATGAAGAGTAAAACAGGGACGATTGTCTTCAAACTGGACACAGAGTTTCTGTTTGACACTTAAAAACACAGCTGGTCATTCAGTCCCTCTCTTAATGCCAAGAAACAGATGTTGTGCAACTTCCTGTTTAGCACTGAGACTAAAGCCTCCGCCCTCTTTTTACTCTCTTTCCTTCTCCAGTTCTTTATAGGAGGACTTAAAAACAAAACAAATCCAACACCTGCATTTGTCCTGCAGAGGTAACAGGTCGTGTGAGAAACACTAGAACACAGCTTGTGCTCTTCTCTGTCAGCATCAAACAGAACAAGAACAAAAAACTGCTTTTCTGATTTAATGTTAAAGGCGGGAATGCTGGAGCACATGTTAACCACTGAACAGTGTTATGCAATAGATGATCACTGTACAGCTTGTACTGTGTCTGTGCAAACACCCCCCCCCCCCCGTCTTTATGTGCGGGGTCAACTCCCTGTCAGGTGCAAAAAGATCTGTTAGATCTTCAGAGTTCCAGCAGTTTTCTTCCTTCTTAGGCACCAAGAATTCTGATCAAATGGGTTTTTTTTTACTGGAAAATCCAGGTTTAACTTCTGATGACACGTTTGCAGGAAGTCATCTGGAGAACAACAGAACATTTGGATGAACTAACTTCATCTCTGTAACTTTTTCAGTTCTTCTATTACAAAGACAAAAGAGAAACTTTGCAATGAACAAGTTTCTCTGCTGCTATGTTTTCAACTCTTGGATGAGGTGTGAGAAGGAAGGTCGGGGTGGGGGAGTGTGTGTGGGGGTGGCTACTGTGATATTTTTAGATACTATTAGGAGTATTTTGTACTTTGCCGGACTGTGACGCTCCGGACACGCCTGAACTTGGAAGCTGAGCAGGGTTGGGCCTTTAGCTAGTCCTCAGATGGATTCCTCCCAGGAAATACCTGGTGCTGAGCGTTACTTTAGCCACATGGAGGCGCTCCCAGCAGTTTTCACCATTGACTGTATCTCTGTAACTGGACTGAGTGCGTGTGACGTCACTCGTAGAAAATGGCCACTTTTTCCCGAGGCAGCCACCACCATGTTGGAGCCAGATGGTGTTAGTGAGCAGTGATTGGTCCAAATTGGTCTAAGTCAGCGTTTCTATGGAAACCACTCTGGCCAATCAGAAGTAAGCTTGTTGGTAGGCCACACCCCTACCACTTAAATTTTATGCGGGGAGGGGACCAGCAAAGGGAGACCCAAAAATGGGCTTCATTAGGCAGTGATTTGTGTGAATCCTGGGGTAATTTGCTGTGGCGCCCCCTGCAGGAAGTAGACAGACGAAAAAGCAAAAGTATTCTGTTCATTTTCTCACAGACTTTTCAGTAGTTTGGCTTTTTTTCTTTCAAATCAAATGAAGGGAAAAACACAGTTTTTTTCTCTGCTCTTATTAAATAGCAAATTTCACATCATGTAATGTAACTTTTTAATGGCTTTTCTACGGTTTGAACCCGATCCTTTCTAACTGTTCTGTTCTGAAAACTAAATGCAAATAAATCACTGGAATGAAGCTACAGTAAAGATTTGCTTTAAGTTACAAGACAAAGCAGTGACAGGAAAATATAACCGTGTGATTTTAAAGAGATAATCTTCTGTGATGAGAGCATGCTCAGAGCAGAGAATGTGTTTGGGAAAAGAACGTGTAGAAGAAGAAGCAGCAGTTTACGTAAATTAACTTTATGCTGCATCGCACGAACACCCAGAAACTTCACTTTGTGCTTTGACGACTTCTAGATTTGAGAAATAATCAGGAAATCCTACCCGCAGACACTGATAGATCTTTTCTGAGCAGAGTTTGTTTTTCTACGCTCCCTGTCTGCATGTGTGCAATGCGACACTTCAGCATCTATCTGAAGACAAACAAACATGCAGAGCAGTGAAGGGCACCTTTGACCACTGGCGTTGCCAACCAAAGGTCGCCTCTTGCCAAACTTCTGAGCCAAATTCAAAAGAGTTTCCTGCCTGCAGCTGAGATGGAGTGAACGTTCCCATAAATGACTGCAGCAGAGAGGCAGCAGCACAAGTCACCAATCTGTGACCAGTTTAAGGGTGTGTTCAGGGTGTGCAGCTCCTGTTGTTTCAAATAAAAAACAGACAACTTCTCACAGCAAAATCTCCTTTTTCTTTCATATATACAGAAGCACACTGTTGCTGACTCACCTTTAACATACCTGTAATGTAAAACCTTTTCCTTTCCCCTCTACAGAGCAAATACTGCTCAAGCAAACCGTTACAGGTCAAAAATTAGATTAGGATTAGCTGCATTACCGATTATAGGACTAAATTCTACTGATAAATAGCAGAAAAGTTCATTTGCGAGACAAATATATCAATTTATAGTCAGAGAAAGGAAAACTCTACAGGTGTGCTCAGAGACGTCAGAATATTCATTCATTCATTCATCTTCCAATCCGCTTTATCCCTTTCGGGGTCACGGGGTTGCCAGAGCCTAACCCGGCTACTCATGGGCGAAGGCAGGGTACACCCCTGGACTGGTCGCCAGTCTGTCGCAGGGGCCACAATCACACACCCACACACACATGCACACCTAGGGACAATTTACAGTGACCAATTAACCTATGAAGCATGTTTTTGGACGGTGGGAGGAAGCCGGAGTACCCGGAGAAAACCCACGCATGCACGGGGAGAACATGCAAACTCCACACAGAAAGGTCCCCCAGCCAGGACTTGAACCGGGAACCTTCTTGCTGTGAGGCAGGAGCGCTAACCACTGCGCCACCGTGCAGCCGACGTCAGAATAGATTTATAAAAAATACAGTACAGACTATGAACTGTGTTGAGCTAAACTGTATTTAACTTGTTGTAATTTTGTTTGAGCTGCCATGGCTGGTAAATTTCTCCTCTGCAAGATTGAAAATGTTTTTAATCCAATTTGATAAAAATCATGCACAAATCCACTTTCCGATGTGACATTCCACCATTTCCCAAGACTTTACAGAAACAATATATCCCAATTTTTAAAGAGTAAGTCTTTGAAAACTTTGCCTGAATAAAATTGCATATACTGTTATTAGACAAAAAAAACACTGAAGATTTTTGCAGAACATGGACACTTTACACTGTTGTGACCTTTTGGGACCTTAAGTAGTCTATATTGTCATATAATTATTAAATGCCTTTTTCTATTTACTCACCTATCTTTAATCTATAACTTTTTATGCTCTTAGAAGTACTATGGCTGTATATGTTTGTACATAAAGTTGATTTGAATTTAAAAATACATTTTCTTTAACAAACATTAAGCACTATGACTGTATCTCACAGAGAAGTTGGTTTTAACTAAGCACTTTCCATGTGCTTCTATTTTAAAACTGTGTTTTTGTGTTTTTAACATGTTCTTGTTTTTCTGATGAGGAAGGACATCTATATTGAGAAATTAAGATCAAAACTGCATTTCTGAGTATCTCTTTATTCAAATCATTGTTAATCAGAAACAGCTGAAAATTATTCCGATGCATCCACTTGCAGACAAATATATCCATGCACGTCTTTGTTTTCCTCATCTGAGCTGGAATCTGGATCCAACTTGTATAGCTTGGTAGTTCCAGTATTGCTCACCATGTTTGTTGCACTGCTAGTGTTATGTTGGGGTTGTGAGGGGCCTCAAGCAAGAGAGTGTAAACAGATGGATTACTCCACGCCAACTATTCTGCACACAACTCCGAGGTTAATTTCTAGTAAACTGCTCTGGAGAAACTATGTCCTAGAAAATTACACCGTTTTTTTGGATTTTGCTGCATAATCATAAGTCAAAAATCACTGGGAACGCTTCGAAAATAGATCAAAAGATGATCGGAGTGGGACTTTGAACTAAACTTGAAGGATTAGCAGGGTATAATCTCCTAAATTATTGTTTAGAATAGAATGACAAAAAAAAAAGATCAGTGCTGCTGTAATAAGAGCTGGGCAAAAGTCTTTAGAAGAGCTCTTGGAACCATAATTTCAAAGTACCAAAAGACAAAACCTTTAACAAAATGAAACTCCCAGGTTAGTTTTTAACAAATATGATTCTACCTTTATTCTGAAAATCAGAAAAAAAACTGCTGTGCTCTTCCTGTATTAAAGATGGATAAATGGATAAAGCTGTGCTGCAGTAGACCAATAGGTCCACATCAATGGGCCACATCAACGCATCCAAATGCCAAACAATGTAACAAGACAGAGTGGTTGGCTGAGGAGCAGATCCTTCGGACCCCAGCATATGAAGACCCCCAGAAATACAGACCAACAGCGATAGATGATTCACCCACAGCGAGAACAGAGCGACTGCAGGTACAACTCCTACACAGGAACAAAAAGCTAGACAATCGACATCTGCCGTTTCTAATGACTCACACAAAAATCTTTTTGTTTGTTTCCAACCTGTTTTGCAAAAATCCAAATTACACGTTTATCTTCCAGAGCATGTGTGCAGCCCACAGAGCTGTAAATGTGCTTCTTGGAGCAATCGGATAGACAGTCAGCGGAGCTCATTAGATGCAGCGGACATGTAATTAAGAAATCTTCTCAGTGCCGATCCAGATCCCCAACACGAGCTGTAAGCCCTCATGCACACACACACACACACACACACACACACACACACAAACCATGCCCACAATCTGATAGCACAAAAAAGACGACGCTTATATGTCTGTTTTTTATGCGCTCCATCACAGAACCACAGCCTGTCAAAGTTTTTTTTAATACTAAATGAGATTGATGTTTGATCAATTGTGTCAGTAAATCCTCTTATCCCTGGATAAGTACTACAGCTCAGCAGGCCAGCTGTCAAAAAGGAAGGAGGACAGGGAGGAGGAGATGAAAGCGGAGCAGAGGGATGTTAAGGAGCAAAGGATGGACAGATAAATGACAGGTTAGAGGGATGGGGGTGGGCACTGTCCTGCTTCCCTTTACCTCATCCCCACCACAAAAAAAAAGAAATCATTTCTTTTTTTAGTCCAGTGCAAATATTTTTTAAGAGAAGGCAAAGATTGCTGGAGAAAATGAGGATGTGCTGCACTGTTTTCTGCAGTTACATAACCAGCAGCAAAGCTAACTGAAGCTTAGCAGCTAAATGAATACTTGCTTTATACAGTCAGGAAAGCATTTTAGGTCATTTCTATTATGCATTAGTTGCATAAAATGTAAAAACACAGATATACACGTTGAATCAGTTTGTTAATTTTAGTAAAAACAGGCAAAAAATGCCAGAAGTGTCTCTAGCAATCGTCTTTAAAAACCAAAATGTGCATTTCTAGAACATTTTCCTGTATCTCCTCCAGAGAAAGATGAACTAAACGTTGCCACATTTACATATAATTCATGTTTAAGGCAAAAAACAATATCTGTAATTGTAAAATATATTTTAAATGACCTTTCCAACTTGCATGCCACATTTCCTGCTTCTTTACCTCCATGAGCACCAACTATGTGGAGTTCAGCAGAGAGGATCAATACGGAGGTCAGGGCAAAGACGGAAAGAGATAAAGATTGTTTTCCATCTGATGAAAAAAGTTTAAACAAGAGCTAAAACAGAACAGGCTGACCAAGCAGTCCAGAAGAGCAAACACACGGCTGGACTGAAAAGCCCCAATGCAAATCACGGCATCCACCCTTTTGGAGGTGAGGTAACACAAACTAGTTCCTGGAAACAGGTTTTCTCTATTAGCAGGGTAGGAGGGGGTACAGAGGTTCATGTCATAACGACAAACACACAAAACAAATTCTTCTCACAACACAATTAGACAGATCAGATCAGCCTGACTTCTGGATTTAGTGACCAGATCTTTGAATTGGGTAATAAAAGATAATTAAATAGGTAATTAAAGTTTAAGCATTTGAAAAAAAATGCAGTTTCAAAAAGCTTGTAGCAGTGATGTTGGTGCTACAATCAGTGGGCCACAAGCTCTATTCTGATGCATCCTTTTGCAGACCAATAGATCCATGAACGTCTTTGTTTTCCTCGTCTGAGCTGGAATCTGGATCAGAACTGTACGGCTGGATAGCTCCAACACTGCTCGCCATTTTTGTTGCACCGCTAATGTTAGGTTGGGGTTATGAGGGGCTGCAGCTAGCAAGAGAGTGTAAACAGTTGGATAATGGGAAGAAGGGTCATGCTTATCCCGCCAGCAGTCCCGCCCACAACTCAATTTCTAATGACCTCCTGCCGCTCTGCACAAACTATATCCTTGAAAACGACACAGGTTTTCCAGATTTTGCTGCATAATCATAATTAAAAAATCACTGGGAATGCTTTGACAGTAGATCAAAAGATCATCAGAGTGGGACTTCAATCAGTTTTTGTCATTTCTTAAAGTTACTGGCTCTAATGCTACTTCAACAAATAGCTATTACATCTTTACAGTTGATTCCATTGAATATACAAAAGCTGATAGCAGAAATGTGTTATTTGTTTAGGATTTACTGATGAGCAACTAAGATTGCTAGTGCAAATAATCTCAGGCGCAAACTGCAGACCTTAAACGAGGACTTACATTTTGGTTTTTACCACAAAAAGTTTAAAGGCAGAGCAGGAAGATCTCAAACACCAAATGAAATCCGACTAGATGGAAATAGAGCTGTAAGTAGAAGAGCTTGTTTCACCAGAATGACTCTAATTTATAAGTCGATCAGATGTGTGAGGGGTGTCCAGCGCTGCATTTGAGCAGACCATGACCAACAATGATCTGGAAAGAGGGAATGAAGATGGGATGCAGGCAATAGAGAGCAGAAATTGGGGCCTGGAGAGGTTTAGCAGAGGAGCAGAGTGACTGCTGAAAGACCCACTCTGATGAAAATGGTGTTTGTAACATGTTCTTGTGATGATGAAGGACATTTATAAACTAAATTAAACGTAAAATTGAATTTCTGAGTATGTCTTTATTCAAATTGTTGTGAATCAGGAGCAGATGAAAAAATGTCGTTTGAAAAGATCATATTTGTTGAAAATATATTGGGCGAGCCACAACCTCTCTGTTCCAAGCTCTCAGTAAGGGTCCGGGGAAGGGGAGACGGGGTTGCACTGCCCACAACTCAGAGGTGAATTTCTAATGAACTCCTGCCGCTCTGCAGAAACTATGTTCTAGAAGACACGTTTTTTTGATTTTGGCTAAAACGGCACCTCAGTTAATTAAAAGGGATGTCATCCACACTGTACGTCATGACCAAGTCCGAGTCCACGATTGGTCACAAGTCTGACCTAGTTCAGCTGGAAGCACGTGTTAAATGACCATGTGTAGAGCCCAAAAAAGGTTGTAAAAACTTGTGCAGCTTCGTGTGAACACGAGCTTTGAAAGCAGAAACCCGAAATGAAATGATTACATTGGATGTTTGAACGGCCATTGCGTTCTTAATGATGTTGAACCACACCAAGGTTCACTTGCAAGTAAGTGGAGACCCTGATTTAAATGACCCACTATAATGAACTAAAATGAGCTTTCACTCCTGCTAAATGAAGCAGATTACCCAAGACTCTGCAGACTGAACAGCTTATAGTAGAAGAACCCGCATCTAACAATGTGAAGGTTTTAAGCTCAACCATCGTTTTTGCTCGAAACACGAGGAAAAAGCACAAAAGCCTCATAAGCCCAGCTGTGCTTTCAGAGGAGAGAAAGATGCTCCTGCATCGCCAATAAACAAACAGGTGGATTAGTGTTAAAGGTGTTTTTGAGTTTTTCTGAATCCTTCTCCATTCTAACTTCAATGCTGCCTTTGTGTGTGTGTAACCTGCCCCTCTAAACAACAGCACACACAAAAAAGGGCTGCACTGACTGTTGTCGAACAGATAAAATCACCAACATTTGCAGACAGTTAAGCCACAAAAGGCAAAACAACAGCATGTGCTCAGGAGATCTCACATCGACACCTCCCACTCCTCCCAGGAAGACAGAAAGTCATCAGCGTGAGCGCTGCTAGAAGGATGAAGCATGACAGACAGCAGACAGAGAGATAACAGGAAAGGACAAGTGTTCAGAGTTAAACAAATAGAGAAGGACAAGGCACAGAGGGCTGGAAGTGTCCTTTTAGCTTGACTGGCATCCCTGCTGAACACATCTGAGACTTGAAGTGAGTCACACGCTCTCAGTTGAAATGTGAAACAGCAAAGCCTTGTACTTGTCAGAAGCACTTAGAACGACTGAAAGATTTTAAGAGCGGGATGTGAGCTGGAGTAAGGATGTCTAAATCACTGGCAAAAAAGAAATGCTTCCAATAAAAATACCTTTAATGATGTGTTTTAAGCAATAAATAAAGGAAATTCAAAGAAAGTCCACAGATGATACTCATAACTGTAACTGGATCATACCATACGCAGGGATTAGAGGCATTACAGTTATGTAATTTATTTATTATCTGTGCAGCACAACTATAGACTTCTGTGGAAAATCAGCAGGGGTCATTCAATTTTCAAAGAGAGGAACAAACACAGGCATGACAAAACACAACTACTCACAGTGACCTAAACCTATTTCCCTCCCTGGGCTTCCTCCAGTTGCAGGTGAAGTCCCAGGGTGCCACATGCCTACGAGCGTGGGGCTGGCAGAGAGCCAGTCACTCTGGAGTACCAGCGTTCATTCAGCAGCTACTCGATCAACCACTTTTGACGAGAGGACCGGGTCGGCACGGATAAGGAGGTGTTCTGCCGCTACAGTGGGTGTCACTGAGGAACAAAAGAGGTGGAGTCTACCAGCCCCGGTTATAGGATTACCCAGATTATCCTTCCCCGGAGATCAATCCCCTAGGAACAGTTTGCTGTCCGACTGCTGCACAAATCAGCTCTTCCACCGCCCACTCAGCTCATGTCTCTCTGTGTCTGCACTGCTGCAGGATGTCAGGCAAAAGGGGATGGGGTGGGTCAGGGAGGTGGAGGTCACATATATGGGCGTGCACGACCACATGAAGTTCCTAATTGAATCCTTTTAAAAAGGGAGAGATTATAGGATGTTCTCATACTGATGCTGGTTTTATTCTCTCCCTCAAAAAGTAGTGAAAAACAATAAACAAGAAGATGAGGAATTTTCCTCCAAACACCTGAAATTTTCTCTCAGGTGAAAAAATAAATAAACATGACAGCATGTGAACCACACATGTTCCATTTCTTGTGTTGAGTTTGTTTGTGTTCAATGGCATTCCAGGATGTCAGGAATTGTCTTGTAAATGTTGTGGGGTGGCCAAGAAAGCAAACAGCAAAGTGAAAACCCAGATGCACACACAGGCCAAAAATATACCCTAAAGGCAGCGGGGGAACAATGCCTGACAAATCCTGAGAGGAGCATAGAAACAGTCCTGTGTAGTGGGATCAGTGCTAAAGGACTTTGTGTGTCAGAAATGGCTTTCAAAAAAACAATAATCGCATGTTGGGATTAAAGAAAATACCTATAAATCAGATGCATGCTTCTACTATGTGATCATGTTATTAATTTATCCTCACAGAAAAAAGGAAGCTAAAACCGATTTTAGCTACAACTGAATCTTCTGAAAACTCCTGTCAGTCCATCAAATATTTACACAGTGCATTAAACACAACGCTGAAAGCTGAAGAAGCTTTCTGTAAGGTGCGTTTTACCCCTGTATGAGGGGTTGATCCGTCCAGGTGAAGCAGGTTCTCGGATTGTCTGCGCCCATGGAGGGTCATTGAGAGAAGCGGCTGCATCTTTTACACCAGAGCTTCAGCTCCAGGGTTGACAATCTTTTGACGGCCGTAATTCTTCAACCGTTTACAGAATTAACGTAATTCCTGCTGATTCTGAAGCGGAGAAAAGACGCTTTGCACCGATATGCAACACTTTACAGAATCTGATTCACATTGAACACGGAAACAAAGATTTATGTTTATGTCATGTGTGTCATGCAGTTCTCTTGAGGCTCGTACGACCACCTCAAGGGACGTCATGAAAAAGGAACGTACCGTTGACGTGTGTGTGTGGTTAGTGTTTTGTGAAGTATTCGTAAGGATGATGGAAGTTACACACAATTACGACACGGGGTGATGCTGTTGTACAGCGTCCTTACATCACACTCTTGTCGTTACTAGGGGGCACGTAGTGGACCCTTACTGGCCACACACAAACGCTGCATGTACAAAGTGTGCACGTGATGCATAAGGATGTCCGCACAAGCTACACTAAGACTGTCATCTCAGTCCCTCATTTCTAACAGTCGGGCTGTAGTAAGGAGCGCATGTATCACTAACCAGCTCCTTGCACAGAGCGCAGGGTTTGTAAAAATGAAAAATCTCTACGGCACTCCTGAGTCCCACCTACTTTACCCTTCTTTGTCACCCGCAGCATGCCCGTATAAAAAATGTGCATGAACATGTTCGCTCTACGTTCACTGAGCAATCTACCACCTTGAATTTTGCATGAACAGATTTGACCATTTTTCACCCACAGACAGCCCATGTCCACCTGTAAGAGCAGAACTCTGGGTTCTGCTCTTACAGAACACCTGCCTAACTCTGGATCAGCTTTGTTTAAGGATCTAGAAGACAAGCTACCAGTAACAGCATTCTGTCAGTGAGAGCGGCTCGGCAGGTGACTGAGGATGAAGGAACAACAAAGCTTTTCTGTCGTGATTAACAAACCTCACAAAGAAACAGTCATGAAATTCTCCCTAAAAGGATGCTGTGCTGTGATTGTGTGTCATGGCCCACATACAGCATGTCAAATTAACCTAGGAGCTCTAATTAGCAATCACACATGCATCATGGACAGGGAGAAAGATAATTGGCAGCCCTAAATTTAGGCTACAATCTTAAACTTTTAATCTCATCTTGTAATAATCTAATCATTGTGCTGTCATCTCAGGAGGAAACTTTCTCCTTCTGCCCTTTGACTTCAGCCTAGCAGCTTCACAAAAATAAATATGCAAAACTGTCTGGAACAGCTGAAAATAAAAAATAATGAATAATTAAGAGTCCTTTGGGACCACAATCTTTTTATGCTGATTTAAAAGTAATTTTTGTCAAGATAAAACAGGATAACAAACTGAATTTACAACTAAAAGTTTAAAAGTGACAGTAAAGGAAAAATATTTCAATAATGATGAAATTATATGAACCATAAGAATGAGGTAAAGTATTTTTGAGATTTTATGTAATCAAATAAAGCTAAGCTCTCAAGACTTTACTTTTTTTTCATACATTTCCTTCCCAATTAGCTGGATCTTTTATGACTGTTACATCACTCTGTAAAAAGCAAAGCCCTCGTACATTTCAGACACTAAGATGGTTCGTTGGAATCCATTTCTCCAGGTAATTTCAGTGCTGGGCGTTTAAACATCGGCACAGGTGGTGTGTGACACAAATCCAAGACACGTCCAGGTGAGCAGCTGGAGATCTTTTTTAATGACTTCTGTGAAAAACTTGAAGTCAAATGTCAAAAAGTCCAAGTCAGCCAGTTTGTGAGCACACATTTGTTCTGATACAGAACAGAAAAAATGACCTCTCGCCCAGACTTTCCTCTCTCCAGCCGAGAGACGTGGTCTCTCCAGCGTGTCCGGGGTCTTCCCGAGGGCCTCAGCCCAGTAGGACATGCCCGGAACACCTCTCCAGGGAGGCGTCCAGGAGGCATCTGGACCAGATGCAGGAGCCCCTTCATCTGGCTCCTCTGGATGTGGAGGAGCCTTCTTCAAAACCACAAAACACAGATGAACTGGATGAGCAAACTCCCACAAACACAAAACTATCAACTTAAAACTTAAGGGCTTGAAAGGGCGTCAAAACCACTTCCTCCAAATGATGTTGGTGAGGGTTGGAAGGATTTCATTCTCTGAAGCGTCAGGACGCTGAATAAAACCCTACATTGGATTTCTTAAAAGAGCTTGGAGCGTCTCAACTCCTACACTAACTTTTTTCACTCACGCTGGCCTTTTTAATGAAATGTTTAAATCCCCACAGATGTTTCATTAAAGTAATCATTCAAACTTGTTTATATTATCTTTTCAATTCAAACTAAATTGCATCATCTTACATTATAAGTCCAGTAATGTCTGGATTCAGAAGGACAATGTAAAATTGAATGGCGAACACATGGATTTGATTACCGATTCTTTTCCTTTTAAGGATCCATTTGCGGGTCTTGCACAGATGTAACTCTGTGTGCACAGCTGCAACTGTAATTCAACTTTTCATGTAAAATGAGGCATTTAATTGAGCTTTCCTGCAGCTGCTCAGTGAATTCCAAAAATCCAAACAGGGGAGCTCATACTCACTGTAAGTACACGGGACCCGTGGGTTACCTGCTCTGCTGATCACGCTAATGTGTGGTTAAAACTTGCATTCTAAAAAAAACCCAAACAGATGCATTTGTGGAAAGCTAAGGAAAAAACGTAAACTCTAGTTGTCCAAATCAAATTATTTATCTGTAATTAAGACTTTTTAGAAATAGAAAGGGTTTAGTTTGAGTGGAACACTTTAAAGACAGCAATATTTGGGGCAAAATATTGAAATTAAACAAATAATTCAGGATTTATCATCAATTATCATAATTAATGAGCTGAAATCGAATGGCTCTGTTTTTAAATCACAACCTTTCATCTGTTCAGGTCAAAAGTGTGATTTACAGGGCTTCTACAGAAAAGGTCTGACTTAAGTTACATGCAAACTGAGTATTTTAGTGCATTGAAGAACACACCAAAAGCTAAAAAAAAAAGTATGTTTTCTAGTTTTTTTTTAAATAAAAAACATGTCAGACTACATAGCACCATAATATTGATGTTCATATGTGAAGGTCTGACATTGTTTTGCAGTTTCTTATATCAACATGTACTAAAAATTTTGTTTGGTGCAGTTCTGTTTAGGTATTTATTTAACTTCATTTAAATATTTTGTCTGAGACTTGAAACTCTTTTTCCTCTCCCTGATACTGAGCACAATCTCCTGCTACAGCCTCTCACAACCCCAACCCAGCTTTAGCAGTGCAACAAAAATGGCAGCAACATCAGAGGTATCCAGCCGTACAGTTCTGATCCAGATTCCAGCTCAGACGAGGAAAGGCATACACGGATCTATTTGTCTGTAAGTGGATGCATCAGAATGAAACGGAACAGGGAGCTTCATTCATAATATATTTTCTATGTCACAAATACGATATTTGTCATAAAGCATTTTTGTCTGCTCCTGTTTCACAACGATTTGTAAAAGGAAATACTAAAAAATGCTATTTTAAGTTTGAGTTTACGTTTCATTTTTATATGTCCTCCATCATTAGAAAAAATGCCACCAGAACATGTTAAAACTCCAATTTCATTGAAGTGATCTGAGGCTGTGTAATCCTCTCTTTGTTTGAACTGTTGAATCAGATGAAGATAAAAAGGGAAAACTGCATCATGTTCTCTATCAGCCTTCTGCTGATGTGAGATTTTTGAAGATTGTGTCTTCTGCGAAAGAAAAACACGTGCATTCATGCCTGTGTTTGCTTGCTGTCACTGCATTATTAGAAAAGAAATTGCTTAATCCATCTCATGATCAAATCCGGATACAGCCCTTGGGCTTTCCAAGGTTCTCCGCTTGATTAAAGCTGGAATTAAAGCAAGGCTTTGACCTTCATGACTAATGACTAATTGCTAGCCATTAGCCCTAAGAATTTACTCTTTAAGCTCCTGTTTTTTTCTTGTTCCTTGACTCACTATCAGAAGCTACTCAAATGGGGTTTCACGCTGACATACAAACACACACAAGGCTGTAAAGTCCAAATTATGCGCTGCAGTGGGACACTTCAGGTCCCAGGCTCCAGTTTTTGAGCAAATACCTTCAGAGAGCCACACCCTCCATACCTGAGGGTTTATCTAATTCTGCAGGCTCATGCGGGACCTTTGCTAAGTTTGTAACGGGGAAAAAAGCTTTTAACATTCTTCATTTCACATGTTCATACAGTCAGACATGCATTTGGGAGGCCTGCGTGTTGGATGCAGTCTGGCTCCGTCTCTGCCTCACACACAGATGAACCCTGACCCCGACCCAGTAATGAGAGTTCAAATAAACTGGGGTGACTTCGTTCCCTCAGCCTTTCTTTCCTGTTCTTTTTTTTCTTCTTTCAGGACTTCCCCAGAAATCAGTTCTCACCGGCGCAAAAGTCGCACATTGGCGCTCAGCTAGTCTAGAATCACTTCCACTGACAGAAAATAAAAAATGCTGAAGTGCTGAGAAAGAAAAATGCTGATTCTACACCTCAGCCCCAGGCAGGCCTGCGTGAAGCCTCCCGAAATGTAAGGCATCTGTGGGGAAGGCTGAGGAGGATCTTGAAACAATCCATATGTAATCAGCAAATACTTTCTTGACTCCACACGCCTCAGCTTCACACTCATTACAAAGTCTGTCTGCTAAGGCACAAGCTTAACCTATAGCTGTGTTTGTAAACTTATTTTGGATGGAAAACAAATCAAAAGGAAAAGCAGGTCAACAAAAACCAACAAGACTTAAATCAATCTTTAACTTGGCTTTTCTAAATTAAGTCTAAAAATTCAAGAACTATCTGATGATAAATCAGTGCTTTCAGGGCCAAAAGGTGATTAAAAATGTCATCAAATAATAACAAAAGCTGTTTTTGCTGTGTTAGCTCCAGGATTTTACAACATACTCCTCTGCTTTTGGAAAAGGCCCTCGGTCCAGACCAAGTCCACTTAATGTGATCGAGTCCTGAACCTTGCATTTGGTCTGTATTCAGACTGCCACCTACGATATTTCTGTTTTGAACAAAAGCCTGTAAACAAAACCATGTGACTAAAGGTCTCTTCAGTCATTGGCCAGGAATTGGGGGCGGGGTTCCTGCATTTTGCAGTCCATGTCAGGATATTTCACTTACTCAGTTTTTATATTTCACTGACCAATTTTGAACGTCTATCAACATCAAAGGTATCAAAGGTCCAACACTTTTTACTTTGGTACTGCTGCAAGGCGGTTACTGAGGAGACGACGGCTAAGAAGGTACAATGAAAAGTGTTCATAACATATAGATTGTCAGGAAAACAGTGTGAGAAGCAATGTGCATCATGTAAAAAGTTGTTTGAATGAGCCTGTATTCACCCAACCACATTCTAATGAGTTGCTGTGTCTCATTGTTGCTATGCTACTCTGTTTACAACCCATAATGCCCAGCTACGGTGGCTGTTTGGTCCAGTTGTTCCACTCTGAGCATGGAGCCTATTCAGACTGAGGAAACTCAAAGTGAACCGGAGCTCAGTCTGATTGGAAACTAACTGAGACCGCCTCGAAAGACGGGTCAGAGATCGGTTCCTGGTCTCAAACCAGGGTCCACTTGGGTGTATTCAGACTGAAAACTTGCTCTGGTTAATCAGGGGAAACAAACTCTTTAAGCGAATCAAATGTGTCCAGTCTGAATACACCCTACAGTACTGTTCTTAATCTGTCTTGCCTGGATAAATAAAGGTTAAACCTAAAAATTTAAGAAAACACCAATTTCCCTCCAACACATTTTTTTGCAAATACCCTACAGTATTAATTTTAAAAAGGTTTTCATAATGTAAGCTTTTTAAAAAGTTGATTGATTTAAGAATATAATATTTCTAGGAAATAGCTGGCTGATGCTTATCTATATGTCATATATGTTGAGCAGAAATACTGGGATGCCACTGCTGATCACTAACAGATGAGAAAGACCACAAAGCCCTGAGGGTACAGCGCTGTTGCACAGAAGTCTTTTCCCATGCAGATGATTCCCACAAAAAATCTTCTTTTTAAAATGTTCTGGTACATGTATCCCTATAGAGGCTGATAATATGTCTCGCTGTTAGATTCTAACAGCTTTAATTTCTCACACAAAAGACCCATTTTGTGGTGTATTTTTACAACAGATCAGCAATAAATGTGTCATTAAGGGAGGGGGGAATCACATGACAAGTGATGCATGACTCAGCAAGACAAAAGGAGCATTAGACTTAATTTAAGATTTAGATTTTATGCACAAAGTGTGTCTACAACACTTGTCGTCGCTTTATAAAGTCACTAGAGAGCATTAAACCAAAGTCAACCAAATGCCGGTTTTAAAGCTGGAGGATCTGATCGGAGATGAGGACGGTTTAATGTGAGGAGTCCTGGTTTTGGAGCTGAGAGGCGCGGAGCGGAGCGGGGCGCGCCTGACGCGCTCCTCTGCGCCTCAAAGGGCTTTTAAGTTTGTTTATCAGCGGCCGCTAATCCGCCATTCTTCTGCGTTCTTCCTCGCTCCTCTTCCTCGGACCATCCTAGACCAATAAATTCTGCTTCTGTCTCAAACTGTTTAGCAAGAGACGCGCGACACGCACCATAAATTACATAAGCGCAATTAAAGTGCCAACCTCTGACCTTGCCCGGTCGCCAAAATCACGATCGCCTAAAGTTGGCCGCAGGTTTGCTCGAAGGCTTCGAGGAAACCACCCACCCCACCCCCCACCCCCCGGACCAGAGACTCCAGAACGTTTCTGCGGACGGGAGTCGCTGGGTAAAGTCCGCGAGCACTTTTCGCGCACGGCTTGCAGAGAGGAGCAGACGCCATGGAAAGTAAAGTCCGAGGGAAACGCGGCCGCCTTGCGGGCTGAAGCGGCGGCCGCGCGGCGCCGCGCGCGCGCCTGGAATGCCTACTCACTCAGGTGCAGGTATGGATCATTGCTGTCCATAGTGTGCGGAGTTTTTGCGCGGATTTCCTACTGACGGCGCAGCTCCGCATCCCAGCGCATTCCGCTCCCGGCCCGACTGAACTCCGCGAGGCTGGCGGGCGGGCGGCTGAGCGCGCGGGGGCCCCGCGAGGGAGGGGGCGGTAAAACAGGGCTTCTCCCAATGACAGCAGTGGTCCATATCAAGCTCCGGAGCAATCCCCTGCAGTTCCACCGTGTTGCAATGTTTTCCCAGAGAAGTGTTGCTGTAGTGCGGGGGGGGGTCACTCTTTCAGCCTTTTTCATCCTTATTAGTCGCTCATAATCATTTCATGATGAATTCTCACATTTCACTCCTAATCTGTGGTTTCATGTCTGCAACAATAAGAAGAAAAAACCCAAACAGACAAACTCATTCACATGTATTTGTTTTTGTGTTTTAAAACGCGTTGCTCCTTTGAGGGGACCCCCCCTCTGTTTGTTGTCAGTGCTAGTCTCAGTCTGGGTACCCCCATCCCTCCGGAGTCCCCTCCCCACTCACAGCCCTGTTCAGATTGCAGGGTCATGCAGGGGTGAAGCTCCTGGTACCTCAGAAGGTTATTCAGGAGTCAAGCTGGGCTGAGGCATTCACAGTCTTGAACCGCAGAGCAGGCAGACGCTCGGTCAACGCCGGGCCGCTGTCCACTCAGCAGACCATTTGGGGCTGGCCTGCTAATGGGACAAGCGCCCCCCCAGCTTCACTACCCTTGTAACTGGGAGCCACAAAGGAGCTCAGGAGGGTCCTAACCAAGATGAATGGCATTTTTTCCCCAGCTCATTCTACGCTAATCAAAGCTTTTCATTTGGTGTGGCCTCACGCCATCCCCTCCGCTGCAGCCTCTATTAGGTCAGATAGCATATAAATTCATTAAAGTCAAAGAGGGACATTAAAATGATCATTTGTCAGAGCCCCCTTTGTTTGTTGCTAATGGTGGCACATGGTTCAAGGCATTGAGATGATTTTAGTAAGGCCTTTTTTAACTGCTGTGCGTGAGCAGGGGGACGTGGGAACAAGAATGCTGGAAAAACCTTCTTGAAATAGTGACTTACTCCATGTTCTTGTTACTTTTATTTTTTAGATAAACCATCTGCTGCTCACCTACCTGTCCAATCCGCCTCTATGTTTTAAGTTCATCAGGAGGGCTGGCCTTTTTTAATGTGAGGGTTTGTTTCGTTTTACCTGATTGCATAAAATGTTTAAATTGGTGATAATCCAATCCATCAGCTTCAGATTACTACTTCCCCCACTTCAGAACGCACATGCAAAACTCGCAGTTAGTGAAGCAACCGCTAATCCCTTTGTATTCGCAGCCCCATTCCCTCCAAACAATGTCCTGAAGCTTAATCCTAAACCAAGCTCAACCAACCTATAGACCACCTGCTTTGCAAGTCACAGTGCAACTAAGAAAACATCACAGGTTGCCTTAAAACAGTAAAGCTCAACGAGCAATGATGCAGTTTTCATCTCAGTTTCTGCACGTTTTCCTCGACTCGTCTTATACCCGCCCTTTGCTTTAGGATGGAGGTTTGACAGTGTCGTCATGGGAGATGGCTCTCTCCATCTGCCTCCATAGTCATTAGCCCATCAGGCTTTATCAGGAGGTGATGCGACCCCCCCCCCCCCCCCCCCCCCAACACCATCATACCCTCCTGGGCCTTCTTCACCACTCTGACAACCCCTACTCCCTGCCCCATACATAAGCCTGAGATGATAAGTGCTCGGGCTTTTTGTGCAGGCCGGGATAAGACAATGCCACACAACACTACAGAACATCATCCATCTCAGAGGTCATCAATCTGGAACACAAAAGATGAAATGTGAGTCGGTTCCCTTTTGGCCAAACTTGGCTTGTCCTTTTTTCCTGCCAGGTTTGGTGGTGCTTATGTTCAATCTGTGGTTGTTGTGTTTCAAACACCAGACTTTGATACAACCAAATAGATATAAGTATTTGAAAATGTCAGCGATCAAGCTGTCAATCCATCAAAACCTCCAAAGCAACCTCAGATTTGTTTTAAAATGAGGTGAAAACCTAGTTTAAATCATCTTTGTTTTTTCCTCTTTTACAACTAATTAGCTTAACATTGTCCCATGACCAGTGTGTGGCTTTTACTTGTCTCTGTCTGTGAACGCATAAAGTTTTATTTTATCGATCAGTTTACTTCAACCCAGCGTACCTGTAAGGGAAGTAAATTTTTCTTTTTGAAATTGCGGAATAGCTTCACTTTTAGTGTTGGACAGATTTGTAAAAGTGTGTCCTCGAGATCTTGACGGAGCAAATATCATTTTATCTGTTTGACTTTTAATTCTGCCACAAAAGCCACATTTGTTCAGTAATTTGTGGCATCAGTTTCTTATTTTTCCGTGTTGTTGTCAGCGGGAAGGAGGGTTTTGATAGCAGGACCACAGAAACCCGAACATGGCATCACACATATGTACAGTTACAGAATAAAACAATAAAACAAAGCTGTATCCAGTCTTTGCTATTCAACTGCTTTAATTACATAACAGCTCCTTCAGCTCATCAACCGGCAGGCTTTAATGCATCATAAATCGATAAAAGACTAACATGATTCTAGATCAGACTTATTGGTTTTCTTATTTCAATTCAACAGACTGCTGATAAAAAATGTAAAACAAATGTATGTGTGTTCTGTAATAACATCAGATGTGGGCTAATGCTTTTTTAAGATGATATTTTCTTTTTTATTTTACTTTCAAATTCTGGTGAAAATACATTAATGTTGTGTTTTAAACTAAACCCAGAGGTTCATTTAAATCGGATGACGATAACATACCAGATAGTCCTGCTGTTTCTGTGCATTTGAGGCTTTGCACACAATCAATTGGATGAGTCTGGACTGATGCAGACAAAGGACATTATCCCTCACAACATTACTCCGACACACCTCTTCTCATCAACACTGTAGGACACCACAAAGCAGCCATATGGTTTTTGGATATATGAATCACACCCAGTAAAAATGTAAGAGTAAAAGTTGTGGTAATCACAGACAACCTGTTCTAGTTTTTGATAAGAATGATTTGTAGACATCGGATTTGGTTTGAAATGTTAATGTGAGGTGGAGAGTGGGCAGATGGTTGGCCCTTTATTAGTGGTAACCTTCCAGTAATAAGTTAAGACTTGTTCTTCTGAAATGAGATGAATCAGAGCACCTCAGGTTAATCTCACTACGTCCTGAAACGCCCGTGAAGGATTAGACCCAGCGTGCACCTGCTGCTGTTTTACCACACAATGTTTGTTACCATGATTACAGCATTTCTAAATCAAACTGATTAGTGTCAAATTAGTACCAAAACATCCATGTTTGAGCTACAACACTGCCATCAAAGAACTCTTTCAAAGTATTGCTTACCCCCAAATCACCTGCAAAAAGCTGTTTAGGTCGTCTTTTTCTTTATTTGAATGTTTTAAGATTTTGATGAAATGTGTCATATCTGCAGATGGTCATGTGGTGGACATGCAGTCTATTCGAGGTGGACTTCATATGTGCCTAGAGTTGGAAAGCCTCGTGGTTCCATATGCAGGAAAAACAATTCTAATAATTGTTTTCATCTGCAGACAGAAAGGTTCAGCCTTAAAACTGTCCTTGTTCTGCTGTCACATCTCCGTCAAGGTCACACACTGGTACAGATTTAAATAAAAGGGACTCACTGGGCTGCTCCTTTCGTACTTGAGTGTGGGTCTTCAGGGAGGCCTCAAAGGACCTCATGCTTTCTGCTCCATGGATATTTACACCCTGTCAGTTTTGTGTTTCAGGACATAGAAGGAAAATATGGATTTTCAGTATCAGGCATCTATGGACTGGAAATTTCTTCAAAGGACGATTCAGCGAATGAAATAGAATGAAATTTAAATGTAAATTGTAACAATGAACTAAAATATATAAAGTCAAATTGTATACATCCATTGCACTTCCTGAGCCAAAGATTACACATGTATGATAATGTTACAGATGTCACAGTGTTTTTTTTTTTTAGTTCTATATTTTGTTTAGCAGGTTGGCTGCTCTGTGGAAAAACTGTTCTTTTGTGTGTTGGTCTGTTGGTGCGGACATTGTGAGATCTGTAGCGCCGGCCTGAAGGTAGCAGCTAGAGCTGGTGGTGGTACACTCCACTCCTTGAGGGTCACAATTAAGCCTGTTTTCCAGAAACATTGGTTTCCCACTTGGTGTTGATTACCTCGATCAGATGTATGAAACGGTGAGCCTAGGTACTGTTGGAAATCAAGAAGGAGAGCGGCCCCGTTGGATCTGGGTTGTACAAAGTGCTTACCACTAACAAGCTTGTCCTATAGACCTTTTCTTCACTCTCTCATGTCATAATATCTCCACATTGAAGTCGCACTCTGCAAACTACCTGAGATCCTTTCACTCAGCTGGAAGTTAGAGATGACTTTCTGACTTAAAGACAATTACCACTTAAGCTGCTGCAACCCTGTAGTGTTCTTATCATACTTCTAGCAAAAGAAATGAGTTGACATGTTTCAAATATTTTTGAGAACCTGTCTCTGCTGGAACAACCTAACCAAAGCTTCTCCAACTAAGGACTGCCAAGAACAAATGTTGTTGAACGAGGGCTTTAGATAGAAGATAACATCGCCAAAATCCCTGCTTGATTTAAAACTATGTTTTTTTTCAGAAAAAAATAGTCCAAATATTTTTGATTGATCAAAATGTAGAAATCTGAAAATCTCTTTTGCACTTTTCTTTGAAGAACATCGTTTTAAACCATCAAAAATTGACAGATTGTGAAATATAAATTGATCTGAATTTCAGACTTACAACAAAATAAAACTAAATAAAATAACAATAAAATACTAAATAAAACAAAAACAAGATATAATAACAGTAGTATTTAAATGTTGTTATGTTTTTTTGGGTTGTTTTTTGTCCAAATGTCACAAAGGGGATCTAAATCCAGATGCTTAGACTAGCTGTTGTTACAGTAAAAGACATTTTCCACCAGAAAACACATCAGCAGCACATCGTTCTTTAGAGGAATCTGCTGTGTCCAGTCTCACAGACACAGCCTTTGACCCCAATATCCCTTAAGGGGATTTAACATCAATTTAAAAGCCGTGTAAAAACTTGACTTGATGTTTACAGCAAATCGCACCCTGATTTGTGCGACTTGGGCAATGTTTACATGATTGGCATGTGTGTATAGCCTCCATGTCTCAGCAGAGCTGTTTGATGAGTGACGCGTTAAAACCATGTCATCTCCTGTAACAGAAAACATCATGAAACATGAGTACATGGGATTTAGGAGAGGCTTTTTGACCTGAAGTTGTACCAACTGACTGACAAATGCTTTATTCACAAAGTGATACAGAAAAATCATTTCAATAAATAAAAATTCTTGATGGCTTTGGTCTTAGGATACTTACATTTTCTGGGTTGATAATTCACTTAGTTACACTCTCTTCTTTTCTTAGCGACATTCTGTTTGCATATCATTAGGTTTTAGCCAGGTTTAATCTGCAAGTTAGAACATTTATGCTAGTTTTGGGACATTTTTGTTTTATGTGTTTTTATCCTTAAACATATGAGGTTAAAAAACTGATTTGTCAGAATGAAACCATTTAAAACATTATGTTAGTGGTATGGGACATCCAAGTGTATCTCAGATGTCATTAATATATTATATTAATTTTTTTAATTGTTGAAGTAAAAACTTGTTTGGAAAGGTACTTTAAATGGTTTACTTAGGGGTGCAACAATGCATAACATCATTTGTAGTTGCTGATATGATTCTCAGTGGATATTGGTTCATTTTGAACACTTCAGTTGACATACCTAAAAATTGATCCAGGACATCTTCAGGCAAAAATTCAACTAGTGTGACTCAGAGATAAATACCTGCTACTGAACAGTGCAGGTGACATTTTCCAGATTCCTCGTGTTTCTTTAAGATAATCAAGTGTAAATGAAATTTGTGTACAAACAAACAACAAACAAGAATTAATGTCAAATCTATTCACATTTTAGTTTAATAAAGTTCAGCCCACTATTGTTTTTCCACATCAAAATAATCCAAAGGGAAGAATATTAGGACATTCTACCAGACTGCATGGTCACGTGTCTTTGCTAATTTCAAAGTGTTTCCACACATTGGACTGGAATGATGGTTGATCACTTTTTACTGCGTCACATGTGTGTTATTTGCTGTGATGGCACTTGGTTGTTTTTACTTTATAGTAAAATAAATCTACTAAGTGCTTTAAACCAAAAAAATATGATCAATATATTTAATTTTGAAACGATTTTATGATAGTATAGATGGATTTGATTAACAACTTGCCTCAGACAGATCGATTTGGTTGAATCTTAGGAACTTTAATTGATGAAGTCAATTAATTGTTACACCCCTACCTATAATGCAAACCCTAAAACATTACCACATCCATATTTTGTCCTAAATACAAGAATTGGTCTCACAGTGACTTTGATTTTACAATCCTGCATGGTTCAATCAATCTACTTATTTTATAGAGGGTTATGAACTCCTCTCACAGGTCAAACTTAGACCAACTGAACGCAAAGAAACTTGTGATCTTCCGCCTCCTAGTGGCAACAAATGGCCGGAAACCATGCCTGAAACTTAAGGCGTTTGTCCCTCGTCAGCTTCCGTAGAGTTAGCTAAAGACAGACGTGGATCTGAGCGTCACGCGAAGCTTCATTTGACAGCCTTAGTACGGTTTGACAGAGACGTGATGCGTGATTCTGCCCGAGGTTAACTTGCTGAGAAGCACCTAATGTATCGTTACAAGGATGTCGGCAAATTTAATGTTAGACTTGATCAACCATCAGCAATACCCAGTTATTGATAGTGAGGCAGCCATCACTTCCATGGACCACGGAGGAGAGGAGTGGGGTAAGTCGGCACAGTAGTTCTTTCTAGAAAGATTCAGACCAGGGGCCCACTGCCGCACAGTTTTTCGTCTCTTAAATTGTGTTATAAATGATGCGGTCACATTAAAACACGTCTGTTGTTTAAAGCTGCTGGTTTAGGAGTTTGACAAAAGTATTGTTTGGTTAGCGTTAGCTAACTGGTTAGCATTAGCTGCGGATGCTGTGATGATGTAACCTGCTGAAACGCCTGTTGGAAGAAACGTCCGGTTCGGTGTTTTACACAAACTAACAAGAAGGTTTGCTTGTGGCTCCAAATTTCTTTGCTGCAAAAGACAAATATGCAGCATTTAAACTTAATTTCGTTGTTGTTGTTATTTTTTTTTAACACTCTTTAACCTATAAATCTAACAAATGAGTGGCTTCTAGTTGTGGTTGTCATGACGTGTTCTAATGAAAAGGATACTTTAAATAGAATTTTCTTTTCTCACAAGTTGTTAATCATATAAATATTATTTTAAAGTAGATGATTTGATAACATTATTTTATCAGCACATGTCACTTCTCTGTAAAAATCATTTGTTCAAAACATACAGTAAAAATAATAATTCACAATCTTAAATCTATTAAAGTCTCTTTTCAGTTGTTTTATTACATCTGGGGTTGTGTAAATTGCAAACAACACAGAACATTCACAGTAAACAGACTAAACACATTTTTGAATAATAAAACGTATGTTTCCTTGTTTGTTTTTTTCTTAACTTATGTCCTATAAAAATGTAAACACACTGGGAGTTTAAATACATGAGTGAGCAAAGGAGTTAAACCTTTTCTTGTTTCTGCTATTTTCATTCTTTGACATTGCATAGTTTGTAATGTGACAGCAGTTAGTGTATACTAATAACTTATCTAACTTGATTAAAACCCAAAGTGCTTTTATCGTAGTCTCATTCACCTTTGTACACAAACACATTCACACACTGTCGTCTAAATCAAGAGTGATGTGGGTTTCACACTCTACCTCTGCACCACAGCCGATTCACACTGTTGGCTATATGTTCTGCAATTTCAGCTTATTACCTCCTACTTATTTATGCCTCTATAACCAGTGTTCGATTTATTTATTTATTTTTTAAATTACAAGCGTGAACATATGCACAAGGCGTATCACATGTTCAAGAAACAAGATTTTTTCCTGAAATGTCAAACATGCATAGGCTACAGGAAGCACACAGATTTAACCTATACATTCTGGTTCAAGTTCTAATTTTTAGGCAGGAAAAATAGTGTTTTTTAAATGTTTCTTCTGAAAACCTTCTGATCTTATGAGATTAAATAAAAGCCTTTTTCTTTGACAGGCATGATTAAGAGTCCATTTGACAAAGCGTTTAGGAAAAGCTAAGATGAGGTAAACCTGCATCCGGTTATCCTCTTAATGTATTCACTTATTTAGAGAAGTTCTATCCATTCAGAATTGTTTGTATTCCAATTAGGAAAAAATGACCTTGCAGATTTTGATAGATCATTGAAATCCCTCTGGAGAGACGAAGAGGTTTGCATTCATGACAAGATATTCTGTTCAAGCTCCTCAGAGACATTTGGGACAGGAACCAACTTTCATCTGCATTTTCACTCTAAATATGTTGCTTGCATCAGCCTGCTTTGCCCTTGGGATTAAGTCTGTTGACAATTTCAGTATCTGTTCAAAGCGTAGCAGCTGATTTGATTTATCAAAATACAAGAGAAATCAGGATCCTTGCATCATGCCCTTGGGTACTGAACACTGAAAGGATTTCTGGATAAAAGGAAAGGACACAGATTTTTTTTCTTCACTTGTTCCTCTGCTCCTTGACAACTAAAGCTTTATTACAATCATTTTATCAGCTTTTAAAAATAAATTTTACTTATGAAAAGTTTTGAAGCTGCCACACTAATATTTTGCAAACTGAGATACCAGCCTCCAAAACCCACATACGTCCTCACCCAAGTGTTTACACAAAAAGAAATGGAGTCCATTCATCCCTATAGACAAACCTCTGGTACTATAAAGCCTTTAGGTGGTCGTTAATAGATGTATTCATTTTAATGGAAGCTTGAAAGTCTCGCCAAACCACTCGTCATGAAATCTGGATCCAGAGAAGACCTGGTTGCTTCTGTGAATTCATCTTGAAATCACCAGTCTATTCTATGGTTAAAAGATCATGGAACAAACGTCACACACAAACGTTATAACATGTATGCTATGTTGAACTCCAATGTTTGTCATTTTTACTCAGATATAAGTCTGTTTGATGAGCTAGATGACCTGGGAGATGCAGACGAGTTGCTGGAGGCCCTCGAAAGTGCTGGTTATGTGAGTAAATTGTTCTTTCACTTACCAGATTTAGAGGTTTCGCCTTCAGCCAAATGAACATACACTGTTTATTTGAACACTTTCTAGAAAAAGTAAAAAAATGTAGCCAGAAATGCATAGGTTCAAAGCCTGTTCTTGGAATTGTGTGCATTATTTCATAAGATTTTCATCGTCATCCGTTGTCTGTTTCAGGTCAACGGGGGTCCAGACCTGGATTTTGATATAGACATTCCTCAGTGGAGCGAGGGGGTGTCGGGCAGCCCCTGCACAGGTACGTCAGTCAAGAGGTTCACACAGCAGCATCTTCACAGATGTGTAAGGGATGATGCGTAACAAGGTGTCCATTAGCAGAAAGCAAGGAGTCGTCCTTTAATGTCTGATAAAGAACGGCTTGAAGGGCATTATGCCACGTATACCACGGTCACTTAAGAAATAAATATGAAATCAATTATTAGTACTATAATATTGTTATTTTACATTTAATCTTACTTTCAAACAGAAATATTTGATACTCTGTGAGATGTGTTGTCATGGTAACCTGCAGGTCGCTCTGCAGCAGCTGGTGTTTGAGGAAAGTCATATATATGCTAAACGTCATGTGAAGTGATTCAAAGCATCAATGAAGAGGGGAAACTTCACCTCTTCCCACTTGTTTTTATCCTTTAGTAAAATTGTAGTTTTTTTTCCTATATAATATGCAGCGGTAACTTGTTGACTATTTTGCTTATAAAAATCTAAATTTTATTTTGTGCTGTATTATTGAAAGTAATGTACTGTTGTCCCTTGTATGCTCTTAAAACAACCTGTGAAAGACAAAGTCAACCAAATAGTCATCTTTATTTTGCACAGTAATTCTGTTTTAGGCTGTAAAAGTCTTCACTGTACGTTTTCTACACATTTCTCCAACAGACATTAATATTTTCATACATTTCTCTCCTGTTTAAACTCTCTGTTTGAACCTTTATAGAAAAATATGTTCAGTTTTATAGAATAAAACCAAAGATTTGATCACGATTGAAGATTTATGTAAATTTAACAAGCTGAACACATTCTCCACAGGAGACACAGCACAGCCAATCGGGATGCAGAACATTTATTTTATTTATAAAATATTAAAAAAGCATGCAAAATTGCACCCAAAAAAATCTATGAAACATCAAGAAAGGGGCATTGTGTTGTTGAGGGATTACTGTATGTGAAGCTGAAGTGACTAAGGGCTGAGCTCATTTGCATACAGAGTCTTAACATTTGTGTATCTTTCCAGATGGTGATGTGAGTGAGGACTCGCTCTCACCAGCTCACACTTTCAGTTCTGTTCCCTCTCCGTCCTCTGTGGAGGCGCCGTCGCCTTACTCTTCTCAAGTAAGCTGCTGCCTTGAACTCTTGGCCTTTTCCAGTCTGTCTTAAACCAGATTTCCAATACAAATGTTTCCTTTTTTCCTTTCTATTTACATGTGTCTCAAGTAAAAATAATCTTTCATCTGTTTGGTGTTTAGATGACAGCTGCTCTTTGCTCATGGATTGCATCACTCACACACGACTCTTGTTAACGCAGGCCTTAAACACCTTGTCATATAAATGAGTCACCGTCAGTCTAAGATACTTCCCATCCCTCGTTAAAAAAGGCGTTGGCAGCTTTAGGGTCATTAGCATAATTTAGATGGCAGATGTTTTCACAGCGTGTCAAAACAAGGATGAGGGTAACATTGCTCTCTGGCTCAGCACAGTGGATGCACATCAGTGTGCCCCTCTGCTCATCGAGTCAAGGACACGTTTGTTCACAGCAAGTCTTTGACAAGTCCTTCGACAAGCTTTTATTGAATGGTACACAAACTATGTTCAGCACTCATAGAATTACCATTTTGTCACTTAAAATCTCTCTCTGTTTTTAGGATGAGGCTCTGTCTCCACAGCAACAGCTGTCTCCGGTTTCAGTCTGTTCAGATTCCAGTGGCTTTTCTGAAATATCTCCACCACCTAAAAAAGTTGCAAAGAGGACCACTAAAGCGACACAAGGTGAGCTTCAACATTAGGAAGGACCTCACACTCTCAGATAGTGTCTGAAGATTTTCTACTGACAAATGCATGTAACTTAATGGACTTCTTAAAGAAAAGATCAGCTGTATGTAAAGAACCGGAACATTAAGTGCTCATTTCATGTCCAAACCTTTATTTAAACATCTACCCATCAGCTCAGCCCCTCAAGAGGCCAATTCAGACAGGCCCAAAGATCTCCATCCAGCCCAAACCCATGATTACCACGGTGCCGCTGGCCCAGACTACAGCCTTACAGCCCAAAACGATCATCATCCAGCCCCTGCAGAGCACTGTGCTGCCTGTGGTCAAACCAACCCCAGTCAGTATCCAACCAGCGCCCCCTCCAGGTCAGAGCCCACACAGCAACACAAATTTTCATTATCAATCTTTATTCCATTAGAATGCAGAATTGAACATATTCATGCACGCTGTGATTCGTTATTCTGATAATTGTTTGTCTTTTTTAATTCTTATTTTCTTTTTATTGATATTTAATGTCCCACTCCAACTATTTTTTTCTATTGTGAAATCCTTCCCAGTAGTCTTTTAATTATGATTATGCCATTTTTGGCAAAAATGTGAAAACCTGTCGTTTTTTAAAGACGTATTTTCTGCAAAGCAGCAGGAGCATTAGAAATACGCCTCCCATATTTGGGCGGGACTTTTGGCTCAGACGTAACCTTATGTTAAAGTCCCAGCATCCTTTTGTTTACACCCGCTCCCACTAGCTTATAGCTCCTCACAAGCCCAAGCTAACTTAAGCATAGCAAAAAAAAAAAATGGCAAGCAATATCTGAGCTATCCAGCCGTATAGTTGAGAGCCGCTAAGACGAGGAAAGTGAAGACACACATGAATCTTTTTTGTCTTCAAGTGAAGGATTTAGAATCAGAGCAGCGTGGGGAACTTTGGCCCAAAATGGCAATTGCTGCATCACAAAACCAAGGTTTTTCAAACTGCGCGTTTTCATCGGCTCCTGATCCAACAAGATTTGAATTTTAAAAAAAAATACTCAAACGCATTTCAAACTTTAAATCATTAATATATGTCCTCCATTCTGAGAAAAATGCTACAAGAACATGTTAAAAAAACACAAAAAACAGGATTTTCACTGGAGTGGATTTTTAATCGTTTTAAAATGTTAACCTGACCAGCAGATGGCGCCAAAATCCAAGTGTTAATGCTAAAATATTGTCAGCATCATTAAGGTGGCTGTTTGATAGTGAGGTGGTGATGACTTTACATTTTTAACCCACATGTAATCAGACTTGGCAAACATAATAAAAAGGAGATGATGAGTACAAAATCAACTTTTTTTTTATAAGTTTCATATAAAAGAAAAGTATTTATACGTTTCTTAATGCGTCTTGTCACAGGGTGACCATTATTCCTGCTTTGAAGATTCTTTGGCCTCAGTTGGCGTGTTGCATCAGTTATATCAAGTTATAAGGCCAGGGTAAATACTTTCACTGGACCAGAGTGGGTGGATGATCTGACCTCTGTAACAGACTTGGCTCTCCTGTCTGTCTGTTACTGGCCGGTGCGGCTGATTGGTTTTATCAAGACGTCAGTGTTCTGGTTTTCTGTTCAATTCTTGTTTGCCTATAGTCCCAGCTGGGGAGCACAAAGAAATAAGAGCTTTTATTGATTACTTCACATTTTTAAAGAGTACAAGATCTGCTGGTCTTTATTTGTAAAGAACAAAAGTGGTTTTGATTGCGTGCAGCTTGGACTTATAAATTCTTCTTGCAGGTGTTGAACCCGATCTTAAGACGGTGTATTGGCACTGATTAGCAGACATGCTAGCACCTCTGCACACTTTGGAGTAGGGATGCAGATCGATACTTAGGATTTGATTCATGTATAAATATCAACGATTCACAAATGAAATTTTCACTTTTTAATACACAATATTAAGTTTGATAAGTTGATATATGACGACTGGATGTATTACAATTAAACAAATATGTATTTAATCACCATCATTTATACTTTTAATTAGAACAGGAGATCAGAATCAATAAAACATAATGGATAAAAAAAGCACAGATAGAAAAAAAAAATTATATTTCTCACTTTAACAATGTCACACTGGAATGTTTTTCTGTAAACTTCCTGGTTAACCTCAGCAGTAAACAAAACAGAAAAAACATCTCTGTTGTTTTGGATCATTTAACAATAAATCCTGAAAATATTCTCTACAGTTTTTCCATCCTCAAAGTTTATCTGAGTACAGTTCCAGTAGCTCCATGACTAGATGTTAGTAAACGAAGACGCAGCACCTCAATAGAAATAGAAGAACTAGAAAACACTCAGTACTTTCCTCCAAACTGACAACAGAAAACAGGTTTTACAAACTGATTTTTTAAAATCTTTAGCGAAATAATCAAAAAACTACTAAAGCTTTACATGAACATTTTACAGACGCGTTCGGGTACGACTTCTCCACCATACTAGCAGGCAGTGGTATGACGTCGCATCACCAGATTTTTGTAATATTTTGATTTCATTTTCACGTTTTTTATTCATATCATCAATTTAATCCAAAACAAAGTCAGTTCTTCAGAATTTATTTCATTAAACTCTACTTCAGTCTCTTTTATTTTTTTTTTTACATCTAAAAAAACATTTGATATTTTTATTTTAAAAACGGGAACCTTCACTGACACTTTATTTTGAGATTTATTGACTTCCGGTGTCAGCAGCGCATTTGGTTTGTTTAAAAACTTCAAATTCAACACTATTCTACAATTTTTGAGCAAAGTCTGTTTTTTACTACACTTATTACAACGGTCGCACATCAGCGATCTCGGACATCACAAACATTCATACTCTAATTTTTCCAGCACAGATTGCTGATATCCTGATGTTCGTATACTCGTTACAGCCCCACTTTGCAGTGACAGACTGTTCCATTAGCGACCCAGACTGCTGGGTAACTGAGAAACAGCACAGGTCCACTCAGAGGCTTTGGGATGCTCCTTTAGGAACAGCTCACTATGATTATGAACAGGGTTCTTTAAGTCTTTAAAGGTGGACATGTGTGTGTTTATGTGGATTCACTCCCATAAGTCACACACCTCTGATTCAGGAATGTGGAAGTTAAAAACCAGGGTCAAGATGGCAAACATCTCCTCCACCTGTACTTTAAACACAGGGATTCTTGTTAAAACAAGAGGTTGATGTGGTTAGCAGGAGATGGGAAGAGCTGGAGAACCTCCATGGATTCCATCTGCAGCTGCAGACTCTTTAAGAAGCAACTGGAGGGAATTAAAGCTTTTATCCTCAGTGAAAGAGACCAAGATATTGAATATTCCTGTTTCATTTTTGATATGTGTATTATTGTGTAGGATTTAAGAAGCAGGGCCTGCAATAACATGCATGTATCACAGTAGGATATTATTCAGAAATAATTTGATTAAATATATTTAAAAGCCATTTAAAAAAAAATTCTTTCAAAAAGTCCTAAAATTTTCTTAAAACTTTTGTTTTAAATTGAAAAAGCTGAAGTTTTAGAATTTTAAACAGAATTTAATGAAAAATTTGACCCATTCTTCAAGCTTTTTTAAGGGTTTTTAAGTGAGAAAAAAACCAAATCACAAACACAAGTGTTTATAGGATAATTCATTGTGATTCAGCTGTGGCAGAATAATGATGGTATGTTTGACAGTGGCTGTTTTTAAAACAACACGCTGGTGCTGAAAGATGAGATATAATTTGAAAGTCTCCCTTTAAATGTAAAGTGTTATTTTTACAAATAAAATCTAATTTAGTGCAAATTCTAGAAGTTCAAAGATGTATGGCACTTGGATTACTTTTCTCTATGATAAAAAAATGCTTTTAATTTTTTAAACGCATAGCATATATCTTCACAAGGTTTAAAGAGCTTTCAGGGCTGTTGAAATATTGAAAGAAACTAAAAACTCCATTAATGAAAGTTGAAAAATGATAGAGGCTGAAGGTACAACATTTACCCTGAAAACTCATGTGCGTTCTTATACTCCTCCTCAGGTCCATCCATTGTGCTGTCTCAGCCAAGCCAGCTGCTGCAGATCCAAACACCACAGGCCATCTCTGGCGGTGTGGTTGCTATGCCAACCCTCAGCCAGGAGAGGCCTGTTTCTGTAGCTGCCCCCCCACTGGTTTCGGTTCAACTTCGCTCCCCCTCTTCAGACGATGATGTAAGTCCGTTGATGAAAGTGATTCAGAACTTTGGTGGCTAAGCTTGCTTCTGTGATTATTGTTATAAAAGAAATACTTTTTAATTAGAGCTATATTTTTATCTATTGTAAAAATGTTCCCAGTGATCTTTTTGTTAAAATTATGCAGTTTTCAGCAAAAATCTGAAGTCTGTCATTTTCTAGGATGTATTTGCTGCAGAGCAGCATGAGTTCATTAGAAATTCACCTCTGAATTGTGGGTGGGACTGTTGGCGCAGAAGTAACTCTACGTTGACATCTCAGCATACCTTTGTTTACACTCTGGTGCTATCTTACAGCTCCTCATAAGCCCCAAGCTAACATGAGAATAACAAAATAAAACCAGAGTAATATCAGCGTTATCCAGCCGTACAGTTTTAATCCAGATTCCAGCTCAGACAAGGAAAACAAAGACATTCATAGATCTATTTATCTGCAAGTGGAGGATTTAGAAAGGGAGACTTTCTAAGACTTTTGGACTTTATCTGATTTAAAGTTAACTACTAATCTATTTCTGCCATGCTAACAAAGTGCCAGTGACCCTTTAAGAAGGCAGCTGTGTTTCTTTATGTGGGCATGACGAACACATGTTGATTTCTTTTTAGGCAGCGGTGCGGCATGCAAACATTTGTGGATGACAGTGCGGCTGGTGTTGTCACAATTAGTTTATTTAAGAGAAAAAAACTTTTGGAGACTTGCACAGCTGCTACATCTTTTTTTTAACTGCATATCTCAAACATTCTCAGTGGGATTAAGGTCTGGACTCTGTTGGTGAAAACTCTGCCTTTTTCTTTTTTCTAAATCCATCAGTGAATCAAGTCATTGTCCTGGAATATGCTCGTACCACTGAGGAAGACAAAAAAAAAAAGATCTGTTGATGGAAAAACTTTCACAAAGCTTGGGAACTCTGACCTCATTTGGTGCCATCAACACACGGACCGGTTTTTAACGTGTTTTTGTGGCATTTTTCTGATGATGGAGGACATTTATAAAGAAAATGAACCTTAAAATTGCATTTTAATTTCTTTATTCACAACAATGTAAATGAGGAGCAGATGAAAAAATGCAGTTTGAAAAAGAGCTTATTTGTGACACAGAAAGTACGCTCCACCATCACTCTGCAGAAACTATTTCCTCAAAAACAACACAGGTCTGTTGATTTTTGGCTAAAAACATCATAATCACAATGAAAAGACCACTGGGAACTCTCTGAAATTAGATCAAAAGATGATCAGCGTGGGACTTTAAAGCCATAAAGTTCATGTCAATTTCATGGAGTGCATGTGCGGCGCATGTTTGTGGAGCTATGTTGCTTTGCCCTCATTTTTACTACTGTTTAATTGATTTTAGGACTTTTTATTGGTCTGTTTTTTAAATTTTGTTGTCACTGTTGAGACCATTAAGTCCTCAAACAGCATTTTATTGTTTTTTTTCTGGGTTTGGGCCATTTATAATTATTCGTTTTCAAGAAAAATTCTTGTTGTCTCAAGTAAACATAAAAAAAACAATCATTTTAAATTACCAACAACTGGAGTTCACTTAGCTTACTCTGCAGAAAACACTTAAATGTTTTGCCTATTTTGTGAAATTAACATTTTAGTTGAGATTAAGCAAATTTCATGTGAAAAGAACCAAAAATGTGTCCCCATTTTTAATTTGATTGGTCTGGACAACCATTCATTTATTGTGATTATAATGAACCATAGGCGTGTGTTTAGCCAGACCATGAGAGGAGTTTCGAGAGTTTTCAAACTCCAGAGGCCAAAACCAACACGGCGCTGCCATTTCTCAAGCTAACCAAGTCAATAAAGCTCACAATAGGTGATTAAAAGGGAGGGTCTGCACGCATTAATGCTGAGGGAAGGACCGAAGCTGCTTTTGTGGAGCCGATGCATCACTTATTTCTCCATAAAAAAGAACTGCATGTTTTAAAATCATAAACGAAGTCCAACAGACTCTAATTATTGGATGTTTAAATGACAGGAAACAAATGTTCCAGGATTTATGTGGTAGTTATGTAGGAACTATAGGTGAACTTTGTCCAAGTATCCCTTCAGTGGGTTTAGGATATGTGTACGTTTGTGCGCCCCCATCCTCTGCAGCTGTGCTCACTCACTGGGGTTTGGCTGGAGTCATGAAATGCCTTTTTTTTTTCTTTCAAAGATGCCATCCCTGTGCCAGGTGCTGCTATATCATAAATATATATATATATCTATGTATGTGTGTGTGGAAAAGCTCTCGCTCAACTGTTGGCCCGTGTAAGCCTGGGTGTTTAAATGGCTGCTAACGATTACACGCTTCTGGCAGGTGTTGAGCTGAATGAAGGCTTTCGGGACAGCCGTAAACAGCCATCATGGGATCGGGTCAGTGTAATGGGCTCCCATGCAGACAGGGATTTAGCTGTGGAAGCATCACCTCCATGTGTGCTCTTCCAAGCTCAGCCTGGAATCAGAGAAATCCAAATTCAGGCTGTTAGTGGAGATGAAGGAAAAATACTATTGCTTGTTTTTTAAATAAGGTTTAGGGCAGTTTGATTCCAAACGTCACGTATTTAACCTCATATTTTGTTGATGTAGTTCAAAGTAATGCAAAGTTATCTGATTTGATGTTTTTCCCAACACACCAGTCTTAACCATGCGTCGATGGTGGGATTTGCCCTGGTCCACAGAAGGGTTATCTGTCGGCTCTGAAGGGCCTTTTTTAGCTTTGGCCTTCAGAGCGTTGTTCTTCCTGCAGATTCAGGAACTTCCTCTCCCAGGACTGGAGTTTTTTGGGTTGTCGTTGATGTCTTTGTAGATTTTGACCTCACGCTCAACTTTCCACGATGATTTGGGTTTCTTTGTCTCCATCTCTGACTGCCTGCTAAAGCTATCGACCTCCATCTGACCCGGGATTCAGAGCAGAAGTTTCATGAAGACCAGTTTCTGCAGATTGAGAATATCTGTTTGGATACTCGTTACAGCCCTCATAACCAGGTCACTTCATGTATTTTTTGAGTCTTCTGGGATTTTCACAAATATTTTTTGAAATGGATAGAAATAAATGAAGTCACTTCCTTCTCTTCTGGCAGAGGAGCGCCGTGACAGTCGGATGTTATTTTCCTGCCAGCTCTCTTCTCACGTCTCTTGTAGAGCATCACCCCTGTATCTGTTACACGAACCCTCTCCACATCCAGGCCCATTTAGGGTATCAGTGCCGGTCTCCAGTTCGGAGCAGCTGGACTTCTGGTCCCGATTGTTGACTTTTCCCATCAACTCCCAACAGTTTCAGCGGGTTTCACTTTTGCCGTCTTACCTATTCAAGTCAGTTCATGCCCTCTGCCTTTCATTCCCCCTGAGCCTCATTGCGGGGGTGATGGGGACCCCCCCTGCTCTCCACTCCATGGTAACTGTTGTGTTCCCAGGCTTGAGCTGGTGGCACGACTCCCAGATCTGGGGTGGGAAACAGGAGGGTTTCTCAGGAGACAGAAATACAAACACAGAGATTCAAATGACTTTATCGTCAGAGGTCCTGTTAGGCAGCAGATCTGATTATTTCACTCTGGGAGAGTGTTTGAAGAGAAGCATGGGGGGTCCAGGGACCGGCTGGACCGAGGCGTTTGGGTTTGCATGCAGACCATTCATTTCAATTCTGACATCATTGGTGTCAAGAAGGAAGAACTGCTGCTCCTAACATGGTCTATATATTATTAAATTTGAACTTATTTACACATTGTGTTTATGACACCAAAGCAACACACTTCATGAACACTTCCTTAAAGAATCAGGAAGGACGTAAAGATTTTAAATACTAAATATGTTCTCACCGGTTAAATTTAGTGGCACAGCAGCAGCAGACATATCTGGTGTGAAAACTGTAGACTTTCAAGCCTGGTTTATCTCATTTTTTGCTGCTGCTTCTAGTGCCAACACCGTTTGATCTTGCACATTAATGCTGGAGCTTTTTTTTTTTTTTGGCTTCAAAAACAGTAAAATATAATCTTTGAGGCAGCTTTAGCTGAAAGCGTTTGGTAGGTTTGCATGCCACAATGTGAATGTTTTTCTCCTTTCGGTCCCAATATAATATCTGAGTGACTTCACCAGCACTTTCACGTTTGAATCTAAAGTTATTTCTGACCTAAATGGCATGAGAGCGTAAACATGGTGTCGTAATACTGAGGGGAACATTGGATCTACAGCCAATTCTGGTGGCCAAGCCCATTATTTCACTTCTTTCTCACAATAACAGACTTTCCATCCACTTGGTTTTGAGTTGGGCTGCATGGTGGTGTAGTGGTAAGCACTTCTAGCTGATACCTTTGTGTGGGATTTGCATGTTCTCCTTGTGCATGCGTGGGCTTCCTCCAGCCACTCCAGTTTACTCGTACAGTCCAAAAACATGCCTCCATTGATGTCTCTAAATTGCCCCCAGGTGTACATGTGAGTGTGTGACCTAACAGACTGGCGACCTGTTGGGGGTGTACCCTGGGCTTGCTCCTCCTTCTTGCATCCCTGTGACCCCAAAAGGGGTTCAGCAGATTCTAAAGATGGATGGTTTGGAGTTGAAGTGGAAGATGTGAGATGATATTAAAATCGATTCTGGTTCTGTGTTTCATTGGTTCTTGTTTTTTGTTGTTTTCAATCCAGTCCAAGTTGTCCCAGAGACAGCAGCGCATGATAAAGAACAGGGAGTCGGCGTCACTGTCTCGGAAAAAGAAGAAAGAGTATCTGCTCTCTCTGGAAGCCCGCCTCAAAGTGGCATTGTCTGAAAATGAGGTGCTGAAGTCTGAGAACGGCAGCCTCAAGAAGCAGCTGGAGGGCTTGCTGAATGAGGTGGGTGTGCAGGTCCAGCAGTCCCAGCCGGCCTACACTGCTGCACGTCTGTACCTTCACGCATTCCTGCCTTCTTCCTGCAGAACACAGTCCTGAAGGCAAGTGCCCCCAAGAGGAGAGCCGTGTGCCTCATGGTGGTCCTGGTCTTCCTTGTGTTCAATGTCGGACCAACAAGGTGAGTTTGAGGCAGTTGATGTCCAGGTTCATCCATTCCACTGAATCCTGACCGGGAACCTCCTGTTTGGAGTTTGCATCTTTTCCCCGTGTGGGTTTTCTCTGGCTGCTTCCCACTGTCCAAAAACTTGCTTCAGGGTTTTATTGGTGACTGAATTGTCCAGTAGATGTGAATGTGCTTTTTTTGTCTCAGTGTTGCCCTGTGATGGGCTGGTGAACTGTCCATGGTGTATCCCACCGTCGCCCTTCTGTAGCTGGGTGGGCTCCAGTGACCCCTGTGTCTCCGTTTTCACATGCGCTGAAGTAAATACGTACTTCATCGTTTCTCACCACGACGACGGCCTTTTTCCAGAGCATTGTACACGTCACTCTTATCATCACATCGCTGAATTTTAATCTTTTGCTAGCTTTGTCTTTGGCATTTTGACTGAAGCCTTGCCCACCTCCACAGACACACCTATTCTTAAATGAGCCCACCCACAATTGTTGTAAAGGTGAAATGATTGAATAGACTTTTACAGCAAAACTGAATAGAATAAAAGTGAAAGGCATGTCATAAGCAAAGCACTGACATCTGCTTTTATGACAGTACAAAGTTCTGGTACCCATCCCTACCATGACCCATAAATGAGAGAAAAAACAGGTTAAATAAAGGGATTCATGTTAGTGTTTTTCTTTTTGGTACAAAAACTGTTTTCTAATGGTTTTTAATCTAATATTTCTCAATTTTAGCTCACTTTTATTCAAATGAATCCTCAGATTTTGGATTTCTTAACCAAACAAACTTGGTTCTGGATGGAAGTCAAAAGAATAAATCAACGTTTAATCAAATCATGTTGACTCGTAAATCAACTTGTGAGCGTGTGCACTAAATTTATTCAGTATCTTGGTGGTGAGACCCCGCCCTAGAACTCCCTGCACTCTTTGCAGCAACTTTTTCTTGAATTTACCATTAAAATGTAAATTAGAGCTGAAGAACTCTGAAGATGGACGCTGAGATAAGTCGAGCTTTGCAAATGTCACTGACTGTAGCTTTGTCAACACACATGGATTTAATTACTGCAGGAACCCCAGTGAGTCATTGTGGTGTTTGGGTCCTCTAAACACAAACTACAACAATGTCCATTAAGCGTATGTACTGTACACATGTAAAGGTTTTTTACTCATCTGAAGAGTTTTGTTCAACAGATTTTGTTAGAAGAAAACTTTGGATTTTCTTTACAGGGTTTGCAGGTGTATGGAGTAAAACAAAAGTGTAGCCATTAGTTGGTGCGTTTTGCTGTAAATATCATTTTGTCTGTACCTCCAGTTGATGGAACTGTTCTGGTTCTTAAAACCATGGACTTCATCATTTTTGGCAAACACGTAACTTTTTCAAAAGGTCAAACTTTTCCTGTCTTTAGCAATAATTGTGACTAATCACAATCGGTTGCATAAAACAACTCTGGAGACAGAGTTTATTTCCACCAGACAGAGGAATTGTGCAATTTTACAAACTCCCTTTCCACTTTCTATCCTAACAACGGTTTTGTTTGTTTTCATTGTTTTTTAATCCATGTTTTCTGCTGGGAATGAGTTTTTCCACAAAGATGTAAGCATCATTTTGTTGGATCTGCATCTGAAAATGCTGTTGGGGTGTTGCAGCACTCAGATGTTTCTGTTGTGTGTCTGTACCTGTGTGTGTGATCAGATCTCTCTCTGAAATCTGAAAGCCTTCCTCTGTGTTTGGGTCTTTAAATCCAGCTGAGTATTGATGTCACAGCAGGGTTTCATTGAGCACTCAGCTCAGATTCTGTTTGTCCTCGGGATGTGAAACTCCGAAATCATTAAAGTTTTTTTCTCTTCTCATCAGTCTCCTTCCAGGAGGCCCAGACTCCAGCCTGGAAGTTGCTCCCATGCAGCACAGCGGCAGACATCTGCTAGGTTTTTCCTCTGAGGCAGAAACCGAGGCGGTGACAGATACCCGACCTGGCAGCATACATTCTGGAGCGTCGAACAGGTAACACTTTAGGCCGCGTTCATACAAAACACGAGTCACGCGTCGGGGGCGGGCAGTTTCAACATTAAGTCAAGATGGGACTTAACATACAGATGTGATCAGAGGTCCTGTGGCGCGATTTGAGCATCGGGCGGGGCTCATCAGCTTGGCAGCAGTGCGTTCTGGGCATCATTTCATGATTTGGCCGTTGTGGCGCTTCAAGTGTTCAAAATCTGAACTTTGGCAAAAGAGATGCTTCGCATCGACCGATCAGGGACTCAGCTTGGGCATGTGATGTGTTGATGACTTGATCGGCATAAACCAATATGAAGGAGAATCTGATCATTCCCCAACTGAACTTCTACTGCGAACTGCCCAAACAGGGGCATACAGACAAACCTGTGCAGGTGACCCTCAGGAAATATCAAGGTCACAGCAGACTGCTCGGTGAACCCATAGAGCGAAAATGTTCTTGCACATTGTTTCTATGGGCATGCTGAGAGCGACTGGTCATAGTGAACACTTATACAACACGTAAGGGGGAAGTACGTGAGACGCATGCATGTCGTTGGAATTTATCTTTTTTTTTCAACTCTAAGACCATCTACGGACCTGAACAGCCCAAACACCTGCAGTACTTGTATGGGTCAACCTCCCGCACGAGTACAAGGCTTAGTGTGGCTGCATTTAACTGCCCCAGACCACAGTTTGTAGACCAGTATACACCTGTGAATGTCGTCAGCCGGAGCCGGTGCTGCTCATTGCAGCACGTCCAAACATGCTTTCCAGCTGATTAGCGGCTTCATCCAAACATCTGTCCTTTGAAAGCCTGCAGACCTCTGGCTCTGTGGCCACCGCTCATGCTCTGACTGGAAACTCGTTAAGCTGAGTCCAGGCATGTTGGACATGAAGCTTCAGATTTTAGTCAAGGTCTATTTTTGTTGAGACTTTTGAGTTCAGTCTTTCAGTGCTGAGACATTACCCAATCCGACGGTTTGCAAGGTGGTCTAATGTCTCCCTGGCAGGGCTAGTCTATGTTGGGGGTAAATCTCAGTGCAGTCGGTCACATGTTATTCCACAGCATTCATCAGCGGGATCGGGTTTCAGGAAGGAACACATTAACCTCCACAGACGGGATGATGACACTGAGTGCAGCCACAAAAAGCTTGAAAGAGGAGGACAAACACAACCCAGTCTTTTCAGGACTTTGAGAAGCAGGAAGACAAGGCGGGACTCACGGGTCACGTCACAGTGGACTGTATGTGTGTGTGGGAGAGGGGCGTTGGAGGCACATGTTTGTTATACATCTCAACAGCTCTTCTTCAGCTGTGACCTCATGTGGATGATCTGCTTCAATCATTCCCCTTAAAGTTCCACACTATAGCTGTGAAAAAAGATCTGGAGTCCTGCCAGCAAAAGCTGTACATAAACAGTTTCCACGGTAACCACTGAGCCATTGTTTTCCATCTTCAGCGTCAGACTGGGTGTAACCTTTTGGTGCTGCCGTCTCTGCAGCATGCTTCTGATGACTGTGTGAAGGATTTAGAGCTGCGTGTTTCTGTGTTTCGGATGCAGGTCAGCAGTTTTGTGCTGAAATGCTGCAGATGATATTTTATCATCAGTGTCACCACATTTACTGCTACTCTAATTGTCCTTTTTTATTTCCTGGGAGGAGAATCTATCATTTGCATTTCAGCTACAACAATATGGCTGCAGCCATATTGGATGTTGCAGTGTCTGTGAAATAATGTTTAGTTGATCATCAACAAAAATCGAATTAAGAAATCCTTCTTGAATCAATTTTTAAAAAAATTCTATATTGATTAATCAAAATTAATATGATTTTTCTTTAAATTTCTTGATTTTATTTTATTTTTCTGGCAACTAAAATTGATTTGGGGGGGTGCTAGTTTTAATACAGTAATTCATACTATTTTCTGTGTTAAAAGTTCCATCTTGTTTTTTTTTATCTTAGATGTTGGAGCCATTTTGCTGAAATTATATTGTTTATTGTATTTCATGCATGCATGCATGTGCCTGTCACTCTCTGGTCATGCTGGTCATGCTCTCTATTGGTTAGATGCTTTTTTTTTGGCATTAGTGAATTTAGTACTTGGGAGGTACGGCACTACATCAGACCATGTCTGTAGCTTTGAAAAGTTTTTTTGTACTTTGTACATTTTCATTGTTCAAGTGCAAGAAAATTAAATTAGGCAAAAGTAAGAACAAAAGCCTTTTTATGAAGCACACTTCAATACAGTTCTTGCTCCCCAACGTACTTGGATGGAACTGCAGTGGCAGTTATATCAGCTTTTCTAAAAAGGTTTCCAAAACCAAGCAAACTTGTTTGGAAACTTGGAAAAAATTAGTGGATTTTGAATGAATTTGCATTACTCCTATCATCTTTCGAGCTATATAAGTTGTCTTTTATTTATGATTACCATGTTTTTTTTTATATTTTCCACCACCATAACCATATTTAGCTTCTAGAAACAGAATGAATCTAGTATAGTAGTGAAAATGTGAACCACTTTTTTTTCTGCTCCTGATTCACAGCAATTGATTTGCAGAAATACAATTTTGTATTCATTTTCAAGTTTGATTTTCTTTACAAATGTCCTTATATCATCAGAAAAATGCCACAAGAAAATGTTAAAAACACAATTTTCATTGGAGTGGATCTTTAAAACATACATTCAACATTAAAATCAGTATTTTGGCAGTTATTTCCAGTCCTTAAAAGACTTGAATTTGACATTATTGACATCTTCATTTAGCTTTTTTTTCTTGTCTTCCAGCTTTGGTGGTAAGGCCTTGATGGTGGTGAAGGATCCAGTCTTCCTCAGACCACCTCCCCCCTGTCAACCTTCTATTAACAGGACCAAATGTATCGAGTAAGTATTCAATCATTACAGGGGGTTTCTCTTGTTTTTGCTCCTTCTGCCTCATCCTACAAATGAAGTTGCAAATGTAAAGTGCTGTGTGAACCTGATAGGCTTGCTCACGAGCTGAGTGGTTGGGTCCACCGTCATGAAGTGGAGCAGACCAAATCCAGGCGAATGAGCAGCAGCCCCCACAGACCCACCAGGACCACTCTGGTAAGTCACAGCAGCAGATTAACAACACCAAAAGAAAATCAATCTAATCATCTAAGTCACAGGAAAAATGTCATTTATCACTTTGCAACTTTTGCTGTGGAGGGATTTTGTGTAATTGAAAGGCGCCGCTTCAGAACCTGTCACAGCCTTCCTTTTTCTGCCTCACATTGTTCGTTTCGGGCTGAGTTTAATCCGACAGTGTGGAGTCTGTAAACATTGTGGGATTAGTGGCCTCTGCTCTTTTCTTCTTTAAGATCTGTCAGAACATGTCCAGTCTAGAGTTCTTGCATCCCTCTAAGAAGGAAAACGCTCCCCTGTTTGGAGCTGCAGAATCTCAGCTAAAACATTGGAAATATCTTTAGTGGGTTTGATCTTTAAATGTGAAATGTTGCACGAATATAGAAGTGTTTGTATAACTTCTGTTTTGAGTCCGTTGTATTATTCATTTCTTATTAAAACTGTAATTTTGTCACTACATCTGTTGAAAACGTTGGATCCTCTTGTCTTTAGAGTATCATGGTATTACAGTTCTAGCTGATGTGTCTAAAATGAGTTTTAATGTTGATGTTTTCCCTCCCAGAAAAGCTACTTAAAAAGGAGCAAAGAGGCAGAGAGCTCTCAAATTGTGACTGTTCCGTACACAGGAACCACCGAGGGGAAGTGAGTAAACCTTTGCTTTAAGTTATTTTTCTTTTTCTTTTTTTTTATTTTTAACTTTTTCACATTTCGGTAAATTGGTTTGTCTTTTTTCTTGCTGTACTGATCTTTACTTCCACCCAACAGGAATCCTGGCAGCGAACTGCAGCTCTACTATGCACCAAAGCACATTTACAGCGACTTTTTCGATGAGCTCAACCGTCGGACCGACACTTTCTACGTGGTTTCTTTCCGAAGGGTGAGTTTCTCTTCCCTGTTTCTTCTCTGAGATGCAGTTTAAATCCCAGCCAGCTTGCACTGATTGAGATTATAAAATTGATTGTCATTTTTTTTTTTCAGACTCTTTGTATAAGGGATGTCAGGTTTTTTTGCACCAACTCGATTGATTTTGAGAATCTGCTGATGCCAAGTCCCAAATTGATAACACACAGAAAAAAACAAACAAACTTAATTAACAGATCCAGGTTGTTCCCGATTCTTACATTATTGACCTTGTAATTATCAACTAGGAAGAATCGTTAACTATTGACTAGTAAAAAGACATGTCTTTTGACTGTAACTTTTGTAAGAGCAATTGAACATTTTGATTAGATGTGATTTGCATCGCCATTACTAATTCTTAAAAATTAAAAGTACTTTATTCCAAAATTGTTGTTGTTGTTGCATGAATATGATGAGTATTTGTGACTAGATCATATACCGATGGAGCCATTTATTAGTTCTGCTTTTTGAAACATTGTTGATCACTTTTTTTTACTGGAGCTTGCACTTTGTGGACGGTCCCTCTGCAGTCGTCTCACTGACATCTCTCCATTAAAATATTAAAAAACAAGCTTTTTTCTTTTTTTAATGCCTTTGTTTGTTTCAAGACAAACCAATTTAGACACTTGCTGTCAGTTTTACAATTTTTTGAAAACCGCTAATGAAGTCTGAATATTTTGCTAACTTTCTGAGTTGTTTTTTTACTCTTGCTATTCAGTCTAGTGTCATATTCTGCTGCGTTTTACAAAAATAAAATGTTGTGATGCCTTCTTGTTATGCAGACTTTTTGTAGAGTATGTATCTGTAATAAAAAGCCTGGATTTGTAGCACTGATCATCATAATAATAAAGCATAAATCTGATCAGGACATCCCTAGTTTGGATCAGAAAGTTTCATTGTTAGAAAAAGTCACACAGTTTTATAGTCAGTCATAATTCTTTTTGATCTTTTTGAAGCCTCAATAAAAAATCAGAGCATTTTTTATCATTCTTTTTCAAGGAGTTTTAAGAAATAGTTTTCGATTATTTTTTATTTAGGAGCATTTGTTTCTCTGGGGATGGAAAGGCTGTTTGAGATTTGTAAAGACCGTTTTTAAACGATTTTTGCTTTTCATTTTAGAAAAAGGAAAGGAGCAACACTGACAGGAGAGTACTTCACAATATGATTTCAAACTGAATAGTTAAATGGAAATTCTCAGTGCGTGACCTTTTGCTAATCTGCATTTTGTGTCTAGTCTTCATAGAAAAATGATTATAAAATACAGGTTAATCTTTCAGATTTGTTTCTATGTTGACAAGTGAAGCATTTTTTGGCTGAACTCTGAAAGGTTAAAGTACTTCAATAAAAGCAGCAGGTTTTTTAATACAAACGTTTTCTTTTCGCTCCTTTTATTTTATTTTCTTTATTCATTGTATTGTTGGAGTATTTTAGCAAGACTGCTTTTTCTTTTGTTTTCTGATTTCTGTAGTTACATCAAAATTTGACCCTAAATCCTAAAACATTGTTCAGTTTGACCCTTTTTTACCTCTTCCTTCAATTGAGACCCTTCTGGGTGAAAAAATGTTTAGTTGAAGGTTCATTTAGGTCATCAAGTGCTCCACCTGCGCCTCTGTTTTTCATCTGACATGGAATGAAGCAGAGGAACGCTGGAGGAGGATCCGGTTCTTCTGTTGTGGTCGGTTTGGGTTTTAGCACCCATGGTGTGGGTTGGGATGAGGTGGTGGAAACTGGCGGCTCACATAGCGTCAGGGTCGAGGAAATGCGTTGTCACGGCAGGAAGTTAGGCTTGATTTTGGCGAGCGCACTCCTCCCATGATTAAATGCAGCAATATGACCAGGTCTTCACTCCAGACCTCCACCCTGTGTCAACCCCCCTTACTTCACCACAAAACAAAGAAAACCGTTATTTGAACACGTTTTACTGTTGTTATTCTAACATGATTTACTGTGAGGACGAGGTCTTTAGTCATGGAGACTCAGAGTGTCGTCTGAAGGAGGTTCATCACTATTTGGTGGATTTGTGTAAACCAGAAGTGACAGTTATTAATTCAGCTGATTTGATCATTTCTGGATTTAGAACTGAACTTGAGACGTTAGGACCTTCAAACAGCATCCGTTTTTTTTATTTTGATATTTATCTTAAATAAATCCAACATATCTTTTCTGTTTTCCTTCTGTTTTTGTGTCACATTTGTGCTCTTGTGACAAAAGTTGTCTTCCCTAGTTGTTTGAAAGTACTATAGTGACAATTTAAGACAAAAGAACTCATTAGTTTCTTAAACTTGATTTACAAGATTGCTGTCTTTAGAGCGTCTTTGCTCTCTGGTTCAAATGAATCAAAAACACTTTTTACTGTAGTTTTTCCTTAGATGCTAATATAAAATCTAAACCTTTTTAAAATCTGCCTCTCTCCAGTTAGAACAGTAAATGACAGTTTGTAAAAACTATAACACAGATAAACCTTTTATTAGTCATACTGTGTTTTAATGGATATACAGATGGAGTGCATCCAGAAAGTATTCCCAGCGCCTCACTTCTTCCACATTTTATGATGTCACAGCCTTATTTTAAAATGGATTAAATCAGTTTTCTTCCTAAAAAAATTCTTTGGAAAAACACCCCATACTGACAATGTTGAAAAAGTTCTTTTGAAATTGTTTTAATTCATTTTTAATACATTTGCAACAATTTAAAAAAACTTTTTAAAACATTGTCATTATGGGTGTTTCTCAAAGAATTTTTCAGAAGGAAAACTGATTTAATCCATTTATAAATAATGCTGTGACATAAAATGTGGAAGAAGTGAGGAGATGGGAATACTTTCTGGATGCACTGTAGGTAGGTCGGCCATGGAGTCTGCTCTCATTGCCAGATCATTTTCTGCTGATAGAGCAAAAAACATATTTGTATCTATATATTTTTTAATGCTCAAAAATTGGCATTCCCACTGGTCTACCCCTTTTTCTGGATTTTAGTTTATACTGTGTCTTACAAGGGTTGAGTAGCACTTGATTATATTCTCATACATAGACGAGGTAGCGAGGACATGGGTGGAGCTTTTACAATTAACATTGCTTTGTTTTATTATTTTCCTTTCCTGTAACCAAATGTCTTGAGACATTTGAATGTTTTGTTTGTCTGCTAATTGTTGCACAAAACACGCTGTTGCTGTATTCCTTAGAGTTCAGCAGAACACAGAATAATAACGGCTCCAACTGCTGAGATAATGAAAGCTGGAATTAGAGTTTTCTCAAAAGCAAATGCTGATGTGCCTTTGGAGCGCTTTCAGACCCCTTTGAGACACTAGAGTGCATGTGTTTAGGTGTGCATGTACTGTGTGTGTGTGAATGGGTGCAAGAATACATGCGTGCACATTCTTGCTTGTGCATGCATGCATACATGTGTGTCTGTGGATACTTGCACAGTTATGTCTGCATGCGTGAAGGCAGGTATGCCCGTGTGTACATGCATGTATGTGCGTAGATACTTGCATTGATGTGTGTGTGTCTGCATTCATGCATGTATGTCTCTATGTATGCATATGTTAGTGCGTGCATGCATTGCATGTATGTGTGCATAAAAAGCTTGTGTGTGTGTGAATGTTTCTGTGCATGCGTGTGCACGCACATGCATGCATGTGTCTATGCATGTACATGCATGTGTGTGCACACACACATCCGTGTTGTGGTGCATGCATGCTTGTGCAGCTCTCTTTGGGCTTTGTTGACCCAAGTCCCGACTCTGCAACAGCTGTAACTGAAGTTTAATGAGCGCATAATTGTTGAACACTTAAAAATAAATCATCAACATTGCAACAGAAAATCACTTTGACACAGAAACGTTGAACATAAACCGTATGGACCAACTTTTTTTCTCTTTCCTCCATATTCGGAGAACAAATGACATAAAACGGAATATTACAAATGAGAAGCAGAAAGCCCCTAAGTTGTTTTCACGTGTAATTTGGTGGAATTTAGCTATCAGACCTACACAGCTTCACTGCTTTAGCGATAATTGAGTCAAGATGGGGGGGGTCCAGGACTATTAATATGGTTGGCAGAAAGCCACGGTGGTTGGCTTTAGTTCAGCTGTGTGAATTAGAGGCAGTGAATGCTTGAGCTCCATCACACAGTTGATGATTAAAGCTCCAATTTGTCTGTTAGCATCACAGCGTCACAGTGAGCTCTAACATGGCTAAGCTAGTCTGTTCATAAAACAAACACAGATAGGTAAACAACTTCCCACCGAGTGAAATGTTTTCTTCTTCTTTGTTCTCAGGATCATCTTCTGCTTCCTGCCACCAACCACAACAAAGGCAGTCGACCCAAGATGTCTGTGGTGTTGCCAGCAATGAATATAAACGGTGAGTGTGGCAGCACAGACTCAACAGTCGGGAACTTTGGTCATTCAGTGCTCTGCAGGAGATTCAGAAACATGTTTCCCTCAAAGAATCCAATGGGAGAAATACAAACGAGCAAAAAAGATGGAGGTGAAGACGTTGTTCTCCTGTCTTTGTTGACGATCAGAGAGACGAAGGAACGCGTTTCTGTGTCTGCTCACATCAGCTGTTTAGGCCTTGGTCTCATGCATCTGTACGGCTGCAGTGGACTTTTGAGTGTTCTGAGTCATGTGACCTCCACAGACAGGTGTGTCTGAAGCTACATTCAGACCGGGCATGTAAGGCGCGTTCAACAACACGCTGAAAGGTTCTTGAACGCACGTTTAGCATATGGTGTTCACACTGGGCTGTCACTGCATGAAACTAGTGCACGTCCGCCACCTATAGTCGGCAGAGGTTTCGGGTGAAATGTCAAAGCGGCGAGTCTTGTTCCAGGCTTTTTCTTTCACAGCTCTATTCCGAGATATGAAAGCCTTCGTGTCATAGAATTCCAGCCGGGCACAAACTACAACTATCATTTCCTCCTTCGTGATCAAAAGTTTGTACTTCTGGAAATTAAAAAGGACGCCATCCGTACATCACAACCGAATCCAAGTCTCTGATTGGTCAAACTTCAACTAGTTAAACTTGGTAGAAACTTGCGTGGCAACACGTGAACGCAAACGTATTGAACGCAGAAGCTCAATCATGTGCATTTACACAGACCCTTTGCAGAGGCCATTGTGAACGTAGCTTTCCAGTTCCCTCGAGGCTCGTACGGCCTCGAGGGAACTGTAGTCAGCTGTGACTAAAGCTTCATCATCGACAGCAGATGGAGAAGCCTGAAAAACTGACTTTGAATTTGAATCTAAATTGAATCGATGCTGTAATTTTTCTCCGTTTTTAAAAAGCCACTAGAATCTCAGAACATCTTCATTTATTCTTCATAAATCAGCTTCCAGAATATCCAGACTTGGCTCTTTTGACAGCCGTGTTTTCTCTTGGCCTGTGTGAAGCGTTTGTTTCAGTCATTCAGCTCCTCCTGCAACACGACGAAGACTTTTGCCAGAGGTTAAAAATTACAACACACCAATAAATTCCTTTGATCCACAAACAGCCATGTGCCCCACAGATGACGCCGCCTTTGTTTGAAGTGATTCGGAGCAAATCTAGATCCTTGGATGACATTCCTCCTGCGGGAAATTCAGGATGCCCTTTAGGAACCGTGATTACTCCAGTCAGGGTAATCCCTTCCAGCTCTGTTGCTGCTCCTTTGGGAAGTCTTCTTACAATCTCTAAATGCCTTTCATCTGGAGGATAGACTCCGCTAATCTGAAAGGATTATATAGTTCGTAGTGGTCCAGAAGTAAAGAGACTGACAATGGGATTCTGTACATGTGCGTTCAGTTTTCTTAAGTGAACCCCCTGAAAAGCCGCCTGGACTCGGCTCCGCCACACAGACTGTTTATTTAATGACCCCGGGTTCAAAGCAGCTCAATCAAGTGAAAGCGGCGTGTTTGGATGGCGGCGAAGGGCAGAAATGTTCCAGGCATGACGTTATTCACAGGTGGATCCTCTGAAAGAACAACTTCTCTCAGTTTACATTTCATTTGTTGCGTCCTGGAGCTGACGGCTTTCAGAGTGTGAGGGTACAACTCTGAACGGCGGCTGTGAGACTGTTTATAACCATGGGGAAGACCCCCCTGTGGGCGTTCTTAAAGGTGCTGACCCTACGCACTACTTTATGTTTTGCCTCCATTACCATGATAAAAATAAACCGTTTGTGGCTCCCGTAAAAACATAAATATGAACAGAACTAGAAATACAAATGATGCAGTAATGAGTTCCTAAATGAAGGAAGCTGTGGAACTCGCTACAGATACATCTGGAACTCAAGCTAACTGATACACCTGATTGTTTCAGAGTAATAAACTTTATTCTGACAGAATCACGCCTTTATTTTGAAACTAGATGAGTATCATGACCAAAACAATGATCGTGCCACCACTAACCGAAGACGCCAGATTTCACTTTACAGTGTCGTGTTTTATAATATTCAAAGATGGAAAGAGTTGTTTTTTTTTTTTTTTTTGGCAAATCTTTTTTTAAAAACAAGTTGAGTAAAAAGAAGCACAGAGTTTATACCTGGACATATCCAGGTTAGGTCTCTAAAGACTTTTCTGGTAAATCTCCTGACAAACGTTTTGCTCCATAACCCATTTCATTCGGAAATCGTGGATTTGAACTTTTCTTTTGAAGCATGCAGTAAAGGGAGCGAGGGTTTGAATTGGTTGGAAAAATGACGTTTTCCATAAACATGCCTGTAGGATCCAGTTCAATAATCTCCCCAGATGTCTGTCGTTATACAGATGGGCTGATCAAGTGTTTCTTTCACAACATCTGTCTGATATTTAGCAGTTTAATTCCATGAAACGTGTTCCTGCTTTTATGCACTGGTTTGGCATTAAGTGTTTCTGTTTATTTTCTTAGATTAGAGACAAAGATTTCCTTTTTCCCATAAAAGCATACAACTATTTTATTTCTGGAATCTTTTTAAAAGCCCAGAAGTTCCTAATTTGTTACTGATAAGTTCAACAAGTTAATTTTTTAAAATCTTTTTTGTTCATAATTCTTAAACATATTCTGAGGCTTCAGTTCCAGCCATCTTCAGGTAACGTGACAAAGTCTTTCAAGACCCACTGATCATCTTTTGATCCATTTTCAGAGTGAATTTTAAAATATCCAGCAAAATAAAAATAAAAAGTGTCGTTTTCTAGGACATAGTTTCTGCAGAGCAACAGAAGTCATTGTGAGTTATTGGTGAGACTGTTGAAGCAGAGCCTGCCTTCATTCCCATCATCCCTTTGTTTACATGAATAAAGAAATACTCAAATGACATTTTAAGCAACATTTTCTTTATATGTTCTTTATGTATGTAAATATTAAAGTCCCAGCACTGGGAAATGCACGTCATCCTAAACAAATGCTTATCTGCATTCTTAACCTGAGAAACGTTTAGTTTAAGGACGCATATCTATTCTGTTTCTTCCTGTTCGGGAGCCACCACCATTATGGGGGAAATCTCAGGTTTCCGTGGAGCATTTTTGTCAGATGTTGGAGTCTTATCAGCCGCAGTCAGCTCACAGTGATGCTGAAACCTTCTGGAGCGCTTCCAGATGGCAGCAGGAAAGGAGAGCTTCGCTTGTTTCTGTTTGAAAGTTGACCTCTCGACTGCAGCTTCATTTTTCAGCTGTAATTCTTAATGATTTAAAGATTAGATGTTGTAAATATGCTGCAAAGTATGCACAGATATTTGCATGATGTTGGAGAGTGAAGCTGTCATTACTGAAGGATTTATGCTCATGATCTCATTTAAGAGCCACTTTTATTCCCATTAGCTGCCCTTTGGATGAAAGTTTTTGGTGTTTCGGGTGTCAGATGCTTTTTTTAAAGTTAAACACACAAACGCAATCCTGAGCTGGTTGATAAAATGCGCGCAGCAGCAAAGGTGCAAAGACATCCATGAAATCCAGCAGCTGCAGGAGATAAAAGATGTTCTGCTCTCCTGTACGAGGCAGAGAAGCTGATATCTTCTCCAGGTGTGGAGGAAAACTGCATCTGCCTTTTTGACTTTTTATATTTTAAAGAGACCCCAAGCTCCATTCAAGGGTCTTTTAACTAAGCTGAGTCAGGTTTGAGGACCAGCAGAGAAATATTAACTCCAAACGCAGAAGAAGCTTCAGATGAGGAAGGAACTCTGAAAGCTCCTAGAGGCTGACATCCAGGTTCTGTCTCTGCATTTGCATCCATCTAGGGGATCTGCTTGGTTTTAGCTTGATGAGGCTGTATGAGGACATAGATTATTCATCATTTGTGGTTTCTCTAAAGCAGTAGCCAGACTCACGATCGCTGACTTCCTTCACTTTCCCAGATTTATGGATTCTTTCTCCCTGACACAACAAGAACAGGGATCAGAGTTTTGCTGTTTTTCTTCCATACAAACTCCTCTCAGACGCTGGTATTTTCCTCTGGTTTTTGCATGTCTTTCCCTTGTTTAGATCTGTTTGTTTATCTTCATGCTGCTGAAAGCCACGGCATGACTAACCTCTGGGCTCCATCTGCAGCCCAGACCGTCCACCACCCCCACACCTCCCTCGGGGTGAAGACCCACTCTGATGAAATTGTGTTTTTAACGTGTTCTGCTGGCATTTATTTTGACAGTAAAGGACACGCATAAAGGAAATTCAGCTTAAAATTTCATTTTTGAGTATTATTTATTCAAATTCTGAATCAGGAGCAGATGAATTAAATGCAGTTTGTGTAAGATTGTATTTGTTACGTAGAAATTACTCTTGGTGGATATTACTGGACCACGAGCTCCCTGCTCCGCCCCATTCTGATGCACTTACAGATGAATAGAACCTCATACGTCAGGGCTGTGCCGGCATTTTCCAATGAGGGCCAACCACTCGGCCTGCATTCTTTGAACCTTTATTAAAACATTAAATGCAAATGAACTTTTAAATGAAATGTTTATTGCAGATGGGATCATTTTCATCTCTTTGCATAAACCAGAAATGCATCTTAATACATTTTTGCAAAAATACTGTGAATTTCATAACACAAAATAAATCTGTCTACAAAAAAGCCTTTTGTCAACATTAAATCTGGGTTCATATGAGATGGTACATATTCATTATCAAAGGCTCACTGTAAACTCCTAAATGTAAATGATGTGAACAGCTTATTCAGCTTTTAAACCTTTGTGGTTGTGATCAGAGAAGCAAACTTTTTCCTCTTGTTATGGTCCATGATGCATTCACACCAGTTGTGTGTGACACGCCCTATGCGCGGTTTCATGAACGCGCATCCAGCCGGCGGTGTTCACACCGGACCTGCACCAAATGAGCAGGGAGGGGCTTCTTCTTCTTTTGTTTTTACTGTTTATTAGCGCTCGTCTGACACCTACAAAAGGTACAGGCTCTTAGTGGAAAGTCAAAGCGGTGCAAATCTTTCTCCAGGCTTCTGTGTTTGCACAGCTCTGTTTCTGTAAATGTTCGTATTGGTGTCATTACTGCTAATATTTACTTCTCCTTTGTTAACATTTTTATAGTGGTTGGTACTTCCGCGTTTTGGAAAAAACGGAACCCACACATCACTACCAAATCCAGTCCCTGATTGGTCACAGTGACTCGTTGCCACGATTCGGTTTGAGAACGCACAACTGGTTGTATTTTCAGCGCATGATCAATGCACGGCCGATCTGTGCTTAGAGACCGTGACCGAACACGAAAGAAGAAGAATCCCCTCCCCGCCTGTCTGACTCAGGTCTGGTGTGAACACCACCGGCTGGATGTGCGTTCATGAAATCGCGTATAGGGCGTTCTTGAACTTGCTACATGTGGCTGGTGTGAATGCAGCATTAGGTTGGGGGCGTGAGGGGCTGTAAGCTAGCGGGAGAGTGATGGGAAGTGGGACTTTAAGCTCCTCTGATTGACCAAAGTGCACCGTTTGGAGTGGAGTCTGGGAAGTTCTGGGCACAAACCCACATTAACCAGCTCCCTTCTCTGCTCCACAGATTCCATCATTGGAGACAAAGACTTTCACGTGATGATGCAGATCGACTGTGAGGTCACAGACACCAGGATCCTTCACATCCGGTCCTCCACCGTCCCGCCTGTGCTGCGGGTCAACGACACCTTCTACCAGCACTCTGCCACAGACAGCAAGGCTGCACCTCCTGTTGGGGTCCTGATGGGGTCTGCCTAAGGCCCCCGTCAAACACGCTGACCTCGCTGAAGTCAAGTGAAGGATTCTGGGTCGGTGTTTTTGAATCTTGTGTAACCTGTCTGCTGTGCGTTGGTCTTTCCCTGATCTGCAGACGGAGTTGGTCCATTTTTGAGTCTGAGGCTCGGCGTGCGGCAGCTCTGACTTTTCCCTGATAACCCCAGAAGCTCCACATCATGGGGGAGCAGCATTGAACCTCAAGTCCTCCTTTAATGAACTATTTTTGATGTTTTCAACAATGCTGAGGACAAAAACAGTTTGTGATGCAAAGGAGCTCTATCTGTGCTGCAACAGAAGACGTTTTATTTGTGAAACGTTCAGAAGCAGAAAAAACCACGACCCTCAGGAAGGAATTGAGCTGTGAGCCAATAGCCACTCTGATCCTCGTTTAGCCGCACTTTTAATGTTCCTTTTCTTCATAGCGGGGCTGCACTGTGGCCTCAACTCATGAACAGATCTTGAAGCTGTACATATTGTTTTCTTTCAGAATATTTCTCCCAAGTTTCTTTGCTCTCTGGAAAAGCTTTGCGTAAAGTTTTATTTCATAAAGTTAAGAGTCAAATCTGCACTGAAGGAAGAAAAGGACAATAAAGATGCTAATGAACCTTTTATTAGTAGTTACCATGGTGACGATCCTGAAATGCCCTCCTGTAAAAGAATTTAGTCACCTAACATTTTTAAACGGAATGGATTCCTCTTCTGAGCCTGTTTGGTCCCAAATTCTAACTAAAGCTCCACTTTCAGGTAAACTTTTGCACTATTATTATTATTTTTTTAAATCAGAAGTAGTGTGCAGACGTGCGACTGTGTCGTAGCTCAACAGAATACCTTTGTTTTTCAGAAAGAAAACAGTTGGACTCAGAAAATGGTCACATTTGTAAAGTTTTGTCTTTTATTCTTCTGATTTTGCATCAATCAAAATAAACACTGGATTTTCTCAAACCGTCACCAGATGTGTTTGCGTTTATCCTCCTGGAGGTTCTGTAAAGTTCACGCCGTCATCGTTTCATCACAGACTTGAATTACAGGTTTGAGCGTTCCTCCTCAAGTTAGATTAAAGCTTTCAAACAGAAATTAAAGTTCAATCCGTGTTTGTCTGAGCACTGGAGAGGCATTCTCCATCTGAATGTGTGAGCTTTGTTGTAGTCTCCTCTGTATGAGTCCAGCATGGAGGAAGGGCCTGTCAAATACATTCAGATCCTAAAGAAAACATGAAATATGAAGGAGAAAAAGGCCTTTTGGCGTCAGGTTTGAAAGCGGCGGTCCGCTCGGCACGCAGCTGGACTCCAAACTGACTGAACTTCAGGTGATGAAGACACAGGTAAACTCTTTACAGGAGCAACTCTAAGCTGTATAGGAACTTTAAATGTACAGATGGCCTCATCTGTCTTCAGGATGGAGGTTTTTGGACTGATCTACAATCCACAAAAATCCTAAAAGCTTTTGGATAAACTTTACGGGTCGACAAAAGCAAAGCTGATGTTGTACGTAACCTGATGTCCATTGTCCCAGGCGTACAAAACCCTCTCTCTGGGGTTGTAGTCAATCTGGGTGGTGTAAGTGTAGTTGTTGATGAAAGGCATTCTGGGAATCATTTGTGTGCTGGTGTGTGTGTCAAAGGCGTATTCCAGGTTGGCATCTCTCTGATTATAGCTGTCAATGGCGTACAGGACGCCGCACACGACGAAGCAGTTTCCAAAGCTGTTCCTCCTCAGCCCGGTTCTCCACGTGGTCTCCTTCTTCACGCTGAGATCAGACGGGTTCAGTCGGCTCAGAACCACCACTTCATGTAGGAAGCCTTCGTCGTCCAGCGCCGGGTAGATGATCCACAGGCCGCTCTCGTCCACGGCGAAGTCCATGTCAGAGTGACTGCGCCATACCCACGGCGAGGAGGACTCCTCAAACAGGGCGTCGTGCAGCATGGTCCAGGCCGCCACCTGACGCTGCCGGAGGTCAAACTTGATGATGTCACGGGAGAAGGCCCGGTTGTAGTAGAAGGCCCCCCGATAAACGACGTGGCCGGTGCCGATCCAGTTGTAGGGCAGCTTGTAGGAGTTGGTGAAGCGGCCTTCAAGGAGAAGGAGCGTTAACCACTCATGGAAAAGAAGGTTTGAGCTGAAACCTCTGGGTCTTACCTTGTTTGAAAACTTCCAGGTTGTGGAATTCCAGCAGATTGTTTCCGTAATAAAAGTTTGTGACGTAAATGTGATCCTCTGAGGATTCAGGATCCTTCATCCACGCGCCTTCAGTCTGGCCGTAGGTGTTGTGGGTGACCGGCTCAGAGATGGTGGCCAAAGTGTCTTTGCACTCACCTGCTGGACAGAATCAGAAGAAGTTCAAATCCCAAACAGAGCTCTGGTGTGTGTGACGTTCTCCACATCTGGACACAAAGCTCTGAAGTCCATCAGACGAGGCTGCACACAAAGGGATTATATTTACCAGCGTTCCTAGAGGTCGTCTTTTGATGCCTCTGCTGTGGTTCGTCTACGTCCGGATCTCCTTCCTCTCCTCCCTCGTCTTCCTCCCAGTTTATTTTGTATTTCTGCCTGACCGCAGCAGCTTTTTTGAACGTGGGGGGGGCTGCTGTAGAGGTCAAAGGTGAGTCTGGAGAAAAGGTGGAGCTCGTTCGTGCTGAGGAAGGACCCGTCTGAGTGAAGGCTGTGAGATGTTCTGGAGCTGAGGTGGATGAAGATGGAAGGCGGGTTGACGGCGTCTCTGTCGCTGCTTTGCTGCTGCCTCTGCTTCGGCGCTGGTCTTTGGGCTCAGAGGTGAAGTTCTCCGTTTTTGGGGTCACTGTTTGGTTTGTTTCACTGGTGATGGAAGGAGCTCCTGACGGCATAGGGGGGACCTGCTCAGTGGTCTGTTGTGGTCCGGATGTGGAGCTGGGATTCTCCTCCGTGCTGTTTCTCCACGTGAAGTCAACCGCCGGTGTTTCTGAAGACTTCTCTGATGGAGTTCTCTCTAAGTTCCTTACCATCTTAGGACTTTCTGAGCTTGTTTCTGGTTTTGGGCGGATCATCTTGGAGTCTTCCACATGACCGGCTGCCTTCAGTTTCAGGGATCTCCATCCTGTTCTCGTCCTGGGCCGGGGGGCTCTGTGCAGAAGAAGATTCTCCTCCATGAAGAGGTCGGTCGGGCCGTCGCCACTGAATTCATGGTACTCAAAAGCTGAAAGCAAAAAGCGAAACAGTTGAAAGAACATCCCTGATGGCAGGAATCACAGATGACAAAACTTTGTGTTTTCAACACAGCAGCTCTTGAACAACAAACAGTCCTGTGACTGGGAGGTTCATGCTCACAGTTCTCTCCAGGTTCTCCATCATCTGCCACCATGGCGTCCCGATCAGATTTGTAAAAAGTCATCCCCCGGATGATCATTGCATTAGGGTTGGCCTTTGACACCTGAGAAGCGTCTGTATTCCCGCCATTCTCAGGAGTGGCCTGAGATCTGATCTCACCAACATTCTCCGGCTCATCTGTTGATGGATTCTCCACAGCAAACTTCCCATCGAGCTTGTCCTGTTGGAGGAAACGAAGAATTTTAAAGCCATAAACTGGATAAAGAAAGTGCAGTTCAGTCGCTGGTGTCTTCTCCAGACACTTCAGGAAGTTTGTTTGGAACTTTTTACAGAGAAAAACTGCTCAAGTTCCAACAAAACAAACGTTATCTTGTATTTCTACGCATCAATCATTTCATTCCTCTTCATTTCATGACAGATTATCAGAATGTTTTAACATGTTCTTGTTGCATGTTTCTGACGATGGAGGACATAAAGAAAATAAAGCTTCAATTGCATTTCTGAGGATTTCTTTATTCAAAAGAATCAAGAGCAGAAAAAAATTGATCTTTGAAAAAGATCATATTTGTATACGCTGGGCGTGCCTCGAGCTCCCTGCTCCAAGCTCTCAGCAACGACGAGGGGAGCCCAGCCTTCATATGAACCTCTGCCGCTCTGCAGAAAATATGTCATAAAAACATGAGTTTTTTTAGGTTTTTGAGCTTGTTTATTCTGTTTCAGGTTTAAATGTTTTGAGGGATCAGAACGTGTGTAAAAACTGTCAATAAACTCCTGTAAAGTTCAAAAAGCTGAAGCTCTCATCCAATCACAGCGGCATGTTTGGGTTCATGACCTGTGGTTTTGTTTCTGTGGAAAAATGCTCGACCAGAAACTGCGGTGTGGTCACTTTATAAAATAAATAAAATGACCTGAAACATTTTCCAGTTCTGTGAACAACTAACAGAAACAATCAGAACTACACGGATCATTTCCCTTCACTCGTGACGGCCTGGATGTTCACTTACCTCTGGATTCAGGTATGCTGCTGCCCTGCTGATCTCTCTGAGCATCTCCTCCTCCTGATGAAGAGGAGGAAGACGAGAGGGCGTGGCTTCAGGCTCTTCTGGTGGGATGGGAGGAGTCTTCCGAGGCCTCAACTCGTCCTCGGTGCGATTCAAAGACACCACCTCCGTCAAAGCAAAAGGACAACGTGAGCAGAAACGTCTCAAGCTTTTGATGTGAGATGAGTGTCCCTCACAAGTCAACATTTTAGACAAAATAAAAGTATTTTTTCATAAATATTTATAAACACGAATGTAAAATCAGTCATTTACAACAAAAGCAGAAAGAAAAATGGTTTGCTTCATCGGCTCCTCTGAGGCTGTAAAATGAGGGGCTTTAGTCGGCGGTTTCAGCTTATTTTGGTCGGAACCTCTAAATAACAGAAGAGGAAAACTTCAGAAATCCAAACTCCTGTTGGGAGAGAGTCGGAATTTCCTTGGGATATTCAAACTAAAGAATGAAAGGTGGTTTTTAGGACCTCTGGTGGTTTTGTTTTTGTCGGTACGTTGTGACATCAGTGAGGGGCTCAGCCAGCACCCATGAGCACTTGCAGCTGTGGCGTTCCTGCTCCGACATGCCAGGTCTGCAGCAAAGGCTGCCATTCAAACAGCTGTGGCGTGATTTTCTCTGCTCACTTCACGTCCCATTAGTCTGATAGATCTGAGGAGGCCTTCAGTCATCTCTGCTGTCTAACAGGGACAGGCATTAAATTCTTATGTTGTGTAGATTATTATGTATTTAAATCTTAATAAAGGTAATATCAAACATATGGTAATAGATTACTCTGAAAGGCTTAGAATAGCATGATACAGGCCCTTTAAACTTCACCTTAGGTTGTGACTTATCACTTCCTAACTCCTCGAGCATCATTGGGAAGCTACTTTAGACAAATGCTGGTTTTAAAGTTTGTAGATTTTGAACAGCGTTCATGTGGCGAGTTCTCAAATGTGGCGTCTCCTGTTGCTTGCACATTTTTTACCGAATTATTGTGAAAATTGATATGAATCCCTACAACTCAAGCTGAACAAAAATAAGGAGTTCAGCTGTGGTTAAAAAAAAAAAAACCTCTGTTGCCAAGGAAATCCAAAAATAAACTTTTGTTTATTCTTCTAATAATGACATAGACCTGTTCGTCAACTCAAGGTGGTCCAAAAATAAAATGGTTGCTATGGAGATAAAACTAATAGAAAAGCTGCCATTTTGAAAAAAAAAGTGCTTTTCATGTATTTCTAACATGCAGCCCCAACCAGGGTGGCAGAGGCAGAAGGGCAGGAGAAGGTCACATCTGCAGGCCGTCCTACGCAGCTCAAGGTTTTCATTTTTAAATGATGTGGGGTTTTCTCACATTGAAAACAAATTAAACACAAACTTCCAATCATATTTGAACTCTGTGCCAGTTCAAAGAGTGACAGCTCTCTAACAGATAAATTCAGCAAAAGCTTTTCTCTACTCTCCTCAGCTTCACCTATAAAGGTTTTACTCTTTCATTATCACCAGTGGAATCAGTTTTTGGTTTCTTCTTTTCCTCAGAAACCTTGGATGATGGGAGAATCTGACAGCTCTGCCAAAGCGTTCTGATTACAACGCAACCACATCAGTCCCTTCTGTTTCAGGTATTTGGAAGTTTGTTTCTGCTTCAACTGTTCAAGAAACGCCAACAAGTGATTAGAAGCTGAGTTAAAAAAAAGGAATGATGGGAACAAACCCAACATGCAGCTGCAGCCACTCAAAAGTCAAAAGTTCTCCTCAGATCCTGCAGAACACACGCACCTGCAGGGAAGTTACCTTCTCAATCCGATCCATCCGATCCATCAGCTTCTGGGTGACAGAATGAAGCTTCAGCAGATCCATCCCATAGAAGGAGCCCTCCAGCAGCTCGAGGATGGTGGACAGCTGCAAAGATCCAGAGATGTCATCAGATCAGAGTCTCTGTGAGGTCCTCCTCTCTCTCAGAGACCGACTGAGGATGCCTCCTCTGGGAAGTGCAGCAGGACACTTCACCTTGACGTTCCGTTTTCCCGCCTCTCGTAGCTGTTTCAGCCGGAACTCGCCCTCGCACGGGTTGACCGCGGACGGAGGCGCCACGCAGGCGCACTTGCACTCCGGTCCAGAGGTGATGGTCTCCATCGTGTAGAAGTCCTGCGCCGCCGCGCGGCCCTCTGCCAACCGCCGGCACGCGCTCCTGCTCAGCGGCTTCACCACGCATTTGCACCGACAGTCGGAGCCTTCCGACAGCGCTTTGACCTTATCATAATCAGCCAGCAGCTGTGGAACAGAAGAGCTTTTACGCACAAGAAAGACAGCACAGTGCGAGCGCTTCGTGCCTCTGCCCCACCTGGGAGAGGATGCTCTCCTGGCCCTCCAGCTCCTCCTGCAGCTCCGAGCTCTGAGGTTTGGATTCCGGGGATGAGAACTTTGGCGCCGCAGAACTCCGACAGTAAAGAGCGCAGAACATCACGGCCACGACGCACAGCTTCTCCATGCTGCTCCGCACCAGGAGCTCCATCCAAGAGAGACTGGGAAGTGCACGCGCGCGCGGGGGAGTGGGGGGCAGGTGCAGCCTGTCTACGGTCCGCTCAGGCGCGCGCCAAGTTCATCGCGCGCTTCCTATTTCTGAACGATAGCCGCGTTTCCAAAACATCCACATCCTTAGAAGCCCCGGGGAATGACGGGTAACGGGGAGCAGGGACGCGCGCGCCCAGCAGACACCAGCCAGCATCTGCAGCCGCGCGGACGGAGAGGCGGATCTCTCCAACGAGGAGGAGCGCGCGCGCGCGCGTCAGACGCTTCTCAAACGCCACCTGCTTTGGCACAGAAACGCGTAGAACTGATCAGAGTTTTATTTATGGTTTAAGGCACATTTGATCAAATATTTGTTTACAATGAAACATGTTTACATGTATGTAGTGAGACTGTAAACAGAAGAAGGGTAAGGCACATGGTGCCATGAAGGTAAATTAAAAGTGTGGTTAAGACATTGGATCCATCTGTGTTGTGATCATTGTCTGCAGAATAATTAAATATAAAACTTTCCCATTAAAACATTTCCACAGTAAAACCCCAAACAGTTTCAATCCATCAATAATTACACCTGATCAAGTCAATTAAAATAAAGTGCTTAAGCTCTGCTTGATGACATTTTTTTTTTCTAAATAATCCATAAAAATAAGAAATCTTTGTTTTTCAAGAAGTCCTCGCTTTAAAAAGTTAAGATCTTAGAGTTCCAGAAATGTTCATGAGTGTCTGTCTGCTAGCAGCCATGAAGCTCCATTCGTTCCTCTGCTGCCACTGGCAGGATGAGGTGAGAAATGCGGCTCCACAGTCCTCCGTACTTATCAATGTCCATCCTGTCAAACGATGCTGGCTGGCCCTGGGACAGAAACTTCTTCTGGAGGTGGTCGTCCACCATCTCCTCCACTGCACTTAAGCCAACTGTCCCAGGAATCTCGTCTTCCTCCTCCAGCAGAACCGTGAAGAGCAGAAAAATGTTCTTGTACGCGGCGTTCTCATGGTCACAGTAGCGATAGAAGATGAGGGTGGAGCCCGGCGGCAGCTCCTCGAAGCGGTGAATGACAGCGACGGGTTTGTTTCCCTCAAAAGCTCCCTGCAGCTTCCTGTCAATGTCCAGTTTGACGTGGTCGCTGTCCTGGCTGGCGCTGCTGGCGCCGTCGATGTGGAGGACAGAGGCATTGACGGCAGTGGAAAAGGCGGAGGCCAGACCCTGAGCAAGGCAGTGCAGCGTTCTCTCCGCTTTGAGTCCTGCCGTCAGGATGAGGCTCACGGGCTCGGTGGGTCGGGAGGTCTGGAGGTGCCTCTTCAGGTGGATCCTGTTTCTGTTCCAGAGTTCATCTCGTTGGTTAGGAAACTGACTTTTGACTTTTTCCATCTGTTTGAGGAAGACGTCCACCGGACGCGCGTCTTCTGTCCGAGCCGGTGGTTGGTCTTGGAGAAGATTCTGGACCAAGATGGCGACAAGTAGAACCACGACCACTGCTATCAAGTATTTCAGGGTCCCTAAAAGAAAAAAACAAGTTTTAACAACAATTCATCAGTTTTACTTTATGTACTACATAACATTCATAATAATATGAAGTCAAGTTTGTGCCACTACAATGAGAACAAAACTTTTGAAATAAACTTTTTCTGAAATCTAAACAGACTGTACAGTTTTAAAAAAAAATAATCAAGTTTGTTTGTACAATAAAGTATTAGGGCCACCTTAGAAGAAAAGAAACAAATATATAAGAATACATTTGTACATTTATGAAGAAAAAAAAAAGTTTAATAAGAATGAACTTGTACAAATACAACAAAAAGTCGTAAAGATGTATATTTAAGAGAGGAAACATCAAAACTTTACGAGAAAAGTTGTTCAAATATGAGAAAAAAATCATAAAAATAAAGCAACAGCTTGCGAGAATAAAGTTGCAAATTTAATGTTTTTGCACAAATAAAATGTTTCAACAAATACAATCAAACATTACCTGTTTAGTTTATGTTGCAGGGAAACGGGATGGATATCAAACTGCTCAAGAATCTCACTCAATCTGCTAAACTCTTTTTGTAAATTTATGTTCAGGAAATTACAACTTTTTTCTGAAAAAGTGTGAATTTTTATTTGTAAAATTGTGACTTTTTTCAAGGTTTTTCAACCTTATTATTGTATGTATATTTATAAAATGATGGTCCGTTGGGTGATTTGGAAAGATTTCTTTTTCTTTTTCACTTGTGTTGCTAATGTTTCATTGGTATAAATTTGCTTCACTTAATCCTGCTTAAAAGGTTGTTTTATTTTGAAATAACTTGTTATTTTCTTTTTATATAACATTGTTTTATTCATACTAAAAATCTATAGGTTGTCTTTAATAAGTGGTAATAGAAGGAATAACATAAATCCAAAGCAGTGTTGTTTTGTTTTGGTTTTAAAACAACACAATATTAACCAGATTTATGAAGGTCACAGATGCAAACATGTATTTTATAACCACAGAGATTTTGACAACAAACATTTGATTTTATTATTTACAACTTGAAATGGTCTTATTTTAAAAACTGACTGCTTTGTTTATAATTTAGGAAAATATGGTTTTGAAACTTTGATGTTTGTTCTCATGTTAGTGGCACAAATATAAGTTCATGTAATAACAAATTAAATGTCAAGTATCTGCAAATTACAGTAAGATCTCAATTTTTTAACTCAGGGATTCTCTGTAAAATCACATCAGACAAATACAGCCGTCTGGACATATTTGGAGATGATAAAATCGTGTTTTATTTCCTTTTTTTAACATGAGATAAAATTCCGTTGAAAAAGAACACTCAGGTTCCTCACTAATCTTGCAGTGAGGAACCTTGTGTCCTTAACTGCATTCAGGTTGTCTTCCCTTGAAGCTACACTTGACAAACACAAACAGATAAATCAGAATATATGTGAACATATCTGTAGAGGCTTTTTTCCCTCTGTATATTGTGCATTCCGTTTTATTATGCCGCTCCTACAACTGAATTTCCCTGCGGGGATAAATAAAGTTCATCTTAATCTTAAAAGTTAACACAAGATTAAAAAAAAGAATAATAATTGTTATCATTGAATCGCTTTCCTGTCGAATGTGTTTCAATGTGTCTTTCACGGATTCACCTCCTCCTTCAGGTTTTGTCTCCAGAATGGGCGCGTTCACCCGATCTTCCTCCCCCTCATTTAAATCCTTTGAAGAGGTCACCTCTGCTGCTTCCTGATCGCCGTTTCCTGGTGAAATATGAAGCTTTGTTTCCGTTAAACATGTTAAAAATGTAAGTCAAATCGCAAAAAAAAAATGACTGATACTGGTTAAAAAACACTGATGGAGACAGGATATTCAACAGGCTTATTTTTATGTTTTCTAATGTTCACACCAGACAGAGGAGCTTTAAGACAATAGAAAGAGCAGCACAAAGTCTGTGTGGACCTCAGTGATCCAGTCATATGGAACAGGATGATGGCACACAAAATGAAAAGATATACTCCAGAAAAAATTTAATAAGGAAGAACAAAATGTTGAACTAGAAAACATAAAAAAGGGCAACAAAAAGTAAGTCATTGATAAGACAAGTGACCCACGCTGATGACAATGGTGTTTTTAACATGTTCTTGTGGCATTTTTCTGACAATGGAGGGCATTTATAAAGAAAATTAGGATTTAAATTTCATTTCAGACTTTTGTTTACTGAAATTGCTGTGAATTTGAAAAAGATCATATTCGTGTCTTTAAAATATGCGGGGCGGGGCCACAAACTCCTTGCTCCGCCCCATTCCTATGCATCCACTTACAAACAGACCCATGTACGTCTTTGTTTTCCACGTCTGAGCTGGAATCTGGCTCTAAACCGTATGGCTGACAGCTCCGATATTGGTCACCATTTTTGCTGCACCGCTAATGTTAGGTTCAGGCTGTAAGCTAGCGGGAGAGCATGTAAACAGGGAGCTCTCAGCAACGGCGAGGGGAACTCACCACAATTCTCCTCATTTGTCTCTGCTGGCTCCTCAGTTTTCTCTTTCAGACAATCACCACAACCTGAATGATCTGTCTCACAGTGGTTGATCGCTTCTCTTTTCTCTGCTGAAGATACTTCTGTTTCAGCTGAATCATTATCTGCTACCAGAAAGAAGGGAAAGTGACATTTCAGTCTAGGCTAAGCTAATTCAGAGTCATTGAAACATTTTTTTCAATCCAAAGCCATTGGGCTTTCTTCTTTTTTACCTTTAACCACCGGTGCCACGTCCACACCTGTCATCTGGTTCTCCTCTGTGCTTGCAGGTGTAGGTGATAAAGCTGTATCTTAATAGTTGAGATAAAAAGACAGTTTTTGATAAGTACATTTCTATAGAAGAAAATGTCCCTGCTGAGCTCCTTGAGCTGTTATGTTTGGGTTTAAATGTACCCTCTTGTTGCTGTTCTTCATCAGGAATAGGGTCAACTGGTTCAACAGCTTCACCCGGCTGGGATTCCCCGTCCTTCAGATCTGTTAGAAATAACATTAAAGTTGGAACAGCTCTCTGCTTCACTAACAAACTGCACTGTGGAGGAATTTCTATGAACTCTTTTGTTTTATTGTGAAATTTGACACAAACATTTTGTAAAAGGGAGTCCAACTAAGGATTACTTTCTGTTTAACACGTAGTACTTTAAGATAAGTGCTTGTGATTTGAAGCTTCAAAGTCCCACTCGCATCATCTTCTGATTTATTTCCAAAACCTTCCCAGTGGTTTTTTAATTAGGATGATGTCACTTTTAGCCAAAATTTTTAAAACTGAATTTTTTTCCTAGGACATAGTTTCTGCAGAGCGGCAAGACTTCATTAGAAATTCACCTCTGAGTTTTGGGCGGAACAGTTGGTGTCGAGCAACCCCCCCACACCTTTGCTGAGAGCTCGGAGCATGGAGCAGCCCATCCAGGGTAGGTTCTACGTCACAAATATGATCGGCATTGTTTTGTCTGCGTTTGATTCACAACGGTTTGAATCAAGAAAAACCCAGAAATGCAATCTTAAGCTTGTTTTTTTTATAAATGTCCTCCTTCATCAGAAAAATGGCACAAGAACATGTTAAAAACACAGTTTTCATCAGAGCGGGTCTTGGAATTCAGGTTAAAAGCAGAAGAGAACAAAGTGATGTTTGTGTGAAGACTTTTGTTCTCTACTTTATTTAGAATAAAACTCAGTTTCTGGAGTTGAATCTAATAAAAAAGGTACTTTATTAACAGGTATTGTGATACCTTCAGTGTCCTGACAGGTGCCATCCAAGTCCTCCTGCTGCCGTTCCTCTGCCATGTCTTGGGGTGGGCACACCTCACTCATAATGCTTCACCAGGCTGTAGAAGACATAGGTAAAAGGTAACATACCTGCATTAGCTCAGAGTCACCTGAGTGTTTAGGAAGTTTTGGCATTTTAAAATTCACCCAGAAGTAGAAAAGGCGTGAATATTTCCATCTGTCATTTTAACAACAGGAATGCCACAATTCTTGGTTTAAAACTGAACTGTATGTTACACCATTGAACCAAACTGTGGGGAAAGCGAATCTGGTGTGTGAATTGGACTGAGACAACTAACATGTGAGGCACGTGGAAATGATCTGAATATCTATTGTTGATGTGGATAGGTATAGGTTGTTGTGTTGTAGAGAATGATAAGTCAGGGGTGTGAGTGTCCTGGTTCAAGAACGGAGGGGGAGATCAATGTTAAAGCTGAGAAGACGGGAACCACTATTGTTAGGATGTGAACCGCATGCTTTGAAGAGGTATGGCCTGTTGTCAAGATTCCTTCCTTTAATTCAATGTAAAACTGAATTAGCTGTTAGCAAACTGGAGACACTTTTGACGGAACTGCGACGAAGACAAAAAGCGGCACTAAATTCAACCTACTAGTTAACTAACAGTAATATGCTAGTTACTTACAGTAATATCCTCGTTACTTTTAACCCATCATTTATATGCTAACTGGACTGACAGGCTAATTCCACTTGTATTATTAGCTCCCCCCCCCAAATATTCTGTCACTAATTCACGCGCCTGCGCCGTCGGTGCTAGTTTAGAGGTGGTTAATGGCGGTAACCGCTACTTACCGGAGATCACATATCCATAGCCTTGTTCTCCGTGTTTTCAATAGTGAACTTTAGCTCTTGGCGTTTATACAGATCAGATAGTAGCAGCAGCTCTGAAGGAAAACTAATTCGTGGACGGAACCTTCGGTTGAGTTATTGTTTCCGGTACGTACGCTGAAATCCTTCCGGGTATCAGTGGTATCCAGTCCAGCCTGCAAATGTTTCCCCAAAATGAAACCGGGAAGTCCGTTCCTTGAGTAGCTTTGTGGCGGCTAAGATGCGGCGTGGTTGGGTTTAATAGATGCGTTTGTCGGTGTTCAGTCTGTTCAGGAGCAGGAATGGATTCCGGTGTTTCCAAAAGTACGGATCATGTCCGTCTGAGACGATCTAAAAGACGAAAATCAGAGATAGGTGAGCAAACTGACCGACATAACTAATAGTTTAGCTTAGCTACGTTACTGCTGCTTACTAGTCTAAAGAGGTAGTAGATTATTTATTTAAACGGATACATATTTCGCTTGTTTGTAACTTTAATTTATATAGTTTTTAAGTGAACATGTTTGCATAGATGGTGCATTTTTACCATTTAAACAAAACAACCAAAGTACCCAATGAACAGAAAAGCCAGTAAACAGACCTGATCAGTGTTTTGCTTCACTTTTCTATAAGAGGATGGACACAACTAATCAATCATATCTTAATGTATTTATTTTACTTGGAGGTCATTCACAACAAGCAAAATATTTAAAAATGTTCTACATTCTATACTAATGTTCCTCACCTTGGCTGTCAAGCATGGTGGTGGAAGTGTGATGACTTGGGTTGCTCCTTCTTTCATGTGACTGCGCTGTTTAGAGAGGTTGATCAACTTTTTAACAGAAGAATTCCTGAGTCACGTGGCTGTTTGTCTCTTTAAAAGTGTCGGAGTAGCTGAAGTTGTGTGTTATTTTTAAAGCAGATCATTAGACCACCGTGTCTGAAAATAAAATACTCGGTGCACGCACAGATGTTTAAAAAGTCACAAATAAAATAAGATAGATAATACGGGTTACTGCCAGCATAATATCTCATTGTTGACATCATTTTGTCCTTATTGACTGACACTTCTTAAAAGAAAGTATAATTAGCAGAATAAAATGTTAAAAGAGCTGAATTGTGCCTCCAACTTCATCAGTTTAATGCAGCTGAGCCTCTTTAGAATGAGCTGGAAACATACAAGTCATTTTCCAATCACCTTAATGTTTGAGCTTTGTTAGAACAGACTTTATTGAGGTTTAAACTTTCAACACAACCATTTTCTTCTTGTTTTGGCTCTTTTTTTTCCTCCTCCAGATGTGAGTTATGAAGCAACCCCAAGAGCTCCTCTTAAGCGAACCAAAAGGAAATTTGAAGAACGCTCCTCTACCAAAGTGGTCAATGGTGATGGAGATTTGGAAAACGGTTTGGAAGATGATGGTGCAGTTTTCAATCCTAATTAGTTTGACTAAAATCCATATAAAGCTACACTACGTATTTGCTTTAGCTGTGAACTATTTACTGAGATGTTTCTTTTTTTTTTTTTACAGCATCCCCGAGCAAGCAGCGCTGGCGAGATGCTGGAGGAGCAGATGGAGATGAAGTCAAAGATATTGAGATGGATAATGAGGAATCAGATGAAGAAATGGAAAAAATGGAGGACCATGAAATAAAAACCGTTAAGGAGTCCAAACAGGTCATAGATCCAAAAGTTGCTAAAACAATCAAAGGTAAAAATGATAAAATCAATTCAATTTTTTTGTCTCAGACAAAAATCAGAGTTTAAATATGTTTTATTTTTAACCTTAAGATGATAGTAAGTTTTGTCAAAGAGGGATCTCAATTAGATTATATAAATTCTCCTTCTTGATCTTTTATATTTAGCCATCTGGAGCTTAAGATGAATCTGATCTATAAATGCAAAATGTAATAAAATATCTTTAAATGGGACGAAAAATGAATCAACTTCTACTTTTTTTTTGGCTGTAAATGTACAACAAAGGAATCGGTTTTGAATTTCCACAATGACTTGTTTCCAGGCTGCACAGTGATGCAGTTGTTAGCCTACTGGCTTCACAGCCAGAAGGTCCCGGTTCAAATCCCAGTTGGGTCCTTTCTGTGTTGAGTTTGCATGTTCTCCCCATGTTTCCTCTGCACACCTCAGTTTCCTGTCCAAAAACATGCTTCATAGGTTAATTGGGTATTCTAAATGATCTGTCTGTGTGCATGTGTGTGAATATGCAGTCCTGAAAAAGACTGGTAATCTGTCCAGAAAGAACCCCATCTTTGCCCAACAGTTTCTGAGTCGGGTAACCCTGAAAATGATTCAGCGTTTCATGTTTCTGTTTTGACAGGCATCAGTGATGGTAGGATTTTATCTCCGTACGTAGAGCTTGGCCAGCGCTGCAGACCGAGTCATCTTCCAAAAGAAAATTCACTTTTTGTGAACTTGAAGGAGGAAACAGTCAGCAAATCAACAAAAAAAAGTATTGGTTTTATAATATATCTCGTTCTTCATATGAAGTACTTGTTTCTGGAGGACAATTCTGACTTGGCATTTCTTATTTTTTCCCCTCTTTCAAACCAGCTGCAGCAACACCTGTCCCCCCCACTAAAGCTCCCTCACAAGTCACCACATCAGGAATCCGATGGGCTGGGAAGGTCTCCAGCATGGATGAGTATAAGAGCAAGTTGGAGGCTAAAGCAAAGAGCTTGGGTATTGTATTCCAAATGTTTTTGGTGTCTCTAGAAAATTAGCCTCAGATTTGTTTAAAATATTAAAACTCAACGACAAACTAGATGTTCCCAGAGTCAGCTATTTGGTCCTAAAGCCCGAGGAGGCTCACGCGAAGATGCCACATGTGAGAAACATTCCAACACAAGAAAGAAATACTCTTCTTCTAAACAAAGGTATTACAGTTTCAACAGAAATTATTAATGAGTTTTATACACTTTACAAAAATATGACATTTTGACTTGTAGAAAAGAAGAAACCCAGTGTCATTAAGGAAAGCTTTGGAAATTCCCGTCCAGGTAAACCGCTCATTTTAAACCATCTTTTTCCACAATCCTCACCTTTTATTATTTTTCTTTCGTTAATTCTTCTGGTTCCTTACAGGGTTTGCGTGGTATTTGTGGCGCCTGATTTTCCTCCTGATTATCAGTTCTGCCACCCTGCTGGCATACAAGATCCTTCCTGTTCTCCAGCGCACAGCGAGTGGAGGAGATCCTCGATCCACGGGTGAGAAGTTAGGAACGTTTGCCCATCAGCTCTCTCTTCTTCAGACTGCATTCCCCAGCCAGCAATCTGACCTGTGGAAGCGGAGTAAGGTCCATTTGGAGAAGCACCTTAAAACAGTCCAGCCCTCAGAACCAGTCAGCATGATCTTGACCGCGGGCCTCGGGGCTGAGAGGACGCTGCTCTGCCTGGCTCGAGGCTTTGCCACGTCTTTCTCCTCCGCATTCAACGCCTCTTTTCTTCTGATTGATGGAGCCACTAAAGCGGGTCAGGACAGCGATACAGTGAAGCTGGACATCGACAACCAGCTGCAAGCAGCTTTTGAGGGAGATCAACTTGCAGCAGTCATTCACCACTTTGAGGAGCTGCCTCCAGGGTCTACCATCATATTCTATCGGTACTGTGATCATGAGAACGCTGCCTACAAACGGGTGTTCCTGCTGTTCACCATCCTCCTGCCTCAAGATGAGATTGAGCCTGAGCGGAGTCTAAAAGAGGTGGAGGAGGCGGTCCAAACCTTTATTCAGGAGAAACTTGTGGGCTCTGGAGGCCAAACTGCCTTCGACAAAATGGATATTGACAAGTTTAGTGGGCTGTGGAGTCGCATCTCCCACCTGGTGCTGCCAGTGGTGTCTGAGCCGGCAGCAGAACAGCAGGGATGCCCTTGAAACGACGCAGCGGGACGGACAGGAACCACCTAAAATACAGCTTTTAAAATGTTTCAAGAAGCTCTAAAAGTTCAGTTGCTTCCATACTTTTCAGGTTACTTAAGGGGGGGTTAAAATGTATAAAGTTACATTCATAAAGGGTTAAAAAGAGAATTTATTTCCCTGGAGATGTGGTAAACAGTTTACATGACATACTTTATGGTTGTTTTTTTATTCTTTTATCGTGTTTTTAAGGCTTTACCATGCATAGACAAACATACCACAGACCACTGGACCATGTTGTTTTATATTTGTGTTGAAGCTTGGAATAGAGGACCTACAGAGATGTTTCCTCATTTCGTCGTATATATTTGCATATTTTTGATATGAGCCTCCATCTCATCTAAACAGTTCTTTATGAGATTTGAAGATGTATATTTGTAAAGTGGTTCTCAGGTTGGAATAGATTTTAATGGATTTCTGTATATATTGACAAAAATGTTGGATTTTTGAAGCAGATGTTAGAGAAGCACTTGTATGAAAGCACTAAAGATAATTGAAAACCTGCAGCTTAATATGAAGTAGATTCAATCTGGAAGTACATTTTGACTGAATGTCCCAAACTGTGCCTTTAAATGTAAAGCTAAACTGTTTTGAACCAAAATACTATACATTTTTCTGAATCAGCAGTTTCATAAATCAGACAATTTTTCTTTATAATGAAAGATGTTATTTCTCACTTAAAATTTATACAGTTTTCTGTATTCATATTTTTTGCTATAATCTGAGTTTTGAGAAATTAAATAACCTCATATTTTGAATAAGTAAAGCTCACACTCTTGAGTTTTTTGATCTTCAGAATAAATTGAGGCATTGTGGAGTTTGTTTTAAAAGGTGCAAATGGACTCTTTTTTTTTTTTAACAGATTTATTTTTTGCAGAAATGGGTTTTTGTTGATTAAAAAACCTAAAATGTCCAAAACTTGTGGTTTCCAATTGGACTGCACCGAATGAGGGAAACTTGTGATACTAGAGATCAATATTGTAATGACGACATGAGTTATGAAAAATCAAAGAATTGTAAAACAAACAAAAAAAACTGAATATTTTTTTCCATTTCACTGCAACAGTTTGATTGAAATAAAACTCAACAAAGCTTAAATTCTACTGCAAGTTATCTCAATAAGAGGCAAGTAAGAACTCTGTATCAGGCAAACACCAAAGAACAATGATCTACCTTTCTAGAGGTGCTGCGTGTTTGGGTTTTTGTCTTTCTGTCTGCTTCCTCTCTGAGGGAATGCTTTACTGTGCAAGTTCTTGGTAAGGAAAACCAGCACGTTTACAAGGTTTTAAACATGATATGTTACTGTTTCCTGTTGGGCTGAAAAGTCTCACTGAAGGTGAACTACTAGCAGATATTCTTCCTTGCAAGCTTCCTTATATGCAGAAGTACATTCGTAGTACTAATGTAGTACATTACCAATATAATTTGGTGGAGTTTGTTTGTCTATGACTGTGGACGACGAGTAGCTTTTCAGCTCAGCTTCTCCAGGCTGTGACAGAGGCAGAACAGAGGAGGTCGGGAGTGCCGGTTGGCACAGATAAACTGCCCGGTGACCTGTTTGCATTTTTCAGGGGAACGCTGGGTGTTAAATTCCCACTTTAATCATTAGAGGTGTAACGGTTTACCAACGAATTTCTATTCCCACAATCCAACCAGATGGATCTGTCTGAGGCAGAATCAAATCGATTTGATCTTTACCATTAAAAAATCATTTCAAAATGAGGTAAATCAGATCGTTCAAAATGAATCGAATTGTTGTTAAAATGAATCGTAACGCTCCAATTGATCATTTTTTTATCTATTTTCAAAGCGTGCCCACTGGTTTAGCCAACAAAAACTTGTGTTGTTTTCTAGGACATAGTTTCTGCAGAGCAGCACGAGTTCATTAGAATTTACCTCTGAACTGTGGGTGGGACAGCTGGTGCAGAGCAACACCGCCCCCTTTCCTATCAGTTGCTGAGAGCTCTCTGTTTATGTAATCTCCTGCTAGCTTACAGCCCTTCAAAACCCTATTAGCAGTGCAACAAAAATGGCAAAACACCGTTTTCATTGGAGAGGGCCTTTAAGGGAACCATTTATCACAGTTTACGTCGTATCACACAGGCTGATATTGCAATGACGATACATTTTCAGTTGATTGTGCTGTCAAAGATTACACAAACCTTTTCTATAGTTTGAGGATTTATGACGGTCTTACATTAACCAAAGCCGCTGCAGCACTTTTCAGATTTCACTTTAAGAAAGAAGGAAGTTGAAGTTCAGGCGTCTCCACAGTGATTCAACTTTATTGCTGCTCTCTGCTCATACATGACGACTCAAATAGAACGTTTGTTTAATGATTGATCACAACGTATGAGTAACTGTAACTTCAGAAAAAATATAAGTGCACATATGTTTCCAAACAATCTGATTTGTGTCTAGTCTGCAATCATTAGCACCATAGGATCTTATGTTGCTTTAAAATTTAGTAGCATTTGTTTTTACTGTGTTTAGAGTGAGAGCATTGACTGTATCTGAGAACTGGACTGAGTGAGTGTGACGTCACTCATAGGAAAAGGTTTACTCCTGGCTCTAACTCAATCAAATCAGTTCAATTGCCATTTTTTTGAGGTTACGGATGCCGCCATGTTGGAGCTAGACGTCGTCGGTAAGCAGTGATTGGTCAAAGTCGGTCTGAGTCAATGTTTCTATGGCAACCCCTCTCACCAACCAGTAGTGAGCTTGTTGGAAGTGCTCACCCCTACCACTTGAAAGCGTCTACACGAAATTTTTCAAACGCTTTGGACACGGGGCCAGCAGGCTCCGCCTACTTTTGTTGAGGTGTCAGATTGGTCAGTTTATAACTTGACTAACTTGAACTGCAGAAAACAAAACAGGAAAAACTGAGGATTATCAAGAACAAGTTGAAAAATGTATCAGATCTAGAATGGTTATTCTGATCAATAGAATGACTGAGTGACAGCTGTTTATTTCTCTGTAGAAGTCTGTGGGATTTTGACTTCCTGGAGCCAGCTGGTACTTCCTGTTTGGAACGCCAGGGGTAGGAGTCAGTCAGCCCCATTCCCAGATACAGTTTATGTGAAGGACACATTCCTTTTAAAATACCAATCAAAAATTCTGCCTTTGAAATGTTTAGTGACAAACGAAGACGTTGGTTAAGGGAGCCGGATCTCCATGACTGCTGACCTCTGAAGCAAGACTGCATGTTCAGTAGGTGAGTCTGACCCCAGTCAATGATTCACTCTGTGGACACACTGATAAGAAAGAAGTTAGCTAGATAGTGGCTTTATTGAATTTCCTTAAAAACAAGTCAGCTGATGAATGATGATCCAGTTTTTACCGTAAGAAACCTGTAAGAATAACTGTGACCTGTAAATATTGTGTTTTAGTCCGATGATCAAGTAAGAAATAGCCCGATGACAAAGGCGATGACAAAGGCGATGACAAAGGTGATGGCAAAAGCCACCGTTCCCACCACGAGGGTCACTGATGTGATGATCAAGGTCACTTTTGTTGCTCTGAGACTCCCCTGTGGACACACACACATTATCACTGTACATGAAAGTGTTCACAACACAATCAGAGGGTGTGTGACTAACACAGAAGAAAACAACAAGAAATACTATCAGACAATATTCCAGAAAACATCTCACCGTTGTGCTCCGCCTGGGATGTTTTGACTCATCTGCAAAAGAAAAACATGAAGCTCCATTATCCTCCCAAAGATAGACGTTCTGTGATGTCTTAAGACTGAATTCTCTGCTGTAAGAAGGTGACCTGGTGGGTTTCCCTCCAGAAATGTTCGTTTGTGAATGCAGAGCACTAAGTTCCAAATCTGAGTCAGTAAAATCCAAGCTGTGAAAGTGATCGTGATGCTCAGGGTCCAGGGCCAGCCTCCTTTCTGCCTGTAAGCATCCGTGCAGCGGAGGACTCCAAGGAAAATGACCGCGACTGTACGGACAGAACGACAATCACATTCAGATCCGAGTTACTCTGTTACATTTTCTGGGAATTATTTCAAAATGACCTGCTGTTTAAAATACATCAAGTTCATGATTTCCACCCAAAAATCTCTCCCAAAAGTTAAACTATGAAGTTAACTGAGATTTAAGATTGATTGAAATTTAAACTAAGTGAAGTTATTTAAAAAATACATTATATCATTTAATGAAAATTTTAACCTATTGTACAAAAAAACGGATTATTTTAAACACAAATGAGATAAATTTGACCTTTCATTTTTTGTGTTTCTTGACATCAAACTACTATTTTTTAAATTTATAAATAAACCAAAAAATCCATCTTTTGAAACAATAATCCAAAAATCCAATGCTCAGCGTAAATGAGGACATCTCACTACGTTTTTCAGGAAACCTTTAGTTCTTTCAGAATCAACATTTTCTATGAGATATTCTACTACAAAACTCTCCCATAAATGTGGGCCATTGATTGCAAACAAGGTTTGTTCATTTGCAAACACAAAGAAGTGACTCCCCTAACTAATTCATTCAAGCCCATGATGTACACCACAAGTATAGTCTTAGGAGAAAAGCCAAACTTGAGACTACACAATTAGTCAAACGGAAGATTCTGTGATCTAAGTGACATTATTCACCTTCATTTCATGTTAAATAAGTGTTCAATAAAACTCATTCTTGTGGAAAGTTTGGAAATTGTCCTTTTATTCATCGTGCCACTGATAAAATTAGTTCTTTTTAAAGAGGGTGTACTCATTTATGCTGAGCACTGTACATACATAAACACAAAAACCAATTAAAAAAAGAAACATTTTAAATGGATTCCTCCCTTTTCAGTGGATGAATTTTGACTTTAAATGCAGAGTAAACACAAACAAAAAGACTTCTTTCTACTTAGTTTTAGACCAACTTCTCAGCATGAGAACCGTTAATGCTCGTCTCATCAACCATCATTTGACAAATTTCTTTTTGCAAATTTTGTCTTTTCATAGTTTAAAATGTTTGCTGTGAATCTGAGAAATTGTAAATAGTTCTGGGTTTGTTTGTTTGTTTCCTTTTGGTGAAACAAAGACTTGAGAATTTCCATCCAGTAGGAGGTGAAAACACAACCAAATGTTTTCAAAAAGTTGTGTTTGGGCCTTAAACACTCACAAAGTCACCAACCCAAAAATGGAGTGCAGATAATTCCACAAAAATCCTTGAAATATTTTTACTGGAATGATCCATAAAGCCCATTTTTAAGAGAAAGAAATATTGAGTAAACATTTGCAGAGTTCCACTGTTTTGTGGGTGTCTCATTCTCATTGTCTTATGCAAAATAAAAGGATTTTAGAGATTTTCTTTTCAAACATTCATCTACAGAGGAGACTTCTTACTTGTGAGAATTTGGTGGAAAGCAAAACCTCCCCGTAAAAGGAGCTCCCAGATCTTCTTCCTGTAACAGAGCAGAAAACAAACTAAAAAGTCGGAGCTGCAAACGGGAATTTCAAAGCTGTGTGGAGATGAACTCACAGCTCATGACTGGATCCTATTGGCATTAAAGCAGCGAGCAGCTCCACTGAAGTGGTGACTATCAACACGCTGACCAGAGCGACCGGAGCAACCTGCAAACACATTCTTCCTTGACCTCAACGTGACCTTTAAGCAGACGAGGACACGGAAACTGAGCTTTCACTCACCTCAAAGGAAAGCACTCGGAATAAAACAAGTGACGACACATCAGCTGCAAACACCAGCAGACTGATGGATTTAACTTCTGTGATTTTTAGTCATTGATTATGACATAAAAACTTTACAGCAGTCAGAGCAAATCATGATTTTTTAAAAAACCTTTGTCATGGTTATGAATATAGATGGCAGCCGTCAGGCATCGTGGCGACAGCTGGGCAGCCACAGAGCGGAGGCAGGCGGGCGCTTGTCCAATCGTTGTAAAATGTTCATTTCTGTCTCAAAACCTTCACATTCACCGCGCAGCGTGCTAAAATGCGGCTGCTGCTTCTCTAAAACTCGCCTATAGGTCGCACCACTGTGGCATTTTGGGATATGTGACGGTAGTCTTAAACTAGAAAATGACACTAAATATTGGTCTGTATAACATTCAGTTTGAAGTCGCTCTATCTAACAGTTAGCTTTTTAAATGTTATTTTAGCTTCTATTTCCCTTTTTCCTTAGATTTTGAAATCTGATAAGACTTCTTGCTGAGTTAAATGACTTGCTGCATGGACAGATCATTTTACTACTTTCTATGGATTTTTTCTTCTGATTTGTGTTCTTTTCCTGTTTTTAGGTTATCTCTTTTTTCTCATTTTATTGTAAACAAAATAAGGCCTTCAACTCTCCACTTACCTTAATCAAACCAAACTTAAAGGGTTTGTTGGCAAATAAAAATGTCTGTATATTGAAAACTTCCTGCCAAAACACACAGAGGGAGAGCAATGAACCACTTTTGACCAGAAAACCGGACCGCTTGCAAAACATGATACTCTATGTAAATGTGTATGTTAAATAGCATTCTTATTTCCTCCACAATGCTGTCCAAGAACATCAGTAAGATGGCAACTTTCTGGGGCAAAGACGGGAAAAGGTGAAGGTGTTTTATCAAAGAAGCAAACGAACACCAGCAGAATCTGAAAGGATGCAGTTTACCTTGATGTTATCACAGCAATGATTCAGAACCTCAGGAGTTGGTGTCACATCCGTCTTAGTGGTTGGCTCTGGGCTACTTGGTTTTATGGTAGTGGTGGATGGTGGTAAGCGTACGCTGATGGGCTTCCAAAAACGCTCAAATGTCTCTAGAAATGTGACCCTGTGACACACAACAGGAGACAGGGAGTCTTACACACATCTCCTCTTTTCATTTTGAACATGATTGTGGTTAAACTGGGAAACATTTAGGTTTCCTGTTACCTGAAGATGACGTCTCTCTCCTCTCCCTCCACGGTCCAGTTAACCTTCACCTGAGATTTTGCCTGATTGTTCACTTGGCTGACCGCAGAGGCCTACAACGTGGAAACAAAAAGGATTAGTCTGACCACAAACCTTCATGCTGGAGCTCGTGAGGCCGGAGTTGGAGGACTCACTTACCTTCAAATCATAACAATCCAAAAGTTGACTAATTTCAGAGTCAAGAATTACAAATTGACCAACTGGTGAGCCTCCAGCATTAGAACTGATCTCCTGTGCGTCCAGCATGAACCCTCGAAACCGAGTGGACCCTTTACTCCTCAGGACCACTGCCAAATGATGTGAACATTTACAGAAAATGCTATGACAAGTCCACAGCCTGGATCCAACAGCAAGCCTACCTGTTATGGGGTCACTGGAGTGCCGGCTGTATTCAAACGTTACAGCAAAGGGAGGGTCGTGTGTTTCAGGAGAAAACAGACCTGATTCGCTTTTATGTTCAGGTAAGAGTGATCCACAGGACTGAGGGAAATTCCCCCCTGAAAACCCATGTGCTTTTGAGATGATGTTAAAACCAATCGAAATCTGCATCCATATCTGGAAAAGCACATTTATCAACACCCATTTTTATCATGTTTTTTATTTAGTCGTAACTTTTATACCAAGAGAAAATGTTGTTTCTGTAAATGGCATTAAGAGTAAAAAAAGGTAGAAAGTTTTGTCCTACCTTTAAATTTAGGATGTACCCCCCATCCTCTGGAGCAACCAGGAGTTCCGCTAAAACCCCAAACTTTCAGTCAGATGAGGTCCTCTCTTTTTCCAGAAAAGTGGAACAAACCACAAGAGTACCCGATAAACCTTTTAGACACATATAATCCTGATGGAGCCGTAACACCTGACTGATTGAGGAAGCTCGAAGTGGGAGTTGAACCCTCCCACATTCCGAATAAGATAACAAACTCTGAAGTTCCTGTTTGTTTTAAGAAGAAAGAGTTCATTAGACGTCTTGTTACTGTAGTTGAGGTTTCTCTTGTTGAAAACAGTTCTCAAAGTTATTAGTTTATTGTTTTTAGTTGTTTGTTTCTGAGGAGTCAGTGTTAAACTCTCCTTAGTTACCACAGTGAAACTGCCTATGCTGTTTTATAACTGAAACTGACTCAAAGGAACAAAGTCCAAATGCTTTTCCACAGCAGAAACCGGAGGAATTGACATCAAAGATGGAGGCTGAGATTGTCTGAGCCAAATCCAGATTTTTATTTTGAATAAACAAAGTTTGCATAATCGCTGCATCTGTCCACGTCGGCAGATTTCATTTCCAGACGGAGAAAACTTTCTCTTCAATTACACCAACTGTCAGTTCAGGATAACTCGTCCCAATAAGCACAGCTGATAAATCATGCACTGTGTGTACTGTTAAAGTGCCTTTGCTCTCACATCACATACTCAATTATTCAGCAATGGAAGCTTGAGGACTGACATTTTCATGCATAAAAACAAGCAGAGTGTCATCCTAAATTCCACTGGAGCCCTCATTGGGTATTTATGGGATCGTTCCACACTTCATTTTATTTACATAGATAGAAGCACACATGCATACATATATATTGGAAGAACTGACAGTTTTTCAGGAATCTTCTCTGCAGAAAACCTGTCATGGGTGACTCTTCTCCATTTACTTCAAACCTGTTGGGCTTTAAAAATATGTCACAGTGAAATATTGACGTAAAAATGAACATTTGCATCTGGAAAGTCCTGCACTCTTTTTGTTATTAGGACTTCATCATGATCCTTGAAAAGAATATTCTTAAAAGGACCATGAAAGAAATCTAAACAGATCCAAATGTTTAGAATCAGCAACAAGGATCAACTTAAAGACTCGCTCCAATAAAACTGCATTTCTGAGTATTTCTTTATTCTAATTGCTGTGAATCAGAAGCAGGCAAAAAAAAAAGATTTTATTTGTGATGTAGTACATGCACTGGGCGGGTCAAAACCTCCCTGCTCCGCCCCATTCTGATTTAATTTACATTTTGGGTATGTTCTTATCAGTTATTAAAAGCAATATTGACTTATGGTACTATATTTTTGATTCTGATGTCTCAGCTCCATATCATGCTTAAATTATCATGCAGTTTTATCAGAGGAATTAAAAATAATAAATGCACATGAAAGCTTTTCTGTTGTCTGTTTCTAATCAACAGTCTATCTTCAGTTCTGATGCCGTGTTTTCCTAAAGATTGTTTTCCTTTTTTTTAACTGACAGAAAACACACTGAACAACGTCAACACAAAAAACATGTAGTTTGAAAGCAGATAGTTTTATTCACAAAGTTGGTTCAGATGTAATTTACAATAAATGGACAAAAATTGACATGTAAACATGATCTGCTTTAGCGCAGCCCAACCTGTAGACCACTGAAATATTGAACAATTGAGCTTGGAGTGGAAACCAAAGCCAAATCTAATGTGTGTTTCTTTTATTTAATAATTTAAACAGATTGTTTTGATTCAAATCTGTTTTCTAAAATCTTTCAAATACATTTTCAGAAACAGTTTAAAATATGTTACACTAAATACCATATTATGAGTTTCTTCCATCAATCGTCAGAAGGACAAATTGGAATCAGTTTGTCAAAAAAAATTTAATAAGAAGCAGTTTCTGTTTCCAAAAGAATACAGACTTCACCGTGAGAGATGTCTGTTACATTTCTGGAAGTGACAACGCATTAGAGACAAAAGGAGCTCACGTTCAGAAAATAGAGCCTTGTGAGATGAGGTTTTGGATTTTAACGGGTTGTTCTTCAAACAGGCTTTCCCCTTTGAACCGATTCTGCATCACTGACTTTAAATGGCTCCGAAATTTTCCTCCAACAAACGCATAAAAGACCGGGTTCAGGCAGCAGTGAGAGAACGCAATGAGCCGGCACACGTGGAAAGCGTAGTCAAGCTGATTACTTTGTTCACACTCCTCAGACATTTTGACCAAAGTAGGAAACAAAACTCTCAAAAAGATGACCACGTTATAAGGCACCCAACCCACAAAGAACACCGTCACAATGCAGAAGACTAACTTGATTGCTCTGGTCTTTGTGCGAGTTCTCGTTCTTCTGATTTTCAGTAGGATCTGAATGTAGCAGAAGGTCATCACTGCAAAGGCGAACAAGAAGAATATGTTTTGTTGGTAGGTAGACATCTGCATCCACCATATAGAGCTGTATTCACAGCCCAAAGAATCTCCGCCCGTGTGGTGGATTTTGATGATGGAGGTGTAGAGTAGGGAGGGCATGGCTCCTGCAATGCTGATGGTCCACATTAGAAAAGACAAAAAAATCCCAGTGCTGAGCTTTGGACGGCATCGGTCAGAGAGCGGACAGACCACAACCACGTACCTGTAAATGGTCATGGTAGTCAGGCACAGGATGCTGCTGTAAAATCCAGTATAAAAAACAAAGTTTACAGTCTTGCAGAGAATCTCTGGGAGCAGCCACCCCCAGACATGGTAGTAGGCCCAGAAGGGAAGACCTGCAGTGAAAACCAGGTCAGAGATCGCCAAGTTGAGGATGAAGATGTTGGTTAAAGATTTCAGGCTTTCATACAAAGCCAGGATTACAAGGACAAGGACATTTCCTAGAATACTCAATGTGATCACAACAGAGAAGAAAATCGGAGTGACAACTGATCCAAAGTTGACCACGTTGTCTTTATCACAGAGTTCATCTTCATAGTCAGTGTAGGAATAGTTAAATGATACATTAAAGAGGAAATCTGAAAAACAAAAAGAAAGGAAGAAACGGTGACCGACCTGGAAGGGCATTCCCTTTCACATGATGAAAAGTAAAAAGGAATTTTAAATAAATTAATGAATAAGTACATGTAAACTTACCCTGTCTGTCAGAGAGCTCAGCCGATGCAAGAGGAAGCATTTTTGATGAACTTGTGGGAGAACTAGTAATTCAGTGTTTTATACTAAGTGGTTTATTACCTGTTCCTGCTTTATTTCCTGTAGGTGTGTAGGAGGATGTCATAGGACATGGCCAACACACTGTTTAAAAAAACTTCTTTCTTTTTTGTATTCTTAAAACACTATGAAATCTGGGACGAGTTAAAAATCAACAGGAACATGAATAAGGCTTGAGGGGTTTTTTTTATTGCCATGTATGCATCAACTTACATTGAAACACATTGGAATTCTTGTGCCGAGCTCTCAGAGTCAGAGTTTAAATTGAGGAAAGACGAATAGGAAGTACTGTACAAGCTTAAATAACGATATCAGTACGAAGAAGTAACTACACCAAAAAAAAAGAAGTACAAAAAAGTAATAGTAATAAACTAAAGTAAAATAAATAAACATCAGTATAAGCAAAATTCAAGCTCATTTTTGCATCCGTGTGTTCGGGAGAGAATTGATAGAAAGATTGATGGGCCCCTGCGAAAGACTGGCGACCAGTCCAGGGGTATCCCCTGCCTTCGCCCATGAGTAGCCGGGTTAGGCTCCGGCAACCCCGTGACCCCGAAAGGGATAAAGCGGATTGGAAAATGAATGAATGAATGATTGATTGATGGATTTTCTTTGTAAATAAATAACAAGTTATTGGCACAAGAAACATTTAAAGCAAATATTGGTAAGTACCTACTGACATTTTCAGGAGGAAATTAAAGCAAATTGTGTAAAAGGCTTACAGGAAATGACTATTTCTCTGTTATTTTATTGTTTATTTATTGTATGTAATGCACTTCAAGGTGTTCTGTAGTAGGAAAAGTGCTCTGAAAATAAAGTTACATTTGAATGAATTTGTTATATAAAGGACACAAAGCGAATTTAGATCTATCAATTAAAATGAACTAAAAATATTTGTTTTTAAAATGTCTTCCATGGAATATTGTGCTTTCACCAAAATAAAGAAATGTGGAGTTCTCTTCCAGCTGTCATCTGTCACTTGACCCCCACTGTTTTTGCTGCTACGTCAACCAAACTGTCTGCTCTGATGTCCCGCCTCTCTACCTCTCGCTCATTGGTCATTTTTTGGAATAGCGCTTTGACAGTGGACAGACTCCCGTCAGTCAAACTACTTTCAACAGTTTGTCTGCTCTCTTCTTGGGAGTTAAATGTTTTGGATTTGGCTGAATTCTGAAAGTAAGTCAACACTTTTTATGTTTTATTTTCCTTTCAGATCTACTTAGAAAAACGTAAGAATGTCAGATATTCGCACTATTTTGGTGCTTCGAGTATAATTTTAAAAATCTGTTTAAATATGATAAAATGTCAAAGCTACGGGAGTCACCACTGCTGTAAAAGTCTGTTTCTTTCTTTCTTTGTTTAGCTAAAGTCGCTAAATGTACGTCTCGGCTTCGATAAAGTGACTTAACTCTGTTATAAATCGACAAATTGGTGCGTCTAAGGAGGATTTATTGGTTCAAACTTACGTTCTCTACTATATTTAGCATTGAGCTAAACTTAAATTTAACGTTACAAATTTTTAATTTGTTTAGAGGTTAATGAAATAAAATCTAAATTTTTCACATCGATTATGTCTTAAATGCATTGGTTGTAATTTTTTTTTTCGGCGGAAGTGATTCGGTTCTTTTACTTTTCCGTTCTTTGTTTCATAAACGCATCATCAGTGTTGCGGTTTTAAAGCTGTTTAACCGCATTTACATTTATCTGTTTTTTTTTTGTGTGTGACTTAAGCTCAACTAAACTGCTCTTATTTGTTCTGTTGACAAACTTTTCTGCTCTTTAACTCTTGTTAAACACAACCTGCTGTTAGAAAAGTGACCATCACTCACTGACTGGTTTGTTGATTGATTATTTCCCCCCAAAGCAATTAAATAACCAAAGAAAAACACAGAGAAATCAACAGATACATCAAAAATATTCATGAATTGGTTAGAAAAAAAAAACAGAAAAAAATAGCTGTTTTCTTGACACAATATTTGCTCCTAATCCTAACTAAACATACTGGCCTTTTACATTTGATACACACACGTCACATTGAATACATTAAATATAATAATTAAATAAATAGAGATTAATTCATTGCTTGAAATTGAGTTCTACCCCATTACGTTTTTTTTAAAACATAGTTGCCATAATCCTATTCCTAACATGTATTTAAAGTTATCAATACTTTGGGTAGGTACTGGATGACGTTTTTAAAAGACAACAAAGAATTGCACTTTATTTATCAGTAGTAATTGCTAGAAAATTTGTCACAATAAAAAAATCAAATCATCAACTAAAGGAAAAAACAGAATTTACTCTCATTGGGGAAAAGAAAATGAAAGTTCTTTGTTCTTTGTATTTGGACCAACTCTTTCAAATTTTTGAATGTTTTCTGATAGCTTTCCTGACTTCAGACTGTAACCTGAAGTGTGCTTCTGTCCAGAAGACCTCACGTTCGGTGGCTTTGTGTCACATGAATGTTTCAGGGCTGATCTTGATGATCTGAGTCAGGTTTAACCCCCTGGATGTCCAGGGCAAAGCGTTGGAGCTATGGCTGCAGCTGGAGAGAGCCAGCTCCAGAGGATCATCAGAGATCTGTACGGTACGTCGGCTCAAAGTTTTTCTAAAACAGCATTTTTTCATCTTCTCCTGATTCACAACAATTTGAATAAAGAAATATTCAGAAATGGAAAATATTAAGCTTACTTTTCTTTGTGTCCTCCATCATCAGAAAAATGCCTGAATATGTTATAAATACAGAAAAGACCGTTTTTAGCAGAGTGGGTCTTTTAGAGGAAAACTTAAATCTGTTATTCTTTTCTGTAACCAACATCAACACATTTATTCTCCTTTACAGCTCAGTAAATTGGTTGCATCAGTACGACTATCTTTTAGTGTTTTCAGTGAAGCAATAAGTCATGGAGCATCACCTCTTGGCTACACCTTCTGCGTTTTTGGAAGGCTTTCTTGGTTCATGTAACTCATTTCTGCTTTAGAAAGAAAAGCTTCTGCTTTCATTTACTATCTTCATTCTTAAATGTTTATTTAAATTTATTTCAGAGGCTATAGAAGAACTTTCTGAAGAGTACAAGGAGAGTGAAGAACCAATCACAGATGACAGTGCCAACCTGCACAAATTCTGCTACAGACTGGAGTACCTGCTTCAGGTGAGATTTTTGCTGTGAAATAACAACCATCAAATTTAGAGGATTCATGTACCCCTAGTGTTGTAAATGAAAGAAAAGTATCATTGATCTTTTTGGAGATGATTGTACATCTTCAGGTGTATTTTTTTGCCCTTTTCTGTCCTTTGGAAATGATGGGACATTTAACAGATTTTCTCTCCAACTGTATTTTTGTTTCAGTTTGATCAGAAGGTCAAAACCACATTTCTGGGTACAAGGAAGGACTACTGGGATTATTTTAATGACTGCCTGGCCAAGGTCAAAGGAGCCAATGACGGAATCCGATTTGTCAAGGCTATCAGCGAGGTGGGAATGATGCATTTTTATTTGTCAATGCAATGGTGAACATGGTGCGTTTGGATCAGGGGTGTATCCCCCTAAGTGTTAGAAATGATTGAAAATCTGCATCATTCTAATATACGACCTCATACCAGCAGTGTCCAAATCAGGTTCTCCAGGGCAGTGGTCTCCAACCTTTTTCAGGCCACGGAGCAGTTTAGGGTCAGACAAGGATTTCACCAACCAGCTTGTACGAGGCTGAAGTCTGCGTCTGACTTTCTTTTTTTAACTTCCAGTTTCTCTTAAATATGAGGGTAAAGTTTATCTTCATGCTCTGTAAAATATCTGCAGCTGCTTTAAACTGTATTGTTCACTGGATTTTAGATAGGAACCATTCAAATGTGCAGCTTATTTGTATTTTGAAGTAAAAGGCTCCTTTTTATATTTCCGTTTCTTTTCTGCCAAAAGAAATTTTCCAAATACTTTTGTTTTGTGTTAACTGTGCTATCTTAGGGGTTTCAATTTAATAGTCGAAGCAGCCGCTTTAAGAAAGTATTGTGTCTCACGACCGGTACCGGGTTAGGGACCACTGCTCTAGGGGCCGAATGGCCACACGTTTTTAAAGATATATCTCCATCCCACCTACTGCTAATTACCTGGATCAGGTATCAGGTAACCAGGTAACAGACTATGACCAAGCCATGAGATTAGCCAAGTGGGAAAATTGAATTTGCTAAGTATTTTAGTTTTTAGTCTTTTTTTTTGTCCCTTTATCACTTTTTTTTTTTTAAAGTTGCTTCGTCAGGCAACATTTCAAATATTTTTATCTTATTTTACACATTGTGAAGTCACGTGTATGCAGATATGTTTAAGAACTGCTTCAAACTGTGTGTGCGTTTGATGTTGTAGCTGAAAACATCACTGGGGAAAGGCCGGGCGTTCATTCGCTACTCCCTTGTTCATCAGCGATTGGCCGACACGCTGCAACAGTGCCTGATAAACCAGAGAGTCACCAGGTAAAGTTTACGTGTGGGTTTCGAGACAGATCACTTTTTATTTTCAAGTGCAAATTCTAAATATGAAAAATCAGGTAGTAGTCTGCCCATTTGTTGACAACAGATCCTCTTTCTTCCTGTTTTTTTATTTAACTTCTCTACAAAAAAATTAAAGTTATTTCCCTAGTTATTGTCACTTTGTAATTTAAAGATGAAACCAAAGTTCTGCAAATTCTGACCCTGAAGTTCCTAAAAGTCTTCATAAACATGTGAAATGACTATTCTCTGAATGTGTGTTTTACGCACAGAGGAAGAGCTTTTAAACAGAGCAAACAATACTTACTATCTTTGTTGTATTTTAAAATTGGTTCAACATCCAGTGCTGCCGTTTTTTTTTTTGGTTAAGTTTTATTCAAAGTAGCAGAAAAAAATCAGTGTAATAAAGTAGGACAACAAACGCACGTGAGGCAGGACTTTTATTTTGAAACCTTCTGTTGAAATTAGGGGTCTGCAACCTTTAATGCTAAAACAACGATTTGGAACAGTTTCTTAACTAACCAAAACCCAGTGAGACCCACAAAATCCCACCTCAATGTTCATATGTTCTTGTGGCCGTTTGAGCCAAAAAATGTAACTTTTGAATGTTGGCCATAATTGATTTATAACACAGTTAAAATGGTTAAATAAAGCAAAATATAACTTTTTTTACTCTTGACAGCAGCAAACACAATTTCTTTTCAAAATAAAATACATTTAATGTGTCTGAGGAAGTACTCTTGCTGCAGCAGATTTACTGGCATTAAAAAGGCAAGAAAGTCCATTTAAACACAGTATTTTCTTTCATTATGACTTTGATGCACCATCAAACCTTTTTTCTTCTTTTTACTATCCAATATAAACATGACAACATCAGTGTAGACTCTAATGAAATAATCTATACATGTAAATGCAATTATAAACTTTCTTTTTTATGAAGCATCAAAAATACAAAGACGTGCAGAAAACAACATACATTTTACATCTTTACAAATTTGCCCCTCCATAAACAGAAGGGAGCAGTTTGAAGAAGAAAATTCTGATTTTATGTCTTCCTTCCTTAAACTTACTTTAAAAATGTTGCCTCTGAACAGCAATTTGACACTGACAAAACACTGTTTGTGCTTTCATCTGATCCTAATAGTAGATCAAACCTTTTAACATCATTATGCTCAGTTATCTGACATGCAATAAACTTTATGACAAAATGTAATTTACTTAAACAAATGAACCAAAACCACAAACCCATTATTTGTTCAAATCGGGAGCATTTTTCTTCAAAGCCAAAGAGCCACAATGGAGATAAGACAAAGACCTAGCTCATCTTTCAATCTTGAATGCTATAAAATTATAGCTAATGTAGTAAAGAAATGACAAAACAAACAACCTGCAACAAATATAGCAATAGAGAAAATCTGGTCTTTCATTACACTGTTAATTAATACCTGATACTCATTTAACTCCAACTTCTACATTATTCAAAACAGATGTTACTCTGTTTGCAAATTCAACATTTGCTAAGATGACTCCTAAAATATGTCTCTATAATGTAATAAAAAAAGGTTTGCAAATCTCTTAAAAACAGTTGTTACAGATCCGTATAATGCCTCTGACCTCAATGTTTGTGAGGTATTGTAGAGTAGAAACAAGTTGAGTTTCAAAAAGTCGTCAAATCTTATACAACTTAGAGAATTCAGGATAGATTTATCCAATCCATTCATCAAATTTGAACTAAAGTAATGGTTTATAGGCTGAAAAAACAGATTTTCTGTTTAAAATAAAATGTTTCTATTATGTTAATAACTACAATACAATCTACATGACACAAACTTATAGATAATAACAAAAACAATAATATGAATAACAATTAAACTCAATTCAAACAAAACATTTTTGAAAAGGAGCAGGCAGATGATCAGATTTGTTCTGTTTAAATCACTAAAGAAAAAATAATAGAAATTTAAAGAATAAATTGATATTTAATTGAATTGGAAACGACATCGAGCTGTGAACGTGTGAATCCCAATCAAACCAGTTCAGCAGTTTGTCTCTGTGACGTTATCGAGCGTCTGTTTCTCGTCTTAGTCCCCTCAAAGCGCCGTTTAAACATCAGCAGATGATTCTCACTGAAATACAAAGAGTTTTCTTCCTTTTTTGTTTCTTTTCTCACAGCGACTGGTACAACACAAGAAGTCCCTTCCTGAAGCCTGACCTCAGCTCTGACATAATCAACCACCTATATGACCTCAACCAGGTTCAGTTTGATGTTGCACCCAGAGGTCATGACCTGGATGCCTCCTGGCCGACATTTGCAAGGTAACCCGGAGGCAGACCCTCTGGTGCAGTGTTCAGAGTTAAAAAGAATGCATCGATAAGCAGCCTTATTGTGGGACTTGTTCAGTGCAGTTTAGTTTAGTATTTTGAAAAAACAAATCCCTATTGCCATTGATTTAAGCGATAAATTAAAGGCAAACATCCCCTGGTAAGGTTTGTAAAAACAGACCTTTATATTCAACAGGAGGACCCTGGGAAATTCAAATTCCCCCGGTCACACGTGGAGACCCCCCAGTCGCAGTTCAAGCATCAACAGTCTCGCCAGTAGCTACTCACAGGTGCTTGTCCTTACATTTAAGTTTGAAATGTTCTATCAAATGTTTGCACAGCTCACGTCTCTTCCTTTTCCTTCCAGCAAGCATCAGAGTTTCTCTCTAGCTTCGATCATGGACAGAGTCTGTTGAATGACTTAAATGAGTCGCTGCCCGCTTGCATGGAGGATGTTGGCCCTGTCGACAGCCTTCGTCTGGAGCTGGACCAGTCAGAACTCAAGCAGCGAGAGCTGATGGAGAAGGTGCAGCAGTTTGGCGAGGAAGCTGCTGAGCTCAGGGGAGTCATTGAGGAGCTTCAAAGGCAGCTTGATGTGTCGCTGTCAGCCCAAGAAGAGCACCAAGAAAAACTCAAGGCTGCGACGGAGACAAATGAAGCTCTGTCCCGAGAAGTACAAGAACTGAAAACTCAGGGAAAAGCCTCGGAGGCTCAGAGTGTCTTTCTTCAGGAGAAGCTGACAGTTGCAGAGGGGAAAAACGTAGAGCTCATGGCCAAGTTAGACGGGATTCTGAATGACAAGGGTCTGCAGACGGCCATTCACTTCGACTCAGCGCAGAAGATCCACGAGTTGTTGGACAGACTGAAAGATGCAGAGAAAGGGAAGATGGAGTCTGTCTCTGAGCTGGAGGAGAAAAAGATGCTGGCAAAAAAGCTGGAAGAAGAGCTTAGAGTCAAAGAGGGATTGGCAAAGGAAGGTGAAGCAAAACTCGAAGCAATTGCTAAAGAGAAAGCCGAGTTGGAGGAAAAAATGAAGGAACAATGCAATCGCCTGGAAAAGCTCCAGAGGGAACTGACCGTGAAAGAGAAAGAAGCAGGAAACATGCAGAGGCAGCTGCAGGACCTCCAAACATCTCTGGAGGACAAAGAGGACAAGTTAGAAGAGGTGAAGAAGAAAGCACGAGAAGACATGGAGGTCACACAGAAGAATAAAAAGGATTTGAAAGAGTCTTTAGAGGCTGAAGTTGCTGCACTTAAAGAAAAGCTTAAGAGGAACGAAGCAGAGCTTAGCTCCAGCAGTGAGACATTACAACACCTAGAAGCCAGTCACCTGAGTTTAACCACCGGCAGGGAGTCACTGATCACTACAGTTGCTGAGTATAAAGAAAAGATCCAAGAAGAAACCTCCAAAAATGAAAAATACAAGATGGACTGTGACATCCTGGTGGAATCAAAGAAGAAGCTACTGACCAAAGTGAGTCAGAATGAGGAGCTGCAGAAGGAAATGACCGCAAACATACGAGTTCTAGAGGCTGAACTTGCAGCTCTGAGAGCTTCTGAGAAACAGCTCAGAGGTCAGTTAGAAGATACCAAGATGACAGTGGACGAAAAACAACAGTGGCTGCGTGAAGACAACCGCGCGCTAGATGAGAGTCTGCAGCGAGCGGAAATGGCAGCAAAGCTCTCAGATGCAACAATAAAGCGTCTGGAGCAGGAGAATCAGAGTCTACGAGAGGACAAGGACGCCATGCAAGCGACTCTCAAGTGCATGAAAGCAGACCTTCAGGATGCGAGGAAGAACAACGAGGAGTTGGAGGAGCGTTTAGGAGCGTCACAGAAAAGTGAAGCAAAACTTCAGGAACAGCTGCAAGCCACACATGCTCAATTAGAAAGTAAAAAGAAGGACTTTGTGGGGTTAGGGTCCACCTTAGAGGAATTACAGGTGAGGGAGAAGGAGCTTCAGATTGCAAAAGCCAACGCAGAGGCAGCATGTGCAAAACAGACTGAGATGATTGAAAGAATCACGTCGGAAAATCGGCAGTTGGAGAAATCACAGCTGGAAAGGGATTCTGCTCATGCCAGGGATAACCAAACAGTTACCGCCAAGCTGAACGTGGCCGAAAGGCAGCTGGAGGTCAGTATGGACGAGGTTTCTAGACTCCAAACTGAAGTCCTAGAGCTTAAGATGCAAGTCCAGAGATCTGAGGAGGAAAGGTTGAAATTCCAAGCCCAGCTGGAGGTGACTGAGGCTCAGAGAGACGAGCTCAGGTCTCTGACTGAGCAGCTCAAATCCCAAACCGAAGCAGCCAATCAGCAGCATGTAGCTGAACTCATGGAGTTACAGAAGAAGGAAAAGGAGCTTATTGAGCAGCGTGATCAAGAAGTTGCTGCTTGCACCCAATTGAGCATCTCTGCCGCTGCCCTTCGAGAACAGCTCTCCACGCTGAAAGCTGAAAACAGCAGACTGGCAGTGGAGAACAGTGAGGCCTGCGAGAGTCTGCACAGAGCAAACACTGAGATGGCAGAGCTGGGGATGACCGTCTGTAAGCTAAACGCAGAGAAGGAGGAGGCTAGAGAGCACTGGGCCGGCAGTGCTGCTACGGCTAAAGAGCTGGAACTTACGGCTAAAACTTTACGAGACGAGCTAGCACAGAAGGAAATGCTTCCAGCTGCCATGGCGGAGCTCCAGGAACGACTGGAAAAGGCAAAACACCAAGTACAAAACATCCGAGAAAGTTGTCAAGAAGAAGTGGAGGCAGTCCGGTTCCAAATGAGCTCAGAGAACATGAGCTATCAGGTCCAGATGAAGGTGAGTTCAAGTCCAGCTCATGTTGGATGCGTCTCTTTTGACACGCATCAAATTCACTGCTTGATGCTTGTTCAAAAATGTGTTCATAGTTGAAAGGAAACTTAATTCTGAAATATCAATGTAGATAAAAAGCACTGGTAAAGATAAAAAAAACGTTCTGAGTGTGCAATGGAACAACTCCAGCTGATCAGTCCACCTTTATTGAACTACAACAGGTCAAAAATGTCAAAATGTTTAATATGGGTAGACCGAAGCTGGGAGTTACGGTCTGAATATTAAATGCCATGGACAAAAGTGGTCATCTTTATTTTTGCAATTATTATTTTTAAGGTTGTAAAACTCCTCTCGACACACTTTATACGCTTTTCTCAGACAGACATGAACATTTTCATGCTTTTCTCTCTTGTTTAAACTCTGAAAGTCATAGAAAAACAAGTCCAGCATTACAGAATGAAACTAAAGATCTGACTGCAATCAAAGATTTGTGTAAATTTGAAAAGCTGAATGCATTCGGTACAGGAAACACTACAAGGAGGAGGATGATTGACAAGATTTACAGCCAATCAGGGTACAGAAGACAATGCACTGGGAAAAAAAAGAAAAAAGCATGCAAAACCACACAAAAAATACCCAAACTGCAAAAGGTGAACAGCTAATAAAGTGAGGGACCACTGTGTATTCCTTATAGCCTAGATATCCCGTATAGTTATTTTGCTGCACTGTGTCACACTATTCTGATTGTAAATGGTTCTTTTATACATGTAATTATCACTACAGAATTTAAGTCCAACATTTCTGTAGGGAAGGAGCTCAAACGTGATCCAGGAGTTTATTTTTCTGAGACAAAAACGCCAAGAAATGACTTGGAAAAGTGTCATAATTCCTTCATAAACGTGGCCTGCTGCAGTGATATCCTCTAAACGCTTTCCTTCAATATTTTTAGGATTATGAGGGTTTGTAAACTGTGCAGAATAAATATTTACCCATTTTGTTGAGAAATTCATGAACTTTTCTGAAGCTATCGTCATTTTTTTGCCATAATTACATGAAAGTTGCAGTAACTCTGACGACAGCAGACGTCCATGATCAGATCACAAACTCCAGAAGCTTCCTTTCAGGTTTGCATGAATGAGGAGCGTGTAGACATCTGCCAGGTTGTGAGAAGAACTTCTCTGACTTCTAGAGGTCAAACTTCTGTTGCTTCAGCGAAACCGAAGCAGAAGGAAGCTTCACTGTCATTCCCGATGATGTTGCACGCCCCCCCGCTGACCCTGGCATGGAAACTGTCACAAAGGGTGGGGAATCCTGCTGCGGTAGAGCTCGTGCCCTCGCTTCAGGCCTTTGTGCAGCTGCCACATGGCGCTGATGGAATTGGTGAGGACACCTCTGAACTTGCTGAGCATCGCTGATGACACGCCACATTTGCTCAGCCTCTTTGGGATGGGCACTGGGGGGTTGATTTGGAGTCTGCTGTGAATCCAAAGGAACTCCTGACAGATGAAGGTCCTGAGTAATTCCAGAGTCTGCACACTCCTGGGTTCTCCTGTGTGTTTTGGGGGAGGTGGATCACTTCCCTCTCGTTCTGTTTGGGTCAGTGAATCATCTTCTTGCGTTTCTGAAGAAGGTTATTTCAGGTCAACCAATCACTGCAGAGAAATGCACGCTTTCATGGCCGCCAGTGTTCTTCCACGCTGTTACTCATTATATGACAAGTGTTGAGCACACACACATTTCCTCCTGATTGACTCTGAAAATTGGCCGTGAAGTTACAGTGGGAGACTGACTAAGTTTGAAGAGCTTTTTAGTTTGTGCTGGATGGCTGTCTATAGGTATCATTGTCATCTGTGTTATGAATAATGAATGCTTGGCTTTTGCTTTGCTGTTGAAGATATGGTTAGATTACCCCAAATGTTCCATCATAACAGGCTGAATATGCTCTGCCAGTCAATGTATACACTGTCAAGTGTTTTCCCTGGTAGAAAAACTGACGGATGTCAGTAACTTAGCAACGAACACTGTCATTTTCTGTGATACTTTAATTAACCTCAATTCAGACCTGTGATTAGTGAGGATTTCTTACTGCAGCATCAAAGAGGGTCATTTAAAAAATCTAACAGCTAAGCTGACCGGTGCAAAAAGGTTTTATTCTGTCAGCATCTGTCTGATGTTTCACACCAGACGTTGCGTGTTATAAGTGGGAGTAACGGTCCTCTCATCCCAAAAGAAACGACAGACAGACCTCTGAGGATTTTCACATTTTTATAACCATCATTGCTGAGTTTCTTACTACAAAGGAGGTTAAGGTCTGGGTTTAAACTATGTATTTTATCAGATGAATGCCGGTTAGAAAGAAAATCCCCTTTTGAAGGCTTCAGCATTTGACTGTGACCTTCTTTTCCTTTTTCTCCAGAGTACCAGTGAGCAGTTGGAGAAAACAAAAGCTCAGCTGCAGGAGGAAGTGAGCTGCTCGGCGAGTCTGCGTTCTAAAGTCTCCCAGCTCGAGGTCTGTTTCTTCTGGGAACATAAACTCAATGGACAGAAGTTTGTGGTGCAGATGTAGTGTTTGAAATGTTGGTGGTGGTCAAACAGTGCAAAGCCATGAAAAGAAAAGGTTTCATGATTTTCAGGATGCAAGAACTTCAAGTGTTCTTCCAGAATCATTAGGTCTACATCCAAGAAGAGGAAAAGGCTTTCTTAATAAGAACTTTTTTCTAAAAAAAAAAAAAAAGAAAAAACTTTCTTGTTAAGGTTATTTTTCTCGCAAGACTGAAAAAAAAAGACATTTTTTCTTGGAACTAGGGTCTTAAGACTCCGTGTTCTTTAGTTCCAAAGAACCTTTTCAACCTGGTCTATATGACGTGAGCAGTCACAGTTCGATTTGATCATTTTATTTGATTAACCTCAAAAGGAAACTACTGACTTGAAGTGATATTTTTGTTCTGTCTGATGTGTTTGTGGATGATGTTTTTTTTTTTGCTGTTTTAAAAGGCCGTAAATGAAGAGTTTTTGCAGCTTATCGGCGAGAAAGATGCTCACATCACAACGATCGAAGCGTCTCTGCGTGAGAACGACAGCGAGATTGATCAGCTGAGAAACGCAGTAACCAGGTGCAGCTCTAGAACGCTGGTGCTTGAACGTTTCTCCTAAGAAGGCATTGAGGAAACATTATGGGTTTTCTTCTTTCCTCAGCGCTGAAGAGGCACATGCTGCTGCGAAAGAGATGTGCGAGGAACTGAAGCAGAAGCTGAAGACAACAGAAGCTGAGAAGCAAAGCCAGCAGCTAAAGATGACGGCGGAGATCGAGGACCTGAACAGAACCAAGACCATTCTTGAGGAGCGGCTCATAGAGCTGATAAAGTACGACCTGTTGTTCACATCAGGCAGAGGAATTTTCATTGAAGAGTGTCTGCTTTCTCTCAGGATGATGTTGCCTGAGCGACTGGAAGTGTTTGTATCTGCAAAACATTTGTGTGACAACATGCTGAGATCAGATGTAAAAAGGAAGAAGAGGGGAGAAGTTGTGGAGAAGCATCTGTTTCTACCTCATTGTTGGCTGGATGGAGACCGCTCTGATTCTCCAGAGCTCTCTGAGGGATAAAGCAGAAACACAGCCACCTCCCGCAGCTTTGCTCTCCTATTTTAGACTTGAAAATCAATGTTTTTACAGCTGCATCTTTGAGACCAATGAAACTTTTCTGAAGGCTCAGTTATAGTACACTCTAAAAAAGAAGTAGCCTAATAATAGGAAAGAACAGAAATCTGATGGTAAGATATCAAAACCTAGAAACAAGATTTCAAATTGAATGTTATACAGTCCCAAAATAAGTATTTCTTTGCTAGTTCTGAGCAAATGGTTTGTATTCTTTTTAATTTTTATGAACCTAATTGTAGTTTATCTTGATTAGAGTGACAAAAAACTAGTGTATTACATGGAAATGACTCATTTTAGAACAAAAGTGAACCAAATGAGAATCTTAGTACAAGGTGGTTCATCTTAATAAATCCTCAGAATCTAAAACTAGCATTTATTTTTGGAACATAAATCTACATTTCTGTTTCCAAAACAATGACACCCATCTAAACTTTCATAGAACATACTTGAAGTTGAACCAAAACCATTTTTGTAAAGTCTTAAATACGTTTTTCTTTTGTCCAGAGTTTGGAGCAAAGGGATTTGGTCTCAGTTTAATAATATTTTCATTATTTCTAGATCCTAAATCTAAATGAGTCAAAAACTTTTCCACTGTTCTGATTCTGAGAAAATCTTGTAAAGATTTGAAGCAAAGAGAAGTTACAACAGCTTCAAACCTGGGCAAAGGTCTTGAACATTTAAAAACTAGGTTTTTAAATCTTTGCAAGGATCAAATAGTTTGGATATTTTATTCACAAGAAACAACCGTACGTTTGCAGAGTTTTGGTACAGATCAGTTAACTCGACACAGGGTTTTTCCAGACACATTGAACTTTTACAGTCAATCCTCCTTCCAGCCTCCTAAAGTCCCAAATGTTAATAAATCATCAAAAATCCCACTGACTGGCTCTGAACTCTTTCTGGGATAATCTTCAGGGACAAAGACGCTCTGTGGCAGAAGTCTGATGCCTTGGAGTTTGAGCAGAAACTGCGAGCGGAGGAGCGCTGGTGGCTGGTGGATAATGAGGCCACACACTGCCTCGGCTGTCAGGGTCAGTTCACCTGGTGGCTGCGGAGACATCACTGCAGGTGGGCGCTGGATTCAAGTCCTCCTACACCTTTTTGTGTCAAGTCTGGGCGCCGATCTAAAGTTCATTAACACACTTCACCCATTTGCAACATGCATTTTTTATGTTCTAGGCTTTGCGGTCGCATCTTCTGCTACTACTGCAGCAACTACTATGTCACGGCCAAGCACAGTGGGAAGAAGGAGCGCTGCTGCAAAGACTGTTACACGCAGGAAGGGGCTGTGGTGGAGCGATCTACTCAGGCTGAGCTGAGCTCCTCGGATGTGGCATCTTCTTCACCCGTTGCAGGACATCAGCCTGTTCCTGAGTCAGCTCCATGCAAACCCACTCCCAGGGTATCAGGTGAGAGGCTGACTGTGCAAATGCAAAGGTTCCTCCAGTGTCCTCTTTGGGATGGCTACTGTTTGGATTTTAGCCGGTGCTCAACTGGTACTTTTAAAATGGTTCTGTTGGCTAAACAGTTCTAGAACCGGTGCTTCAAAAATGGAAAAAAAAAGCAAATTTTTTTCCAAAAAATGTTATTGTGACACAGCAGCGTGACAAGGTGAAGGAGAGCGCTGGAATGCGCCTAAGATGCTTCATGCCCTTCTTTCTGACAGTCTGCTGTGCAGCACTGCATGTTACCGTCTATTTCAGCGCTCATCGCCACAATGACGACCTTTTTTTTTTTTTTTTTTTTTTTACAAACTTTGTACGTGTCACTCGTATCTGTCAGGTCACTGAATTTGAATATTTTGCTGTGAAGTAGAGACAAACCCTCACTCGCTTCGCCTGCGACATTTTGATTGACGTGCTGCCCACCCTCACAGCTCCACCCATTCCTCTATGAGCTCGCCAACAATCGCTGGAAAGGTAAAATGATTCAAGAATTGTACAGCAAAACAGAACACAATACAAATGATTAAAATGTCTGAAACAAAGTACAGAAATGAAGCACAGAAATCTGCGTTCATAACTGGTACCGGTAGTAACGTAGACGTCGGTGCTGTTACTAAAATGGTACAGAGTTTCGGTCCCAATCCCTTCACACTGCTGGCCAACTGTAAATGCTTCAATAAAAATGAAATATATCACATTGAAGCAGAAGGACCTTTACCGTCACATTTCTGTGAGCTCAAAAAGGGAAGAAAGTTTACAGAAAGTAGAATAAAAACTGGATGTGTCAGTAACATATCAGCTATAGAAAAAGAGCACTTCACTTTTTTAAATGTAAATCCTTATCTGGTCATGCAGTATGTCCTGCTTTCTTTATACACACCCACTGGGGAGATGCAAATAATTCATAATGTCATACTGTTCCCTCTAAAACACTGTAGTTCCATTCAGTGAATGTGGAAGTCCTCAACACACAAACAATACAAACTATAGTCATTTAAAGGTTCAAAGTTTTTTTTATTACCACGTATGTCTTTTCATGTGCACTGATCATGTAGTGTAGCTCCCACAATGCAGCCTCCTTTTCAGCAGAGGGAGGGGATACACACAGCCCTCACCATGATGCTCTGCAGTTCTCTGGGCAAATACAATGGTCAGATATTCCACATCCTCAGAGCAGAACTGTGAGATGATCTTACTCTCTGCTACTGCTCCGCGACCCGGTTCTGAATGAGTGGAGGAAGATGGATGGATGAATGGATGAATGAATGAATAGATGAATAGATTTTTTTGTGTTTAAAGCCTAATTTTGGGAAGTCGTTTAAACTAAACTGGAAAAAAGGAACACAACATTAAAAGAAATTCTTTGCTTTAACCAACAGACAACAAAAACTACAAAATAAAGAATTAGCTTTTCTTTTTGTACTTATTTTTATCTTTGAATAAAACCTTTGTTAATTTAAAGAAGAGTTAATAAAACTTTTATCAAAAATGTTCAAAGTTTTGCGATTAAATTATGTTGTTTAAACTGCATTGTTTAAACACTTTTTTATTTTATTTCTGACATTTTTTTATGACCAACACTTCTGTTCTACAGCTGTAGACTCCAGCGACAGATCAGATGATGGAGTGTTTGACATCATCACAGAGGAGGAGGTGAACGGCGTCTACGACGGCGACGCTGCCTCACAGACCACAGGAGGTTCGGAGGGAGAACTAGAGCGGCGGCACCACAGAGCTCTGGAGACGTGAGTGTCACCACGATGGCCAGAGCAGAGTAGAGCAGATACGGCTCAGATGTTCTGCTCTGAAGGTGAAGGCCAGAGGGAGAATGAATCTCTTCTAAAACAATCCAGTAATCTTAATCTGTTTCAATAATGGATTAGGAAGATTATTTGGTTTTTAAAATGTCACATGGCTGCTACTTTAAACAATGACCAACATTTACCAAAAAGGACTGAAGCCTAAACAAACAAGAATATAATTTACAGAGAAACAAAAGTTAACATCAAGTCAACAAATATGTTACAAACACTCAATCGAATAATCAAATTCACGTGTATTTATCTGTATGTACACATGCACAAACATGTTCAGCAATGTACGCTTTTCTGACATGTAACAATAACCTGAATTCACATTATTAACTAATTTAATTCCAAAAATAAAAGAGCATCTTCATTTGACATGACTTCTTGCTCCGCATGATTCAAACATAAAAATACCTCTTAAGTTAAAATGTTCACATGATGACATAATGACATCACTGCAGGAGTAACCACAAAACAAATGAATGAGGCCTAAATCTCCAGAAACATTTTAAAATCCACTAATGAAACCAAAACACATGTGTCACAGAGAGCATAAGGAAGTTTTTAAATTCTTATGGAATGGCCAGAGGACCCACGGTGGCCAGAGGTGACCATTTTGTTGCAAAGCGTAAAGTTTTGCGATTTTCACATTTTTGCACAGAATGGGAAAACAGAACTTTAATTCGAGGGATCTTTACAAAATGTCACACACATGCTACAAGGATAAGCTTACAACTGTAACTGACATTTTGTTGACCTTTGACCTTGGGAAGAGGCCACCATCTTGAATTAAAAAAAACAAATCACCTCTAGTATCTTCTACCAAGGTAAACTCCTATAGGGATCTCAGCCTATCCCCTCCTAACTCCTGGAGCATCATTGGAAAGCTACTTGGGGAAAAATGTTGGAAGTAAAGTTTGCTAACGGTGTTAGCATCCCAAGCTCGCAAATTTTGTGTTCTTAGATTGCTTGCTTATTTTTTTTTCATCGAAATCTTGTAAAAATGTAATACATGAATCATTGGCCCAAGCTGAGCAAAACGATATAATATACAAAATGAAATGTGTGTTTAGGTAACAAAAACCTCCGTTGCCAAAGAAATCCAAAATTTTACTTTTGCCGATTCTTCTAAAAATTGCGTAGTGCTGTTCACCACCCCCAGGCGACCAAAAAATAAAATAGTTGCTATGGAGACAAAATCAACAAAAAAGCTGCCATTTTAAAAAATATATATTTTAATGAATTTGTCACATGCAGCTCTGACCAGGGTGACAGAGGCAGAAAGGGAGATTAAAGGAGATTAAAGTGTATAGCAGACGCTCAGCCAGAGAGGGCGGGTCAAAAGGGGGCAGGTAGCACCTGTCTGCCACACAATGCTATTCGCAGCTTTAATGTGCAGTGTGATGAATGTATACTTCATCAAAAGATGTTATTCTGTGTTCATAACTTTAGGCTGTGTCTGTTTTTTTAAAAAGCTGTAAACACAATGTTGTTCTCTGGAGAACAAGAAATCTCTGGAGAACAGTCGCTTCTAAATCTCTCCATCCTCATCTTTAGCTTTAGCTGTTTTTGTGGGTAAACAGGCCTTTGAGTGACTCAGCATTATGAACTAAATTGGATGTAGCCTCAGCATCTACACAGAGAAGGTGTGATGTTATGGACCAACATACTGTTGATAAAAATCCACCTTTCCTCTGAAATACATCGTTTCATTTTCCTGGAGGCATTTAAAGAAGAGCATCTGTATGCCGCACTCTGCAGTGACTTAAAGTGAAGGACACACTTTAGCACTTTCATTGTGTCTTTTGGTTTCATAAGATCTCTCTGTGGATTTCCTTGTGTTGGATTTTCAGAGATGTGACCCCTGATGAAGAGCATGCTACCAGTGTTCAGGACTCTGAGATTAACCTTCTTAAATCAGGAGAAGTCACGTGAGTCTTTGATCCGTTTTAGATGCATGTTGAATGAGCTTCTGCTTACATTAATGGTTCTCGCACGCACTCTGAATTTAAATCTGTTATTCCAGCATGACCGTCCCTCTGAATACTGAAGACATTTCTCAGTTTGGGGACGGTTCCAGGGAGCTTTTCATCAAATCCAGCTGTTACAGCGTCATCGCCGTTTCTGTGAGTGACTGTGGGCCCACCATCAGCTGGATGTTCTCCTCAGAGCCGAAGAGCATCTCTTTCAGCGTGGTCTACCGGGAGTCCTGCGACGCTCAGGTGGAACAGTCAAAGGTAGAGCGGCGGATCATGTCCACTCTCTTTATGTATGCAGAACAGCATTCATATTATTCAAAAATCCTTTTCTAACTTTCCATGAGCCCTTGAGAAAAGCTGCACTGAAGTCTGCACATTTTCGTCAGAAGCAAAGTTCCTAAATTATAGATCAAAGGACTTTTTTAATAATATAAAACATTTTCAAGACCTGAAGTAAAACAGGATTGAAAGCTCAAAGAAGACAACTCTTCAGTTAGAATTAGACAAAACTGTGTGGCCTCCTGATGAGACTATGATCTTTTTTCGCCTAATAAAGAGTTTGCACATCCTGCACTGAGGACATCCCAGGTTTACAGCCATTTATTTCCTGTCATCTCATTTCCTCCTCCTTCATCTTTCATTTGCCGTTGTGTCTTTGTTTACATTTGAAACATCAAATGTGATCCTGTTAATAATCATTTTGCTGCTGCACTTCATCACACAGAGGAAGATTTGTTGAACTTTTTGGTAGACTTTCTGTAAGATCAGTGTTTTGGTTTTGCTCTCAGGTCCTCATTCCTCTGACCCGCTGCAATTCCCATAAAGAAACCATCCGGGGACAACTGAAAGTGCGGAATCCGGGTCTCTACAGTCTCATCTTCGACAACTCCTTCTCACGGTACGAACAACCCAAACTCCCACCACATTTTCTTGGCTTATGACAATGAAGTGTTCCAGTTTTGTGTCATTTGATTACTTTCACAAATAGAGCCATACACACTGAAGCCTTAGTGACATGCACTCATAGGGGTGCTGCAGGGTTTAGGGTTGTCCGGGCCCGTGTCACAACCATAGCCGTCTCAATGGGCTTCACACCAGTATTTATGCAAAGAACATGAAGTCAGTCACACAAATATAAACAACAGCTGATTGCTAAACTAAACTAAACAGACTAAGCTAAACGTAGACCCTCCTTCTCTGTGAGAACATGTTAAAAACACAGTTTTTATCAGAGTGGGTCTTTAACCCTTTAAACGCCAACATTTCTTTTCAGCTATGAAAAAAAACCAAGAAGCTTTTACGCTTTTAACATTTTTTTTGTGCTTCAGTAATTCCTGATTAGCTGGACTGAGTGAGCCCAGCTTCTGATTGACTGAACACACCTGATCCAGGTGAGCAGTAATTACTGAAGCAGGACGTTAGCTTACAAGAAACAGGGTTGGAGAGCCCTGCAGTCTAGTCATTAGTAAGGTCATTAGCGAACTGGCTCCTTACGGACCGCAGGCACATGCTGCACACTGCGGTTTGCATGTATGACGCCTGTAGGATGTCTTCACAAACTACACTCGGATTGTCTAATTACCTCATTTCTAACAGTCAGGCTGCAGCAAGAAGCGCGCATGTATCACGTGCACAGCATTAACCCACTCCTTGTACAGTGCAAAGGATTTGGGGCCGACTGGGGAAAAAAAAGGAAAAATCCATACGACACGCCTGCGTCTCACCTGTTTCCCCCTTACTTATCCTTACGTGTTGTGCATTAGAAGTTTTGCTCGTGGGTCTGTTAATATTTCCTGTGTGCCCCGTACAGGTGTGCCCATTTTTCACCCACAGACAGCCCATAATGGCACATGTTACTACGGCTTTAAAATTGTTCATCAATATTTCTCGTTTTATTTATCAGAGCCTCTTTTGAACAGGTTTGTCGCTAAGAAAGTGTTTTATCATCTGACCATGGAGAAGCCTGTGATCTATGATGGGAGTGACTGTCCCTGAGCCCCCACCACCAGCAGACAGAGGTCACCATGTCTTTGTGGCAGCACGAGAGAAACAGACATCACCACAATCCAGAGACGACTCCTCTTGTTTCGCAAAATGTATGGAATTTTTTTTTGTGTTTGATGTTCAGGAAGTCAAAGGAGTCTGCGCTAGATCTGCTCGTTTTGAAATGTTTCTCAAGTAAATCAAGACTTTCACTTCAGTAAAGTACATGGTTGTGTTTTTTGTTCTATTTCTGTGTTTATATTTTCTTTGACCTCTTGGTTTTTTCCTTTATATGCTGAAAATCTGGCATTGACAATCACTGAACACTACCAGTGTGCTTTTTAGTCAAATAAGCCAGTTGAACATCGCCTATGTGAGAAAATAAAGCTTTGAGGACGTTTCTAAAGTTGGTGCTCAGTTAAAAACTAAATCTGTCTTTTAAATGTTATCACCCTAAAAAAGGGCAGAAATGCAACTTTTACAGAGCTTTTTTCTAAAACTGGCTTGTTGGAACATTTTTTTTTTTTTTAGATTATTTTAGAAATGAAAATGTTATTGTAATGTGGCATTTCTAATCTTCCTGCAGTTTTAGTCAGTTTGACTGTTTCTTGGAAAGGAAAATGAGAAACCTGCATGGGAATCGGCTTCATTCAGGTTTCAGGCTTGAACCAAGTTTATGTTAGTCATGAAAGCCAAGTTTTTGCTCTATTTACAACTGACTGTGTAGACGGAGATCTGCGAGACTTTCAAAGTGCCTTAAAATTATGCAGATTTAGTTTTTGTTTATGTGGTTCTGTTTTAAACTTTGCAATATACAACAAATTTTAACATAATAAACACTTAACGCATGATATTTTGCACAAAATTGCACATTTCTCATCATTGATATATTTTTTTTTAAGGTTGACTTTCTGAATTCTCTTTGATAAATATAACACAACTTTTCTTCTGCTTTCAGGGATGAACCTGTGGTATTTTATTCTAAGTGACAAATAAAGTAAAATATGTCCTTTTTTACCCTATAAATGATCTGGAAAGAATTTATGTTCTGTGTGTGGTACAACTCTTTTACCCATGTGGGAGCGGTGATGCAGCCACTGATCTGTGCCTGCTTTAATGTTTAATGAAGGACTGACAGAACAACTTTTATCATCCTGTATGTTGAGACCAACCAAGTTTATACTCAGTAAGCTCTGTGTAGCAGAAAATAAAAGATGTCTTCCAGTGCAGTCTTTTATTCACTCTTTTTTGTGCCAACTTTTTTTAAGCAGTTTTGGGTTACAGTTGACCAGCTGTTATGAGGCTGGTTGCAGAAAAATGCACTCGCTAATTTATTACTTACATTTTATTCTAACATTCAAAGTTTCTGTCTGCACTTCTAAAGCTTTGGTGGAAAAAAATCATGTTCATTTTCAGGAAGTTTATATAAAGTATTTAAATGCTGAAGCAGAACCATAATAAAGAACAGTCTCTGTCATAAATGTGTAATTAAGTTCACTAATCCTGGAACCAAATTTTGTGTGTTTGGCGACGCAATGTGGCTCCAAATCTATGAAGCCGCAAAGATGACATGAAAAGTAGGTTGGCCTTCAAAATAAACTACACGGTGGAGTTTTCTTGCCGTTTCAAGGATTATAAAGTAAAATAAATAATAAACATCATCAACAGAAGTATAACGATGAATGAAACTATTTAAAGTTAGAAAAGGGATTTAAAGATCAGATGATTTGAATGAATCTTGCTGACTCCCTTACCTTTATCTGTTTATCATGTGGTACGTTTGATGCATCTATATTATATAATAATATAAATAGATATATTATAAACCTGCATTTATTATGTGAAAAAGCACAATGTTATATTCGGACCGTTTTTAGGTCCGGTAAGTGTGTTACTTAACTGTTGAAGTACGGAAAATGTTGCTCGTAAATCTGAGCGCGTTTTAGTTCCGTCAGACCAGCTTTGAAAATGTGCTTTTATTTTGAGAGCCCCGGAAGTTGTTCATTTCCATTTCCACCTGCTGCTTTCCTTAGGAAAGAGCGGGCAGAATGGAGCAGAGGAGCGTCTCGGCCGGGCTCAGATGTTCATATTTCCGCATAGACTGATCCGGGACTGACAGCATGTCCTCTCGACGCATCGCCGGGATTTTTATCAGCGTTTTCTTGGCTCCACATGTAAGCTTTTTTCTCTTTCTTTCCATTACGTTTGTGTTTTAGACTAAATCTATTGGACATGTTCAACTTGATGAAATCCTTTAGATTAGAAGCCTCTTCTTGGGCTGAAATGTGCGCAAAAAACATACTTTTTAATTGTTCTGTTAAGTCAAATTAATGTCAGACTCAGGTAAAGCGACAAAACTGCAGCTAAAAACACAAAGAAAACTGTTAAAACACTAGAAATACCCAGAGATATTAAAGTATATTTACTTGGCAAATGCAGAAACATTTTTGTTTTATGGAGAATTATTCTATAAAGAACATTTTTGACACATAAAATAGTCTTTAACAGCCATATTACAACCGATTTCTACTCAGACTCCTCGGTTTTGTTTTATGCACTTCCAGGTGACTTTAATCAAAAACTGATCACCGATTGATTGACAATTAGTTTAAAAAATATTGGTTCAGAAAAGATGATGTGTATGCCTAAAAAGTGAATTCTTGTTTTCATCTGATTAGAACATATTCAGATGTGTTATATTAAAGCATTTTAGAAACACTGAACATTTTGGGGTTAAAGAGATCCGAATCCCTGTTGGGTTTTATTGCATGATTTTAAAAAATCGTGAAGAAAGAGGTGAAAAAGATGCATCTTTCACTTAAACATGGAAACAACCCAGACAGACAAATGGAGACAGAAATGTTTTCATTCAGTTGAATGAAATGAAAAGCAGACTTTGGTTAAAATGTTGCATCTGTCTCATAGCATCTGAAACGACTAAACTGTTTTCCGTTTTGCTCCATTCAGTGATGTGTGATTAAAAATGCATCAAACAACAGTCTGAGCACGTCACGCTAGCACAGCTTGTCACATCACTTTCATCTGCACACACAGCAGATCCAGGAGTTATCACTATAACGCCTTTTGCTAATTTCTTAACAGAATAGACACGTGAGAAGCAGGCAGGCGAGTGGCGTGATGATCTGAGTGTCCCTGAGAGAACGGAGGCAGCGCGCACACTCATCCTCTTGCACCACTTCATTCTCTATCACTGCTCAGGACTGCCAAGAATGATAATGAACTGTTTTGAAAGGAAACACAGGTACAATACGACCACACATGTGGCATTAGTCCAGGCTGGTTCAATTGTTCATGTCACCAATCTTCAAACCAGATTAAAATGCAACGACAGCTGATGAAACAGAACAGGATTATCTCTTTTCATGCTGCAGGAAGAAATAACGAAATATTTGGGATTTCAATTTTCGTTCTCGTTCACAAGCAATGCAGGGACAGGGCGCAGCGCATAAGGAGCATTTTTCACATTTTTGCAGCTGTGACGTGTCTACAGAGAAGGTGTGAGTCTGTCTGGTTTTGATCCTCTCTTAACCAAATTCTTGTATGTAAATAAATGAACAGATTTTCAAAAGAATGTCAAACTATTCCTTTGTGTAAACGTGATCAAACTTCACGGGCTGACCCTGGTTTTCCTCTCTGACCCAAAGAGCACATTTTATAATCCTCAGCTGGAGCAGAAAAACATGAAAGTGCACCTGATTCGCTGCTGAAAAAAAGAGGGCAACATCATGCTGTGGCCCCTTTTTGGGCGGATAATGGGCTTCACCTCACACAGAACAGGTTTAGTGCCGGCTCTCCGCTGATCTGAAAGTGTGGAGAGACCTTTGGCTTTGGATTTAGTTTTACGGTTTGTTTTACCCAAACTTGCCTTATGTAGCATCTCTGCTCACTGATGCCGTCTTCCAGCTGGAGTTTGTCTGTCAAAGCAGCTCAGCTTCTCCCTCCCTTCAACGAATCCTGTCGCTGAAGTTCATGAGGCGACGTGCTGCTGGTGTTTGCAGAAACCCTAACATGAGTCAGTGTACTTCCTACTCAGGAAGCGACCGTCTCATCCTCAGCTGCCATTCAGAGCTCGCTGGCAGCTTCATTCGGGACATTTAGATTGGACGAACAGATCTGCGTAATTTTTAGAAGAATCGCCAAAAGTAAACTTTTGGATTCCCTTGGCAACTGAAGTTTTTTTTGTTAACCATGCCCACATTCCTAATATTTTCGTATCGTATGTCATATTGTTATGTTCTGTTTGAGACAACAATTCATGTATTACATTTTCACAATGTTCTGGTGAAAAAAATTCGCAAGCAACAGGGAAACGCCACTTTTGAAAGCTAACAACAATAACTCTTAAAAAATTAAAAAACATAACTTTTTCCCCAAGTTGCTTCCCATTTATGCGCAATGGGTTAGGAGGCAAAAGCTCAAAATCCCTACGGGTAAAGATGGCGTCCTCATCCTGAGTTCAAAGGTCAACGTAAGTTCGGTTGTGGTTGAAGACTTAATCTGGAGGCATGTGTGTAAAAATTCTTTGAAGATTGCTGGAACAAAAGGGTTTTTTTCCATATTGTGTGAAAATTGGCAATAGTCAGACTTTGTCACAAAATGGCTGCCTGGCCGTAGGTCCTGCGACCATCCCATAATCATTTAAAACTTTTTTTTGGATATCCCTGACAAGTGTTTTGGTTTCTTTAGTCCATTTTACATTTATTTTTTGAGCCCAAAACGAGCTTTTGTCCCCATTCATGCTTTTGATGGTTTCTCCAGCTGTGATGTCATCGTTTGAGGGGGGGGGTCATTCACTATTTCAAAAACGAATTTTCAGCGAGTACAAGGTGTGCATGTGGCGAGGGGGAAAGTTCTAACTTTCTGCAGCTGTTCTTGTTTTTGTTTATGGTCCTCAGTATATCTAATGCTTAGTTTCCACTGAGCGGTCCAGTACAGTCCGGTCTGTTATAGTCCAGTCCGGTACAGTAGGGTCCAGTCTGGTTTAGAATGGTCCAAACAATTCAGGTGAGTGTTTCCTGTGAAAGCTGGACCGTCACGGCGCCTGCGGGGTGAAGTTAACAAAAATGGAGATCATCCAGCAGCTCATTTTTTCCGCTCGGCTTCTGGTACCTCATTTAGACAAAGCTTTTAATGTCTGAGAGAAGATCGCCGACGGTGAACACCGCTGCTTTTGTTTGTCGCAATGACCTTCCGCCAAACAATGAGTTTCAGCAGAAGCTCCACACTAACCAGTCTGTTCCATTTTTTATGGCCCTACAACCAATGGGGGTCCAAAAATGGTGCCGTTCAGTCCAGCCTAAAGGGCCCATTTTATAATAGAAGCGCCCAAAAATACCGTGCCAGAGCGTACCCCTCGGTTGAAACCAGGCTTAAATCTCATCTTTTTTCTTACTCTTTTGTTGCTCCCTTAGTTCCTGTTTTTGTCATGCTCCAGTTTTTTTCATGAACTGTTGAAGTTTCTGCCCCCCAGCCCGGTTTCCTACATTTTGGGTCCTTCACCATCACTTCCTCATGTTGTGATACGTCTGGTCCAGTTCTAATTTAACTGCCGTAAATCTGTTTTCTTTCCATTCGGTCTTGTTCAGAGATTTGCCAAAAACAAATGTATTATTATTAATTATAGTTGTAGTTTATTCGTTTCAGGATTGCCGCTGTTTTACAGCCGTGCTTTGGGGGAAAGCAGAAAAATACCTGATCAGGAGTCATTTCGGGAATAAGATTAAAAATCTAAGCCTTGAGCTTTGAAAGGAGGGCAAGTAAAAAAGTCTTGAAAAATCGGCTGAATCTTTAGACGCTTGGTGCTATTGGCTGCTTAAGCAAACCACGTGAAACTTAAACGCACCTTCTATCAGACTAATTAAATGTTTTACACTTTCTTAAACCCTTTCAGGATTGGTTATAGATTTTCTGACAGCATTTTTCAAGAGAGTCCCTCCTTTAGTGGCCAAAAATTCCCTCAGATGGTTTTGATTCAGCTCCAATGCAGTTCTTAGATCTCTCTAATGCAGATTTTAATGGAGGAAAGCAGCTCCTCCTGTGGGATAGCACTGGTGACCTGAGGATATCAGGCTCCATCAGAAGAACCTCGTGTGATCCCACAGGAATTTGGCTTCTGAAGCTTTGAGTGACGATGAAACGTCTTGTTTTTCCCTCCAGGCTTTGGGAAATGACAAGGAAATGAGCTGATGGGAGCCTGATGTGTCTGAGCAACAGCCACATCAGGAGCAGAGAGGCCTCTAACTGCTTCTGCTGCGGCACGCTGCGCGTGCTGATGGGAATAATCAACCCCTCTGGGATTTCCCAGCATTCCTTTGTGATTGTTATTGCTTTAAAATCAGGTAGTTTACGACACTAGCAGTAAAAGTTACACTTTTTGATTACTTTACTTGTTCAAACAATACCCAAGAACTTGATTTATTTATTTTTTGCAAAATAAGACCATTTTTAATGTTTTGACTGAAGAAAAGACAAACGGGATGTTTCTTGAGCCTTGAGTCTTAGGAGCATCACTTCTGACTTAAAGATGTTGAAATAAAATGCCCGCCAGAATCAGGGGTTGCTTTCCACCTTGCCTTGATAAAATGTCTCCATACGTTTTGGATCGCTAGTAAAAAAGAAACATTTGTTTTAGTTGCAACAGTGAACAGAGTCGAGAATCTTTCTGTCGTAAAGAAAACGGTTTCATCTTTGGAACGCGTCAGCCATTCCAGGACGTTAGGTCGGCTCCACCACAACAGTAGTTCCAACAGTGGAAAGTTCTCCAGAACACCTACCACCACCTGTTCCTTGGATGCGTTCATTCCTGATGCATCCTGGTCTCTCCCAAAGAGAACCTCAGCATCTCCATCTCTGCCACCTCCAGCCGTGTCTGCAGGCTGCACTTCAGAAAAATGCCACAACAACATGTTAAAAACACAGAAGGCACCATCAGAGTGGGTCTAAATAAATCAGCTTTAAAACATGCAGACACTTGTGTGCGTTATCAGTGAGAATTTCCCCCCCTTTTGCTCGCAGCTGAACACGTTCTTTAAACGGACATGTAGCCGCTACAACAATTTAACAATTACTTTTGATTATCATTATACTCCACACTCCTCTGGTCTTTTATTCAGCAGTTCTATCCTGATCTACACTGGCTGTGATGTTCATGCAGAGAAGCTGTTTCTGCTCATTAAAGAGTAAAGATAATTCCTCAGCGCATGAATCTGAAACACTCGTTAAATGCATTTTCAATTAAAAAAAAGAGCGTTGGTGTGAAGATAAGTTGGTCTGCAGGATAACATGAGAGAAGTGCACATTTCTGCTGTGTTCTTTGATGAATAACATCAGCCCACCTTCCAGCGCTGACCTTTACACAGACCACTTAAGGTCAGTGTGAGCATAAGTAAAAAAAGTAGTTTTATTTGTTGTTGTTGTTTTTCTCCATAAGATAGCCAGCACCAACCATCTGAGCAGGAGAAAGCTTTCTGAATAAAATAAAGAACTATGTCTAAGGACAGTTTTTGGGGATTTTACTCCAAATTATGACTGATTTCAATCTATATTGTCCTTCAGTTTAGTTTCCAGAAAAAGGTATGATAGACTTTAATAGGTAAACATCTCCTGACGACCTTTCACTGAACTTTTGTTTATTGAAAAAACAAGAACAAACGTCTTCAAAATGATGTAAGAAGGTACTTCACAACGCCGTGCTGCTTACCATCAATGGATTCCTGATCAACAATCAAAGCCTCCATGTGGGGCGGCCCTGACGCTTTAAATACAGTAAATATATAGGAGACCTAAGGTCTGAAAGGCTGGATGAAATGTACTCTGGAGTTCAATATTACTCAAATCAATCCAGTTGAAGTACAACTCAGCCAAATGAAGGAGTTCCTAAACCACAAAAATAAAAAGGATAAAACCTCCCAGAGTTTAGATTTGGTTCCATTCTGGCTCGTGCAGCAGAACCTCAGACCACATCTAAACCATTGACTTAACATTCAAACTGGCCGCCACGCAATTCATGTTCAGGAGCGTGCACGGATCATGGGAACAGCACCAACGTACAGTGTGCAGGATTCTGGGGGGGTTGAAAAACTGAAGAGTTTGTATGACACGCCTGCGTCTCTTCTGCTTCCCCCTTACTTACCCTGATGTGTTGTATTAATGTTCACTATGACCTGTCACCTGCAGCATACCCGTAGCACAAATGTGCATGAACATTTTTGCCTTCTGGGCTCACTGAGCTGTCTACGATCTTAACATTTTGTACGGGTTACCTGCGTGTCTGCACAGGTTTTTTACTCATTTCTTTGTTGCAGCCGGCCTGTTTCCAGGCTGAAGGACAGTAAAGCATAAGATGTGTTTTCTTTGTGTGTGACGTCTGAAATTTGATTCAAGGGGCGGCTGTGGTGCAGAGGTAGGCCCATGTGCCGAAGTGTCATTGGGCAAGACACTGAACTCCACATGCTCCTGATGGTTATAGGTAGTGCTGTAATCAGCGTGTGGATGTGTGTGTGTGTGCGTGTGCAGTGTTGGGGGGGTAATGCATTACTGTAATGTAATTACTTTTCTCAGTAACAGAGTAATGACATCAGTGGCTAATAAAACAAATGAACTTGTGTAAACACTTGGCTCTGACGTTGCCTCTTGGTTAAATGAAACAACAGAGGGAGTTACTGACACGTGCACTAATGCAGAGCCAGACATTGCTCAAAGGAAGATGAAGGGAGCGTAAATATGGACGTGGACAAATTCGTTTGGGCATTTGGGAATCGAAGGTGTTCCAATGATTTCTAATGTGTTGAAAACGAAAACATTTCAGTGAAGTTCATGTTATGTCCTGGAGATGAACTGCTTTCCACTGCCGTAGTGTCAATGAGCGACCTGTCTGTACATAATTTACTCTACAATGTCTGTTTTCTCATGTTCCTGTGGTGAAATTAATGAGGTCATGTGATAAAACCTGATTGTAGCTCATGGGTTGAGGCTTCATGCTTTGTTCCAATCATGTTCCGTTTTCTCCACCAGCTTTCATTTATGCACATCTGCTATCTCGAAGCCAATCGTCAGCATGTTTAATGGTTTTTTGTTGAACTTTTTTTAAGTCACCTTCTTAGCTTCTGTTAGTTTTTTAGTTTTGTCTCACTTATCGTGTCTAAGTTCACTTAAGTCTTTTAAATTGAAGCCTGCTGTACGTCAAGGGTACCTCCTCGCCATCAACTGGGTGATGATCAATTCAATTTTATTTCTTTAGCCCAATATGACAATACAATGGTCTTCACACCGGTATTTGTACAGAACATAAAGTCAGTCATGAAATATAAACAATAGCTGGTTTCTAAACTAAACAGACTTAGACCCTCCTTCTCAATGAGGAAAAACTCCTAAAAGAAAAAAAAACCAAAAAAAAAAAACCTCAAGGATGTCCACATGACGGAGGGATCCTCTCCCAGGACGGACAGGTGATGGGCTAGAACTGTTAAAGAAGAATTAAATTATCTAACTCTACAACTACTTGTTTGAAGAGTTGGGCTTCAAGCCAACAAAATGGACAAAGAAAAACAGCATCCAGTTAACCCTGTTGGACAGCTGGACAACCTTGACTTTGATGACAACCTTGGCCTGCAGCCGTCATCAGATGCAAGACAAAACTTGCTTCCTTTGCTTTCTAAGTTGGCCTCCATACCCACCCCTTGACGACCATGATCCTGAGGATCAACTCTACCAGCAGATACCCAGTGGAAGTTGTCGACAACAACCTGGAAAAAGTGGAGACCTTCAGTGTCTGGGCAGTGTGGTGAACCAACAGGGAGAAAGGGATGTTAAAATGTGGGTTAGAAAGGCGAGGGCGCCCTCTATCACCCTCAAGAACATCTGGAAATCCCATCTCATCACAATGTGTGCCAAGATCTTTTAAACAAACATGTCCAAACATCAAGTCTGGCCCGCTGTACAGAGCTGAAACATGTGGACAACAAAAACCACCATTAAAAGAAGAAGAATCCTCAAGATCCACTGCCTGGAAGACCAGCAGTAGCAAAGATCTCTGGCAAGAACAAACCAGGCACCAGTGGAAGAAGACATCGGAAGGAGAAGGTGGGGTTGGATCGACCCCACCTGTCCAGCATCATCTGCCGAGCTCTAACCTGAAAGTCCAAGAAGAAGAGAAAACAAGACCAAGGAACCTGGAAAGTGATGTCAAGAAGACCAGTCACAGCTGGAAGAAACTAGAAAGGATCATTGGGGACAGAAGACGATGCTGATGATGGCCTACGCCGAACCGGCTAATGTCTAAAGTTTACTTCTCCTTTGCTTGTATTTCATGTTCTGTGCTTCAACATAACCATTGTTGCAGTCTGTCATTCACTGATGAGCCACTTGTTTTCTGTACATTTTCTTCAGTTCAAATCTTTTTGGTTCAACTTCTGGGAAGCACATTTCATTGCAGCATCCACAAATCCTTAAAGGAGTCTGACTTCATGTCCTTGGGTGTGTACCAACCATGTCTATGGTACCAACACAAACCCCTGACTCTCCTAAAGCTTTATTTAATGTGACAGATTCACAGCAGGGAGCAACGTGCAAAAAAACATGTTGATTTCTGTCAGGATCTGCTGTTTGAGTGCTTCTGTTATCGATGAGCGGCAGGTTTGTGCTTTTGTTTTTGCACTAACGTGTTTCTTAAACCACATTCACCCAAATCAACCTGCATTTTACTCATTAAAACACCAAAATAAACATTTAAAATTCTTCATTTCTCTATGGAATTCTAAGGTCAAATGTGTTTGGATGAATGTTGCAGAAAGCCTGATTGGATCATAAGCTTTGAAATCTAAAGGATTTTTTTCATGCAGAATTTTATTTTAAACACAACCACTAAAAATACAAATGTTCTGCATTCATATTCTGTTCAGTTACGTAGAAAAACATTATTCTCTGAGCATTTGATTAAGTCCTTGAATGCAAACTTTGAGAAGTCAAGTAACTTCAGTATTTTTCACTTTTTAACAACAGATTACTCTGCATATGAGCAATTTGTCAGTTTGCTGAATGTATCTATTCTTCTGCTGCCTCTGCTTTTGCTTGCGTTCAAGAGGGAACACTTTGTCAGCCTGAAATAAATGACGGGCCAGTCACTGTAAACCCAGCATTTCTCTGCAGATCATCAAGTAGATGGATTGTAGAGATGTTGGAGGCTCTGATATTCATATTCTGTCTGCATAGAGGAGGTCTTTTAACTTCTCTGGTCTGTAAGACCCGCAAACACAAATCTGTGGTTTTGGTTCAAATGTCGGTGTCTTCTTAAAAAGGAAATTAATTTTCATACGTCATTAGGGTGGGGTTATGGTTGGGGTTAAGAAATGGGCGGGCAACGCAGCAACGTGCACTTATTGACCAACATGAATCTCCATCCGTTTGTGTGCTTGGACGTAAATACATGTGAATAACAATGAGTCTTAAAAAGCTTGCACATTTTTTACAAACATAAAAGAAGTCCTCAGGGGTCAACCAGCCTGCTGAGGGGGTCATTCCTCCCCACAATCCCCTAAATTCACGCCTATGGTCGACGACTCAATCCACTCAATCTAAAGGATTTCAATTTCAAGTTTTTCTGATAACATTGCTTGCAAACTGGTACCTTAGAATGAAATTAAAAAAGCGTCAAACATAAATCTCTTGAATGCTGCAGAGCTTCTTCCTCTTCTCCCGACTCGCCTGCTTCACTTCCTGCAGGCTCTGTCGCGTCTGCACCCGGAGTGTGAGTACATCTTCCAGCTGGAGAAAGAGGAGCGCCGCTGCCTTCAGTACGTCGCTGAGCAGGGAAACAGAAGCTCAGAAGGTGGGTTCCTTCTCATTTAAATTCAACATGTGCTGCTCCAGAGCTATGAAATATACTGGAGAGGGAATGCTTCTCAGAGAGTTGTTGGTATTCAGAGAAGGTTCTTGATGAGATGCAAACTCCTTAATGAAACACAGAGATCGTTCACAGTTGATTAAAGCATAAAGGAAAGTCACATGTAATCAAACCTCCTGGATAACTTTGCATCAATATCCAAAAGTTGGTAATTGATGCCTCTGAATGATGCTTTAAAAAGCTTTGCTCTCACTTTTTGCTCAAGTTTTTAGTACTTAGACTCCTTTGATCCTTTTTTCAGATGACCTCACCCTTTCTTCTCATCGTTAACTCGCGTGTTGTTGCTTTGTTTCCTCCCAAATCTCTTCCACAAAGGTTGCTGGCCTTTCTGGGATGCGGTGGCCTGCTGGCCTCGAGCGGTTGCCGGGGAAACTGTCCAGAGAGCTTGTCCCGCCGTCTTCTCCCTCTTCAAAAACAACACTGGTGAATAAAAAAACCCTCAGCTTTCATACATACCTTTGTTAATTAGTGAAATGCAGAAATTTAATGCCTGACTTGTAAGCATTTGTTTAGTCCTGTTCACTGACTAGATTCCGGCTGAACCAGCTCTTCTTTTAACAAAAGGGCAGATTTTCGGGGATTTCTTCAAGGACTTGTGAAACTGTGCTTCACCAGAGAAGCAAAAGCATTGATCCAGTCTAGTCTTTGAACTCTGTAACGCTGTATTGTCATTCTGAGTTGTTCCAGGGAAAAGCATATGCCATGTTCATGTCATGTCGCATGAATGATCACGATGACTCACAATCTTAGTTTTTTTTTCCTCATGGCAGCTGTGTTATTTCCATCTTTATTATGTCTGTTCAGTTTATGAATATTGAAGAGGCATCAAGATGCTGTGGAGCATCTGCATTCATCAGGTTTTTGCAGAAGCTGTGGGAGCTTTGAAACATTTAGAATTTGTTTTTTATTCTGTATAAAGCTGCCATCTCGTCTCTCAAAATAAAGTTTTATGAAAAAAGTCAAAGATGCTGGGGAAAGAAACAAGAAATAAAAGATTTTACCTCAAATAAATGGTGTAAAAACATTTTAAATGAAATAATTTCAATATTCTCTAGGGGACTTTAATTGCCACGTAAGTGCAGGGATTTACTGTGATAGTCAACAGTTATGTCTCCAACTGTTCTGCCTGAACACATTAGTGAAGAAATGGCCAATGAAAGTGCTTTGGTCCAGCTTTTAGCGAGCAGCAAAATGACTGAAGGGTTCTTCTGCTGATGAGTTTATGTAACTTTGATTCAGGCTGATTTTTGAACAAACTCCAGCTCTGTTCAAACTGGATTTCAGCCCTTTAGTTTAAGTTGTTTATGTTCTAGGATGGAAATGTTGTTTCTTTGAAGCAGGTCATCACTTTTTGACCTCATAAAACTTCTAACCTTCTTGAGTGTGGTGTTCTGGACTGCAGGGCGCTTGTTGCTGCTTTTCTTCATTTGTGTTTCCGAGGTGGAGACTTGTTTGGAATCTGAGAACATAAGTTACATCCCAGCAGGTTTGTGTCATTGTCATCCACAGACAGCCTTTTCTCTCTCAGTTCATCTTCTCATATCAGTCTAAGTCCAGAGGCTTCCTGTCCTCTGTTTGAACCTTTCCTGTCTGGTTTCAGGGTTTCATGGTTTTGTTTTCCTGCTCTGGTAGAGTTTTAATCTTTATGCTGTAGTTCAGGAAAGTTTCTGAGTTTCTGCCACTCATCTGTCTTCTGCATTCTCCTGCTCATGCGGTCCATCATCCTGATGAAGTTGAGGGAAGGTTCTGGGTGGATCCTGCAGGAATCAGCCTTTTTTTCAGCAGCAGAAGCCTTCCTTAACTCTGCAATCAGTTTTTCAGTAAAATTCATTTACGTTTTAGGTTTTGGAGGCTGGTAGAGGCTGGAGTTAAACAGAAAACAAGCAAACTTCCCATTTTAATGCATAACATTATAAATAATAATTTCACTTGGAAAATGTTTGCTGTGTTAAAACAGAACCAGCTTTATCTCAGATGCTGTTTGTGCAGTCACAGAGCCCAAGTATTTAAAGATATGACACAGGGTGGTGGCCCACACCAAATGTCCAGGTCATAGACAGTGACCTCAGTGAACCCGTACAGAGAAAATGTTTGTGTTCATTGGACCTGGACAACCCAGAAACCCACACAATCCATACGGGTGTATGTGACTAAGGCAGAGACAGACATCCTAAGACCTTCTGACAAACTACATGAAGTAAAGAAAAGGTCAAACGTCTGAGATCCAACAATCAGTCAGAGAAAATGGAAAGGAATGTTTGAAAGAGAGAGGCTGGACTGGTTTATTCAGTTAAAACATCTTTTCCATGACCTTAAATTTGATTTATAAGACAAATTCAAACCTTAAAGAGCTTTAACTGACAGCAAAAACCAAATCTGCTGGGGAGAAAAGAGAAAATCTGCAAAGATGCCCCCGAAGAAACACTTACTTCTGGATTTACCGTATTCACATTTACAACATCTCCAGTAAAACATTCAGAAATGTCACAGTCTCAACTGCGGTCGGGAAACAAAATGGACAGAGATCCATGCGGTTCCTTGGAGGTGGACATTTCCAGCAGAACATGTTTGTCTTCTGATGGTGATTGTTAGCGAAAGCTGACCTCTTCGTGGAAAATATCTCTGCAGGGTCAGTGAGCCGGAACTGCACCAGCGGAGGCTGGTCGAGGCCTTTCCCACCGTACCATGTTGCCTGCGATGTGGACGATGACATTCCGGAGGTAAGGACTCCTGAGGACGACCAGCTTGAGAGGTCGGGGGCAGAAATAGACTCCAGAGTGGGGGGCGCGGGGGTCAGAGAGAAAATAATACAAGCAAGAGGCAAAAACAAGGAAGAGGGAAACAGGAAGTGGACAAGTGAACAACAGCCCATCTTTTTAAGCTACAACCAACAACCTTTGGCTGAATCATTGACGGTATCTGAGAACTGGACTGAAAATGCTTTACTGCCGGCTCCAACCAAATGAAGTCACTCAAGGCTTCGGTCACAGATACAACTGCCACTGCAATAGGGAGGCTTCAGCAGAATCTTTAGGATTTCATGTTGAAAATCCTTGGAGCGGTCATGAGTGTAGACCGTGGCGGTCAGGGGGCAGACTAGCATGCTTTTTATGTACCTCCGGGCAGCTGGTGGTACTTGATGTCCAGAGACTTTTACACATCGTCCAGTCAGAGCTGCTGCCCAGCGTTTCCGGCTGACACCGCCTATTTGGTAATGGCGTCATCTCTACCTGTCACTGGACTGCCATGCCACAACCTTGAAATGTGCCCGGATGGCCACTGACCAATGTTAACTCTTAGAGAAAAATCGTCCGGCCGCCGCAGTGAAATTTAAACCTGCGCAGCCACCGCGCGGCGTGTAGGAATGCGACTGCCGCTCCCCTACCTGCCAAATGTCTTGTAAAGCTTGCATTTAGGTCGCCGCACTGTGGCATTTTGGGACATGTGACCATTTTTGTGCGATGCAGACATTGCCGTGTTGGAGACAGACGTGGTCAGTAAGCAGTGTTTGGTCCGAGTCGGTTTAAGTCGAGGTTTTTATCTCTCAGCGACCACACCCCTAGTACATGAAAGCGGGATCCATGAAATCTGTCAAATTTTTTGAACTTTCAATCAATCTTTATTTATATAGCACTTTTCATATAAAACATAACACAGTGCTTTACACAAAATAATAGTGATACTAAATAAGCAAATAAAAAACAAATAATAATATAAAAATAAGCATAAATTAACATAAAGTCCCCTCCCCCAGATCCGTACACAACCCCCCCAACCCTTTCAGAGCTCCCACCCCCTAACTGATGGAGATTGGCAATGAGAAACAGGCTGAGCATGACAGTTTGTTTTTAGAAATGCAAATAGTTGGGACCTCTCTCTCTGTGAGTAGCCGCACAGCCAACCAGACGCAGCGACACAAGCAGGGACCCGCCTCACCACAGCTAGGGAGCAATGCAGGCCCCCATCCAGAGCCGCCGCGGCTGAACAGCAGCCGACCCAGAGAGAGAACCCAACTGAGGAAGCACCGGAAACAAAATTAAATTAAATTAAAAACTAAACATATTGATTTAAAAAAATAAAAAACAATAAAACATTATAATGAGGAATTTAAAATAAATAATTTATTGTAAACATTATAAAATAGATAATAGATAAATAGGTAAAAAGATACAAAGTAAAAATTATTTGAAAGCCAGGTTAAAAAGGTGGGTCTTGAGCCTTTTCTTAAAAACATCTATGCTCTCTGCAGCTCTTAGATCCTCTGGCAGACCGTTCCACAAATGAGGGCCATAATACTGAAAAGATGCCTCTCCGTAAGTTTTGGTTTTTACAGCTGGAATGGTTAGAAGACCAGTACCAGAGGATCTCAGGGTCCGCCAGGGTTCATATTTAACTAAAAGGTCAGACAGATGAGAAGACGTAAGACCGTTAAGACATTTAAAAACCATAAAAAGTATCTTAAAATCAATCCTGAAGCTTATGGGAGCCAATGCAGGGATTTTAAAATTGGAGTGATGTGGGCCTGTCGCCTGGTCTTGGTAAGAAGTCTTGCAGCAGAATTTTGGAGAAGCTGAAGATTCTTAAGGTTAGTTTTTGGAAGACCGGCAAGCAGGGCATTACAATAATCAATTCTACTTGTGATAAAAGCATGCATCAGCATCTCTATGTTAGCGAGAGAGAGTAGTGGATGACTTTGGATGTGGGGACCAGCAGGCTCCGCCTACTTTTATTAAGGCATCTGATTGGTCAGTTTATTACTTGAACCACTGAAAAAAATATGACAGAGTAGCAGCTGTTTATTTCTCTATAGGAGTCTATTTTGGCTTCTTGGAGGCAGCAGGTACTTCCTGTTTGGAATGCCAGGGGGGCGGGGTCTCTCTGTCCTTTTCTCAGATCAGGCCAAATCAATACAGGAAGTTTCTCTTAAAATAAATGGACTGAGTAGCTTTGACAGAAAGGATCTGTTCTGATCTAAATTTGAAGATAATTTGATCAAATTGAATCAATTCTTTGCCACTGGATATTCAGGTTCAGGAAGCAGATACTCCAGGTACGAAACGTCTCGATGAACCTTTAGACCTGTTCCAGATCAGGCTACGAGTATCCAATGTTTGAAAATCTGTTCCTGAAGATTCAAGCACAAATGTTTGTGACGTCTGAGATTGCTGAATCACAATCTTTATGAGTAGAGAGTATAGTAAAATACAATTCAGGCAACGTCATCATTGATTTTTAATCGCGCACTAATGTTGGAAATTAAGTTTATAAACAGAAAAAAACTGTCAACGGAAATGAAAACATTTTCAAAGTAAAACTATCGATCTTTTTTTGTAGATGAAAAGAACATCAGTTTACTGACAGAGTTCTAAAAGCCCAGTTTTGTTTTAAAGATTGTCAGAATTTGAATAAAAGAAAATACTAAAAATGAACTGAAGAATATTTATAGATCATTTATGGGATGTCACACATCTTCTGGTCATGGATGGACTGGAATCAGCTGAACTTTGAGGATGGAAAAACTTTGGAGAACATTTTCAGGATTTGTTGTTAAATGATCCAAAGCAACAGGGATGTTTCTGTTGTTTCCTGCTGAAGTTAACGTGGAAGTTAACAGAAAAACTTTAGCGTGACATTGTTTAAAGAGATTAAAAAAACATTTCTTTCTTTCTAAATCTTGTGTTTTTATCTGTTATGTTTTATTGATGTAAGAATGAAGGTGATTTAATACATACTATTTTGTTTCTCATACATTGTCAAAAGGCAAACATATAAAAACCAATCAATTTTAATAGATGAGATAGTTAATGATAGATTATTGTGAATTTGTGAATCAAATTGGATCTCAGAAATGATCTCCAGCCCGACTGTAGACACATTACTGTATAATAGTTTGACTCATTTGGATTCACAGAAGAGACTTTCAGGATTTGATGTTTGTGTTTACATCTTTTGTTTTGATGTGAAAGACTTTCTGAATCTTCCAAAGCCTTGGATGAAAAGAGCTTTCTTGTAGTTATTCCACAGCTATCTTCGGGTAGAGATTTAAGTTTGGCAGCAATTTGCTCTCATTTACAGATATTATTGTCTGATTCTTGAGAAAGCTTTGATATTTGTTTATCTGTGTGGTTCCACGCTCACTCGTCTCCTCGTCCTGCCTCAGTCGGAGGAGCTGTACTTCACCACTGTGAAGCTGATCTACACCGTTGGCTACAGCATCTCCCTGGTGGTGCTGACGGTGGCAGTGCTGACCCTGCTGTTCTTCAGGTATGAAAGGCACTCACGGATGGACGCTTGTGTCGGGGAAAGGAGGAAACTCATTCCCCGGAAACGCTGTCGAGCACAGCGGTTCAGCTTCACACACACACACACACACACACACACACCCATTTTAATTATGGACTCAACTCACCAAGGATCTCTGGATCAAAATAAAATTTGGACAGCAAACAGCCAGTATGATTACCAGGCACTCAAGCCTTTAATAACAGCTGCCACTCCATTAGCTTTGGGGAAATTATTTTTTAGAGTTTAACAGGAGAGATTTCATACATGACAGATGATTTGTTGTCTTTAACATGTTGCAAAAATCAATCATGTTAAAGTTTACAGAAAATTGTTGTTAAAGCAAACCTTTTGTTTGGTTGTAAAGTGAACAACGAAACACTGGATAGACAGAAGGAACCAAAGGAAAATGCCGCCTGACTGTGCCAATAGGATTACCGCTTTAGCAGAACGCATGAAAGATGAAAGGCAGGTCTAAATACACAATGAACCGTCGCATGAAAATCTAATCGAGTCCCACTTGAGATTCATAAACACCTGCTAGTCCTTTGAGCTGTGGCTCCGAAACGCTCACGCCGCATTAGAAAGGTATGCGGCTTGAAAACCTCGATCCCTGAGGGGACTCGACTTTCACCGCCTTCTCCAACAGTTTCAAATAACAGACCCCTGTTTTATTTAAAAGCTATTCGTGTGTAGCACTCAATGTGACTTTTTTTTAAATTTCTCATCCATGTTTGTTTCTACAGGAGACTGCGATGTGCCAGGAACTTCATTCACATCCAGCTCTTTGCGACTTTTATTTTGAAATCTGTCGCGGTGTTCATAAAGGATGCCACTCTCTTCTCGAGTGACGAGATCAACCACTGCACCCTCTCCACAGTAAGACCGCAGGGACAGAAGGACTCCCTCTGCAGGATGTGTCTCCTTTCCTGAAGCTTTGCTCTCTTTCCGTCTCTTCCCTCCTGTGTTTGCTGTGCAGTTTGCCTGTAAGACCTCTGTGGTCTTCTGTCACTACTGCGTGATGGCTAATTTCTTTTGGCTCCTGGTGGAGGCGCTATACCTCAATTCCCTGCTCCTCTCCTCTTTCTATCGCAGCCGCCGATGCCTCTGGGGCTTCAGCCTGCTGGGATGGGGTGAGTGATGACTGGAAACCAAACTAGAAAGTCACAAAACTGTGTCAGAAATGTGGCATTTTAAAGAAGGATTTATACAATTTACCTTGGATGTAAATGTAAGGAAATGAATGCTAATTCTTGCAGAACATTTGGGCTAAAACACGCATTGCAGCAATTATCAGTCACTGAAAAACTGGCCAGATTGTGCTCATGTGATGTTTTTTCGGTATAGTTATTAATATTTACTCTTGTTTTAACTATTTTAGCACTCTTTTTAAATGTGTTTTCTTATTTTTATTGACCAAAGCACTTTTTATTAAGCTGCAAATTATTTGTTATAGTTTCTTGTTTTGATGACTGAGCAATGCCATTTTTATTTTTTAGTTGTAAATAATTTCTTATAAATTCTTGTTTTAGTGAATGAATGATTCACTGAGCAAAAAACACTTTAAATGTAGTTGTACTTGTGACAAATAAAGTATCCATCCATCCATCCAATCATTCATCCATCTATCCATCCATCTATCCTTTGATACACAATCACACTGTTTTCCTGACAATCTATCTGTCATAAACACTTATCAGTGTACCTTCTTCGCCGTCGTCTCCTTGGTAACCGTCTTGCAGCATGCCTCCACCTTACCAAAACCGCAGTAAAAAGCGTTGAACCTGACGGTAATACAGACGTTTAAAATTGAAAAAGAAAGATTAAATAAGTGAACCATCCTGACGTGTGTTGTGAGGCGTAGGACTTCCATTATTCTTTCTCTTGTTGCTTTGCTCCGCCCTTGTAATTCCTGGCCAATGACTGAAGAGATCTTAGTCACATGGTTTTGTTTACAGTCTTTAGTTTGAAACATAAATCTCTGGTAGACGGCAGTCTGAATACAGACCAAACGCAAGGTTCAGAACTCCATGTGAACCAAATTAAATGGACTTTTCCGGTCCTAATGCACCCTATCTATCGAATCTACCAAAAATTCTAGTGAAAATGTTTGTTTTAAATAGTATCTCTCATTTAACATTGTAAGTCTTATTTTGTGGATTAGGTCTCATAATTGTTTCTCAGAAAACAACTCTTATTTTGAAAAACCTTTTTTAAAACATTATTTTTGATCAGATATATCAGGTTGGTTAAAGAGCTGGGAAAAAACCAGGGTGTTTGCTTCTGGTATTCTTTATATTTGCTTCTCTGTTTACTGAAAAACCTGAAAGTTTAGTGAAAATAGTGTTTTTCACACAGTACTGCGTCCCCACCTGTTCCCATCAAAGCTGTAGCAGAGGGTCTAACGTGACAATTTCTGGAGCCAGCGGGTATTTCCAGCCCCCGGGGGCAGCTTCAGAGAAAAACATCTCTGCTCCAGAGACTCTTTCTGAAAACGAGTCCAGAGCCTCTGTCAGCTGCTGTCTCCTCAGCGAGAACCTCCGGCCTCAGCGCCGTCACCACAATGTGATGGGATTTTTAACCCCTATAGCGCTCCCAAATATTTGTGTTTAAACCTCCAACAGCAACGATGTTCATGGAGCTTTCCTAAAGGGAACTAAATGAAACAGAAGAGGTCTACTGCACATTAACAAGCTGCTCTTACACAAGTTTGCTCGCTGAAAGCCAATGCAGTTCAGATATTGTATTACAATATTCAGCTGAGAGCTTCACTCATCTCTAAATGCCTGATTATTATTCAGACTTCTCTGTGCGTCTTGATTAGATTGCCCTAGCATTAATTTTGTTTTTCTGCTTCTCCACAGGTGTTCCTGTGTTCTTCATAGTCCTGTGGATGATTTCCAGGGTTTATTTTGAGGACACAGAGTTTGTATAATCTAATCCTCTTATTTTTTCCCCTCAACTGTCTGTTGGGATATGCATCTTCTTTCAAACCTTTAGTGAAACGCCTTTGTACATGTGGAAGTAAAGGTTTGCAAACACCTGACCCTGCATGTTTGTGCCTCAGATGTTGGGACATCAACGAGGACTCGCCCTACTGGTGGATCATCAAAGGGCCGATCGCTGTCTCTATAGCGGTAAATGTCCTGAATGAACAAATGATGAGCTGGGAATTGAACTGCACGCGTGTTAGATATGATATGGAGGTCATTTGCGGGTTTCATTTTAAAATGTATCTTTGGGGATGAAATAATGAACTAAATAGAAATTCATGTCAGACTAATCCAAGTCAATTACACCCCTGGCTGCCCGTGATGTTACCACGACGATCTGTAATCATGTCATTAGGTCAAGACCCATCCCTGTTCAAGCTTTTAGATCTGAATGTGTTTTGTTTTTTATCAACAGGTGAATTTCATGCTCTTCATCAATATAATCAGAATCCTGATCCAGAAACTCAATCCTCGCCTGATCCAGTTCAATAACTCCTCCCAGTACAGGTGTGGTGGTCCTGTTCCCACGGAGTAGATTTGTGTTTTGTTTTTTTAAAGCTTGTGCATTTGTACGGAAGCATTTAACTGCACACACAACGATCAACAACAACAAAAAGTGTTTTTCAAAAAATATGTTTGTCTGTTTTCAAATGCTTTTTTCTATTTTTGTGAGATCATTTAAGAACTACAAAAGCAAGAAAACCACAAGCTGTTCAGTATTTAGAAAATGACTAAAAGACGTAAACATGTCCATGATAAAGAGGGAATTGTGTTTGTAGTGTTGCAGATGAACCGCCTGCTGCACATGAAGCTGCACAGACAGACAGGCAGGGACTGTCAACAAAGTAACCAAAACATCCCAGACAATCAATTTGATTTTATCGAGAGCTCACTGCAAATAATCAAAACTACAACCCAGACCCTCACTGCTGTTGATACCCATTCCAAATAAATTGTCAATTAATCAAAGTCCCATGACTCTATCTGTTACAGCTAGAGTAATGCATAGTAATGCGCTTTGTGGACGTCTTTTTTTTCTGTTTTTATTGTTATACTCTAATGAAGGACACAAAAACAGTTTCTAACTCCAGATCAGCTTTCAGTTTCTGTGCTTTTGTTGGTTACAATTAGATAGTTATTGAAAAAAAATCTCAAAAAAGGCTGGAAAAATTATTTCAAAAAACACGATGGAAATTCAAACTGAAAATATTTGTCAATAAATTCTCTCAAAAAAACACTAAAAATTTCTCAAAAATAAAAAATGAAAATCACAAAAAATGTGTTTTATCTAAAAAAGAACATTCAAAAGAATATCTTGAAAAATACTTTTTTTAAATTATTTAAATTATATTTGAAATATGCACAAAATTATTTTGAAAAAACATTTTTTCCCAAACGTCAGATTTTTTTTTTATTAAATGCAATCCACTTCCAAACATTTAGAATAATCACGAAAAAAATAATTCAGAAACTTTATTTTTCCGAAGTCTTTCTTTCTCTGACTTAGTGTGATGATTGACACTTTTTCTTCCTGCTTTTGAACGCTGAGAAGGCACTTAGTTATTAAAAGCTGCAGTTCGTGTAGAAATGGTTCATACACCTTAGTGAGCACTTAATAATTCATCCAGCCACCACAGAACCAAAATCTGCCTGTCAGTCCGGCCACGTCCGCTCTTGCACATGCCTCCCTTATTCTAACTCCGTCAACGAAATAGCCGCTCTAATTAAATGAAAGTGCTCTGTCACATTAAGGATTCTTCAGCGCAGACGAGACGTAGCAGAGGAAGACTTAATGACTTAATTGCAGCAGCATCTCAGTACCTGCAGCTAACAAAAGCTGCACACAGACTAAAGAAGCCACAGAGATCTTCTCGTGACTCACATCTGATCGTTAGTGTCTGCACGCCGGCAGCTGTCAGGGATGCAGATACCTTCACGCCCCCGTGTCTGATGTCTTTGCTTCTGTGCGACAGACGCCTGGCCAAGTCCACCCTCCTGCTCATCCCTTTGTTTGGAACCCACTACATGTTCTTCAACTTCCTGCCCGACTACTTCAACGTGAACCTGCGCCTGTGCATCGAGCTCTGCATCGGCTCCTTCCAGGTCCTAACTCGTCTTCATCTGACTCTGACAGTCTGTACCAAACGCTGAAGTGAATCATATCTATCTGCTTTAAACTGTTTAGACTGAAACCGAATTGTGTTGTTTTGTATTTAAGGGCTGAGAGACTCAGGTTGTTAGGTTTGATTTTCTGTCTGCACTTTTCCTGCGACTGCTGCTTTGGCAAAGCTTCGGTCAGTGTGTTCATCATTCAGAAGAGTAAAAATCAAAAATAACCTCCAAATGTCAAACTCCATTGTGAACATCTTTGTCTCCTCCGGCAAAAGGTTTTTATCTGAAGAACAAACGCGTTCCAGGTTTTGTGTGAGCAGAAAATAAAGATAGATCTTAAACTTTCAGTAGCTTGCTTATGTGCTGTAGGATCTGAATAAAACACCTGCCAGAAAAGGGTTTCTGTTTGGGTGAGAGAAACTAATTCCCATTTGCTATTACCCCCTCATAACCAAGTCTTCTGTGTTGCAGGGTCTTCTTGTTGCAGTCCTCTACTGCTTCCTCAATCAGGAGGTGGGTACCGTCAGCCACCGACTACAACTATTAAGAAGCATCTCACAGATGCTTTGCAGAGGTGTGCTGCATAAATTGTGTTGAGCACCCTATTATGTCAGTTAGGGGTGAAAGGCGTGCAGACGCTGGAGCTGAAAGTCCAAAAGCAATTTTCCACTTTTTCTTGTGTCTTGGACGTGAAGGAAAGATTCAGTGTTTCTGTAAGCGTCGTCTTGAGGGCAGCAGCCGTGTAAATCCCAGTTAGACAAACTCTCTGCATACATTTCAAATGCTTCGTTCTGTGAGAGTCTCTTTAAGTGGTTCCAGCACGGCGCAGAAATGTTTTCACCTCAGTTTACCCAAAACATCTTTTGATTCTTTTGAAATGAAGCTTCAACTTTTTTAAGATAGTATCATAGCTGCATACTAACTTTTTTTTTCTAATTAAACATATACTGAGGTTGTTTTTTTTTTTGCTACTTCAGAGTTGAGCTAATATTTTAGCAACATTCTATTTTTTTTTTTTTATTTGGCATATACTGAAGTTTTTTGGGCCATAGTGGTGTTAAGCTGGTATTTTAGCAACATCCTAACATTTTTGGCTAATTAGAATAATCGCAGGTAATGCAGTTTTCTTAGTTTTACATTGTTTCGATATGTTTAGTCATAGTTTGATATGTTTTGTATAGTTGAAACGGTGTCGTATAGTTTTATTCACATACTTTTATTTATTTTTTAACGTAGTTTTGCTTTACAGATGTGAAATCAGAACCTGTTTCCTGTTTGACAGGTGCAGAAAGAGCTCCACATGCAGTGGCTGAGGTGGCAAGAGAGGAGTTATGGCGTGGTCTCACCTGCTGCAAAGGGCAGCCAGATGGACACACCCTTCTAACATCTTCATCGAGGACCGTCTTGGGCTGGACCTGCCCACGGGACTGGTGCTGCACACAGTACACATTCACCATCCTGGCCCTCGTCTGCATCACTGATGTGTTTGATTGCGTAAGTCATTCTTCACAGACTGTTTCATGACTGCACTCTGTCTCCCAGGAAGGAGCAACAGAGCCCAGCGTCTCATAGCAGAGTCATCACCAAAATCTCTTGACATTTTACACACAGACACCGTCAACACAACAGCTCCTGCCAATTCTCATGAGCATCACCCAAACAACACAATGACTCACAAAAGGTCAGCTTTCAGACTTTGTCTGAGTCGTCACACATCAAATCAATGAACTGTAATCTTTCTAAGCTGGAATCTTATAGCCTGACAATCATATCAGCAACAGTTATGAAGAAAAACTTCAATCAAGTTGATTTTATTCCTTTGCTGCTGCATTCCACTTGCATTTTAATGTATACACTGTTTGAATATGTTCTCAAGAACCCTCCACTGAGATGTAAGAGCCTGATGGGAGTGTGATTCTGAGCATTTTCACAGCAAAAGACCATGTTTTACACAAAAGACGTTCAGATTGTTAACTGACAGGATGTTTGATTTTACTTCTTGAGACATTTGTTAGAATATTTTTGTGCTCGCTTATTTATTTATTAATTTAAACTGTAAAATAAACACTGAAAAAATGTATGTTTAAAGTTTGTATTCATGTACTGTGATTAAAGCAGAGATGTTGTTCAATTGTCGAGCATCTGTCCTGTGATTTAAGGGTTTGAAAAGTTGCACTAACCTTAAAACCAAGTAGCTGTGGTAAAGAGAGATTATGATTTTTAACCGCAAATAGAATATAATAAAAATGGTTGACTTAAGAAAAAAAATAAAAAAATATATATATATATATATATATATATATATATATATAAATATATAAATAAAAAATCTTGTGGAAGGTTATTAATTGGCTCTTAATTACCAAAGAAAAAAGAGTGACTGAGACTCACAGTGGACTCACTCATCAGAAATTTGATTATTTAGGTTAATATCAGATGCAAATCAGGCTTCTAATGGTGTGAAGCTGGAGATGAGTCCTCCTTTCTTCTTGGACATAAAATATCTTAAGTAAAAGTGTTATTAGTTATTTAAAGTTGGCATTAGATAAATAAAATTGGAAATCATGAATAAATGTTTTAAAATATATTGCATTAAAATATTAAAAATGCCATTAAAAAGCACATTTAAATATTTAATGATATATTTAATTATTTCATGGTCCCAGTGTGGGCTAAAAGAGACAAATTGAAATGTAATATGAAATTATTAAATAAATGTGTCATTAACTATTTAAGATTGGCATTAAATAATTGTCATTAAATGGGTCAATATTTAATTAAAATTTAGCTTGAAATGATTTAAGAAGCATGCATGTATTTCATGATTTATTGAAACGTTTCATGGTCCGGTTTGCAGCATTTCATGACGTTATCGGTCAAACGCCCATCAAACTCAGAGGACGTGGCTAACTCCGATCATTTGTACTCCAATGCTCTTGCGTGGTTTGAATCTCATCTGGCACAGGACTGCTGATCTCGTGCAACTCAGGAATTTAAGTTTTTAGGGTTTTAGGTTTAGTCAAATTTCCTTTTCTGTCCACGTCCGAAGGAACTCTTCGGCGCTGCCTACTTCCTCATGAAGGTCTGGCGCTTGTCCAGCCCTGAAGCGGAACTCGCCAATTACCCCTGGCTGGAGTGTGTTTTGGTTTTTTTTGGGGGGGGGGGAAACTGGGTGTCAAGGAGCTACCGTCCCCCTTCCCTCTCTGGGTGTGATAAAGTAATTAATTATTTTAAACTGGTATTAAATAAATAAAATTGGAAATCAATAAATAAATGTTTAAATACATGTGGTATTAAAATATTTAAATGGCTTAACCCTGTAGAACCCTGGGTCAAATTTGACCCTAGTTTTTTATTAATAGAGTTCAGTAGATGTCCAGTAGACAACTACAGTAGATGTCTATTAGTTATCTAATTGACATTGGTGTCCATCAGATAACTGATAGACATCTACAATAAACACCATGTATCCGGTGTAAAGAAATAACCCAAATGGATTGTTTCCAACACCAAGGCATGCTGGAGCCGCGACGCAATTAGCTGTGGGAAAGTTGTCTGATAGAGAACTAAAACAGCAATATGCAATAGAGCTTCATGAATGATGCATAATGCATATCTATAGCTGTGAGCTTTGAAACAGCCATGATATCTCATAGATGTTATTATTAGAACATTCTACCATTCTGGAGTGAAGCTTGATCAGTTTATGTTGCATCACGTGTGTTATCTGCTGTGATGGTCATTTTAACATTAAAGTAACATAAACCCATCATGCTTCAATCCAAATGTTATTTTCTAAGAATGATATAATTGATTTATTTAATTTCGAAACTATGTGTGTAGGTCAATTTGATTAGCATCTTGCTTCGATCTAGTTATATTGAAGGAACAGAAATCAATTCATCGATTAAGTCGATTAATCGTTACACTCCTATAAACCACAGTGATTTTTATCATTCATAAAAACAGTGGTGAATTGTATTTTAAAAGATTTATTTTTGCTTCACTAAATCAATCATGATAAAACAGATTTTTGAAACCAATTTCTCTTGTTTGTGGGTTCAAATAAACAATTATTTTTCTTGAGTTTCACAATAAGATTTAAACTAGTGCTGTCAATCAATTAAAAAAATAAAACAGATTAATGACGTTTTTGGATTGGGATTAATCACAATGTTTTTAAGTAAATTGTATATGACAATATGCAACTTTTGAACAAATATGGCCAGAGAACATTTTCCTTTATTTTTATAGTCTGACATGTTTACATTTATAAAGTGGTAACTCAGAAGTGTAATTTGTGTGCACAAGACTTTTATGTCTCCAAGAAAACAAAGATGCTGATATCCTTCCATATAATTGTGTTTCTGCACTTTAAATGGTATGGGTGAATAGTCAGATCTGATTGGCTGCTGGGTGTTGACGCGCATCTAAAAAAGAAGTTCTGGTCACATAGCCCAAATGTTCTATTATATATCATGAGCAGACTTCTTTAAAACCAACTTTTTGTATGATCTGGACAAAAACATGCTGTAAGAGGTGAAACAGATTCTTTACTGAACGTATCATGATGATCAGCACAAATATCGATTTCCTCTGCCGCTATAGTTGCATTCTGTCGGCCCAGTGACACATTCTGTTGTAACTGTGACAACGGGCCGCACCATGTATCAAATAGTCCGTTTTTTGTGAAAAAATAACAAGAATAAAATACAAAAAATTCACTGAATGTATGTATATTTCTTTCGTAAGTGACCAAGGAATAAGTGGAATAATGCCTGACGCAAAGTGGAAGACCGTCGCTTCTGACGTGTAATTAATCTGCATTAATAAATAATAACACGTGCTTTTTTATTTATCGCCTTCATTTATTGTCAACGTTGATGGCCCTAATCTAAACGCAAAAGGCAAAAAAATGAACCCTGTAAATCCCATCAAAGAATGGATGCAGAAAAATTCGAATTTGGGGGAAAGTAAGATTTTTTAAACACTTTGATGAAATCCAGAAAAACAAATAACATGATCATTTTTCAATTAGATTTAGTCTCGATCATGATATGTTGGGTCATTTGGTCTGTTTTTTCTCACAAAAATTTAAGAGGAAAAAACATTTCCATGAGTGTTGAGGAAAAACAGCACCTTGTTTACCCGCTGTCTCAAATTTGATCCACACATTTTCAACATGGTGGAACTGTATTATCATTCTTTACCTTAAAAAAAATACATTTTCTGCTCCTCTCCTGGGGAGTTGGGGTCTTCTGGAATGGGAGGTTCAAGCACCGGGACCGGATGTGGGCTCTGGATCGCTCAGCCCCCCTCCCGCGCGCTGACTGTCGCCTCTGCGCCACCGGGGGGGCAGGAGGGCAGAAAAGCGTTTCCTGAGCGTCTGGAGGGTTTCCTCCGCGTGACTTTAGTGAAGGAGCGGCCGAACCGAACCCGAGCCGAACCGGTGAGTGTGACTGCGCCCTCGCACCCTTTGCGGGGGGGTTGTTGCTGTTTGTTTGCGGAAAGGCTTTTGGGTGAAGCCGGGGAGGATCTTTTGGATCTTTTGTTCTGCTCAGACAGCTGGGGGGTGGGGGTAATAACAGGCTGCTGCTGCGCTTGTCTGAACTCACCGCCCCGCGCGCCGCACCACGTGACCTCAGTGTGCAGGAATGTCGCTCCTCAGGTGATGCCTCTCCTCTGGACCCTCACCTCCGCCCTGCTCCTGGTCTCCTCCGTGGCGGGACCCTGGAGCGGCCTCCAGGAGAACGAGGTGGAGGAAGTGGACCCCAGGAGCCAGGCCGCTGATGTAGGAGGCCCTTCTGTAGCAGAAGTTCTTCCTCAGATCGTGTGGGGGAACCTCAGCTTCTCTGTGTCTTTACCAGGTCATTGAACATGCCTTCTTAAAGCTCGGAGAAGCGCTGTGGAGCCACACACACACAGGTGAGTTCCTGAACGTCTCCAGGAGCCCCCTCCTTCTGGTTTCTCCTCAATGTGCTTCTTTTTGTTTGAACTCCTCAGCCCAGCTGCCTCCTCCTGGTCCTGCTGCCAGCTCCAGGCCTGCTCCCCGGTGTCCAGGGAACCAGGAGATGCTGAGGAGCGGCTGTGGATGTCCACCTGGAAGGACGAAGGTCGGTGACACCTGCAGCTGCCCTGTGGGGTTCGCTCAGACTGCAGGCGGGGAGTGTGCAGGTACGTTAAAGGGACAGAAGTGGAGAAGCAGCTTTCCGTGAGGGGGGGTCCTCATGGCTCCTATCTGTACAGATTCTGATGAGTGTGGAGGTGAGGGGCCGTGCGGTCCCCACGCCATCTGCAGCAACACCCAGGGCTCCTACTCCTGCCGCTGTAACCGTGGTTACCTGATGGGCTCCAGAGGGTGCCATGGTTTGTAAGCCTCTGTGTGTGATGCCTTTTGTTGTTGTTTTTCCGGCTGTTTTTCCGAACTCCTGCTGTAATGTGTTTCTATGGTGGGTTTTCACAGACGTAGACGAATGCGCTCTGGCGGAGGTGACCGGCCTGCAGGCGTGTCAGAGCGGCGAGGAATGCACAAACACCCTGGGCTCCTTCACCTGCTCCTGCCCTGCAGGATACGTGAAGGCTCTGAACGGACAAGGATGTGTAGGTACGAAGGATGCACAAATCTACATGAAGATAAATCAACCCAAAGAAAAGCAGAAATGCTTTTGCCTTGGGGATGAACGACAGACTTTTTTTTGTCAACAAATGCATGAAAAAACAGATCTAAAATGAATGCCAGTCATTTACATCTATCTGAACGTCATAAACTTTACTTCATGTAAAAATGTTTTAGGAATTCAAACATGACTGTTCTGGATATGCATTCCAAAGGAGAATCCAAACTTTAATTTGCAACAAGAGTGCAGGTTCTTAGCCGGGGGTTCTTCTGACAGTCTGATCCCTGATCTTTCCCCATAGATAGGAACGTTTGAGAAGTAGGACAAGGACAATCCCCCCAGGGACCTTAAGAGGTGTTTGGAGAACAAACAGGACAAAACAGTCCAGGAAAACATTCACTGTGCAGCTCCAGTGGGTTTGTTTTGAGAAAGAAGACGTGAAAAGTCCCTCAGATCATTTTCACAGTCGGGTTGAAGGACAAACAGCTTGAGGAATCATTCCACCATGATCGTCTTTAAGCTATTTCCCAAACATTCCCAGTGCTGCTTGAATTATGATTGTATCGTTTTAGCCAGAAGTCAAATAAAATGTGGTTTTCTGGGACATAGTTTCTGCAGAGCAGCAGAAGTTGATTAGAAATTCACCTCTGAGTTGTGGACAGGACTGTTGGTGCGGAAACATATGACATAGTTCCAAGGTTGTTGTTTGTTCTTCTGGCCCCGGACTCCTCTGACCTCTGACCTGCATAGATGTGGACGAGTGCAGCTTCGAGGAGCAATGCCGGCGTGAACTGGGAAATGTGTGCGTGAACACGGCGGGCAGCTTCCTGTGTCAGTGCCGGCTGGGCTTCAGAGCGGGGGCCCCCGCCTGCCTCGGTAAGAGTCGCATCCGCCTGTTTGGGTCACATTCTCCGTCCGTCCTTTGACCGCCTGGACGGTTATGCAGTCCTGGACTGCAGGAGCAGGTCCCCAAAGTCTACAGGCACCTAGTACCCGGTGAAAAAGAAATTTGGGAAAGAAATGATGACATCACAGCTGGAAAACTGTCAAAAATAAACGGGGCCGAACTGTCTTATAGGGCTCAAAAAACATTTCAAAATCCACCACTGAAACCAAAACACACGTGTTGAGACATCCAAAGGAAGTTTGGAATTATTATGGGATGGTCATTGAGACCATCGACTTGGCATTCACGTTGTGGTAAAGTGTGAATTTTGGCTATTTTCCCAGCTTCCCAAAATATGGAAAAAGAACATTTTCTTTCATCTTCATGACATTTCCCACACACACCATCAGGTTAAGTCCCCAACCACCACTCAAGTCTTGTTGACTTTTGACCTTGGGAAGCCATATTGAATTTTCCAAACCCATCCCCTTTAGTAGCTACAAACGTAAACTCCTCTTTGGATTTCCGTCTGTGGCCGCCTAACTCGTCAGTGGGAATCTACTTTGGAAAAAATGTTGATTTTAAATTTATCCATTTTGTAAAAGCTGCGTTCGTATATTTTTTACCACAATATTGTTAAAATACAATACATGAAGCGCTGACTCAAGCTGACCGAAACTATAGAACATTCACTATGAACAGATTGGGAATGTGGGCGTGGTCAATAAATCATTGGGTTTCCCAGGAAAGCCAAAAGTTTACTTTTGCAAATTCTTCTAAAAATGGAGGGGCCTTAAGCAGCCCCTCAGCCGGGTATAAAGGGGGTCATGTGTGTGGTGAGGGCAGGTAGCGCCATACAACGCTGCTTGAAGCTTCCATTGAATAAAAGTCTTTATTTAACGTCTTCTGTGTGACGTCTTTCTGTGTTTCCTCCTCACCTTCATCTGCTGCTGCTCTCTAGGCCCCGTGTGTCCACACTACTCTTTGTGTCAAGGTATAATGTCCTTCTGACGTTCAACACATCCACTTTGTGTTTGTTCAGTTGTGCATGAGCAGAGTTTGATGCTTTCTGATATTTTCTAATTTTTTGATGATATCATCTTCACCCACCGTGCACGCTCGGCGTCTGTGTGCTCGACTTCTTATTCTGTGGCAGACGTGGACGAATGTTTGGAGAGTCCAGAGTTGTGCGATGGGCAGGGGCTGTGTGAGAACACGCTTGGGAGCTACAAGTGCGTTTGTCAACCAGGTTACCGTGGCAACGGTTCCCACTGTGAAGGTAAGCACTCTGTTGGTGGAAAAGCCCGTTTCACACGAGTCTGCAGTTCAGCGACTGCTCACAAACTCTTCTGCTTTCAGATGAGAACGAGTGTGCCTCAGGTCGCCACAGGTGTGACATCAACGCGCGATGCGGCAATGTGATTGGCTCGTATTTCTGCCAGTGTTACCAGGGCTTTAATGGGAATGGGCACACTTGTTATGGTGGGGACCAGTGTCTTCCTGCAGCAGCAGAAATGCAGCGTTAGCTGTAGAAAATTGGCATAGCGCCCTCATGAGGTCATCTTTCTTTACAGACATCGATGAGTGCCTTTTGAACAACGGCCGCTGTGAGCATAACTGCACCAACGAGCCGGGGGGGTACAGCTGCCAGTGCGCCACGGGTTACCAGCTTGACCAGGACGGACACAAATGCACAGGTAAAGCAAGACAAAAACAGAAAGATAAAATACATACAATTCTAGCAGAAAGATGGCTGTTTTTAAAAATGTTACAACTTTATTGAAGATGACGATGAATCAGCTGAAGGAGCAATGACCACTGCATTTTCGACATCATTACCGAGGCCGCGGCAATTACAAATGTCAAGTTAGTAAATCAAACAGAGAAGTATGGTACGCTTTGGGAGTACCAATATTTTTAAGAGTTTTATAAAATTGATCGAGTTCAGTAATAAATCCAATCAATGTAGCCGAGGTTTTCTCACTTTGCATTTATGTACCAGTATTTTTTGGAGTGCGAGTCGTGTTTTTTGCATGTGGGGGAACAACTTATTAAAAATAATAATTAGGTTCATGTGTTCGTTGTTTTCCCACCAACAACTGCCAGAGGGCGCTGTAAGTGCGTGTCAGTATTAGCTGCTGGCAGGCAGCGACACAGAAGAAGAAGAGTTGCTTGGAGTTGTTCAAAGCAACACAGACAGTGAAGAATTCATGCTTTAAAGTGCTCTAAAGAGTTTAGTTGATAGTTGTTAGCTTGTTTTTTACAGTTATCTGAATATTTGTTCGTATGTTGCGCTACTAAACTATTCAGTTGCTCTGATGTTTCATGACGCTAAAAACAGTTACAGTAGTGAAGCATCAACTGTCATAATCTACTGCGTTAATATGGTTTGTCCTTCATGATGAAATGTCCATTCTTGGTTCCGTTTTTAAATACATTTCTCCCAAAAGTGTGACCTTTACTCCAGAGCGACTTCTGGTCCAATAAAAATGGGATGTGGATCTGTGTTGTGAAGAACTGAGATGTTTTCACAAACACAGCTAAGCAGCATCCCTACACAGGCTTTTCAAACGGCTGCTGATCATCCACCAAACCCAGGTTCATCCAGTTCTCAGTCCTTGCCTGACTTGTAGTTTGAATCCCTCATTGTGTTGAACAGGGAGCAGGTTTCTGCCAGCTGATTTTCTGAGGTTCCTGCAAGCCTTTTCCTTCCGTTTAGTTGCTGCTTTCATAGAATGAGACTTTGATAAGTTATTAGCATGCGCTGTTGTGCTTCACTGCGTCGCCTCCAAACCCGACTCCAGATGCAAACACTTAAGTCCTGAACTCTGAGGAACAGCCAAGGCTGTTCTTTATCGCGCTGTGCAGTCGTGAAGGATGTTACTTTTTTCTCAGCATGGAGGATCAACTAAAGCCGCTTGGGGAAGAAGCGGTGAACAGAACCAGCAAAGAGCGTCCTTTCCGTGAAGGTTGCCGTGTAATAAATCAATTTGGCAGCTTGTTACTTGGCTGCATAATGGCTTTGTCAGTGAAGTGTGACTCTGTCCTCCTGACAACTTAGAAGGCATTGTAGTTTAACTGTAATTACTTTGCAGGGGGGTCGCTGCCGCCTGTTTGAACTGCATCTGCGGCTCGACGAATCCCTTCCACCTCTTACAAAGCAGCGGTGATTGCTGACTTCTTCTGAAACGGCACACAAATGTTCACCCTGACTGTGCGTTCAAAACCGGGGAGAAAAGTTTCTGGCAGCAGATTTGAGCGACGCCGGGATCCGACTGCATCTTTCATTTGTGTGGTGCTGCTGTGAGACAATTATCAGCGGAGGTCTCTGATCCCCAGATGTGGATGAGTGCTGGGGTGCCAGTGGGCCCTGCAAACACATTTGCATCAACACTCGGGGCTCTTTCCAGTGCTCCTGCAGGCCAGGCTACCAGCTGCACATTGATGGCTACACCTGCGTGGGTCAGTCCTTCACGGACACTCTTTCACTTAGCTCTGCGCTCTGCACGCTCATTTTCTGTCATTTCAACTGGCTAATTGTCAGCAATTTTCCTGCATGCATAAAAAGCAGAATTTACCACAAATGTGTTTCCGCTCACTGCCATTATGCACGTGTGCATGTCTGGACAGTAATGCAGCATTTATCAGTGAGAAAACGGGCTTAGCCGATACGTTTTCTTTCACGTTTGTGCGCACACAGACGTGGATGAATGCAAACTGCAGAACGGCGGCTGCTCTCATCTCTGCACCAACAACCCAGGAGGACACGCTTGCAGCTGCCCTCCACCTCTGCTGCTGGACAGAGACGACCTGACCTGCAGCAGTGAGTTCCTCAACACAGACTCACATGAAAAATAAAACCAACGCCTTCCTGCGGTCAGACCGCCGGTTTAGGGGGAAAGGAAATGCCGAGTGAAGAAGCTGAGCTTTTGTTTGAGCAGATGCTACATCCTGTAAGTGGAGAAACGGAGGGTGTGACCACGTCTGTACGGTGTCTGCTGAGGGACACATCCAGTGCAGCTGTGGAAGCGGCTGGAAACTGGCTGAAGACACCAGGAGCTGCATGGGTGAGGCTCTATGTGACACCAACCAGTAAAAACTCACTTTAACACACTTCTCCCACAAAGTTTGAATGTAAATATGATACTTTTCTTTCCTGATATTCTCCAAATGACTTTATTTGTGATTTTGACCTAAAATATTTGTCCTTTTTAAGGATGTTGAATAGGTTGTCCAACCATTTCTTCATTTTATACACCTTTTCACACTGATTTCCATTTTGTGAACATTCGATTTTTACTGGATTCAAAAGGATGAGAGGATTTAAAAACTAAAACCATACATTTTCTAAACACCACATATTTTTTCGTTACAACTGTGACGCTTTGCTCTTTTAAAAATAATGCAAACATTGTAAATTATACGTTCAATTGACTGTAAAATATAAATAAGAGAAAAAAAAACATCTTAGCCACAAATTTTAATTTTCCATCATAAAACTACTTACATCTCTGTATTTCTGAAGTAAATATATCATTCTTTGATGTTACAAATAAAAGGCAATAGAAACTGTCGGTTTAGTTCTGAAACTTTAAAGATCCAGATTTGTCTTTTTGTTGAACTCCGGAGCGTTCATGCAGTCATGTGATACAAAAAGGTTTTCTTTCTGTGGTTCGTGGTTAGATGTGGACGAGTGCGGGGACTTCACAAACGGCGGTTGTGAGCAGCTCTGCCAGAACCGGCCCGGTGGGTTTAACTGCACCTGCAAGGACGGGTATGAAGTCCGGGCGGATGACCCCACCAAGTGCCTGCGTGAGTGAGATGCCACCTGTTTTGAGTGGGATTAAATCTGATCAAACAGCTGGCTCCTTCCTGATAATAATGTTAGAAAGTACTCTGTGTTCCAGCTGTGTGTGACCCCCCCTGTCAGAACTATGGAGTGTGCGTTGGCCCAAATACCTGCGAATGTCCTCAAGGATACCCTCGGTCAGGCTGCTCAGGTACCAACTTCCTCTGTGGACGAGCAGTGAAAAGTCAAAATGTTTTTGTTGTGCAGGGAGTTTTTAAAGAAACCTGGTTTGTTGCAGTGAGTGTATAGCGACGTGCAGTGGTGCCATCACGCTACTGCAGATGTTAAACAGGAAAAGCTTCCTGGAATGCGTTTTTGCTGGCTAACAATAATCATATAATATCCCTGCAACAGTCATGATACGGATCGACTGTATTAAAAACAAAGATGCTGCAGTGCTTCCTTTGGCAAATGCCTCCTTTAAAATCCTTCATCAGAGAAAGGACGATGCGTTCGTTCCACATTTGCCTGAATTCACAACAGTCAAAGCATTGCGTCAACGGATCATTTGGGATTTTAGCTCCGACACATGAAAGCAGTGTGGTTTGATGAGCTGCAGAGTGTCAGATGTTAAACCAGGGACAAATATCCCTGCAGCCAAAACAAGAAAGGTTCATGCGGGAACAGAAAGTACCAAAGGAGAAATCCAGAGTGAGATGTCTCAGAACACACACATCAGAGTGTTCTGATCTATCAAGCAGAGAAGACTTCAACGTTTTAAACATCATATCGACATTACATTTGATTTCATCCAGATTTCTCATTTAATGATGTTGAATCCAGGAGGTTGAGCTGGGATTTTCCTGTTTCCTTTAAAGTTCAAGTTTGTTATTGTCAGTTCAGCATAATATGTACAAGACACACAGTGAACCCTGCAGGGCTCTCCTGTTGTAGTCTGTGCCGCTTCCAGCTCACACAGTGATGCAGCTGGAGAGGATGCTCTCAATGGTTCCTCTGTAGAATGTGGTCATGATGGGGGTGAAGCACCTGCCCCCTTCAGTTTCCACAGGCAGTGATGCAGTGTTGGTGGTCCAGGAGAGGTCCTCACTCCCAGGAGTTTTGTGCTGCTCACTCTCTCCACAGCAGCACCATCGTGATCAGCGGCGAGTGTTGAGTCTGGTCCTTTTGGAAGTTGACAACAATGTCTAGCTGACATTTAGCTGGAGGTTATTGTCTTTGCATCATTTGGTCAGCTGATCTACCTTTTTCCTGTAGTGGGTCTCGTCGCTCTTGGGGATGAGACCCACCAGAGTTGTGTCGTCGGCCAACTTTACCAGGTGGTTGGTGTTGTGAGTTGTTCTGCAGTCATGTGTCAGGAGGGTGAAGAGCAAGGGACTGAGCACACATCCCACACAAATAACCACAAAATGTTTGTATTTTCATTTTCTGGGGGGGGGGGTGTTGAGTCAAAATTTAAAAAAAAAGTTCAAACATCGCCTCCTGGTGTATGTACTTTCATTTGCAGCGAGTCAAGCTTTTTCTGATCCACCCTGATCCCACCTGCCTAGATTCACTAAGTCCCGCCTCCACTTCCTTTTGGACATCTTGAGTAGACAAAGTGTAAATTCAAATGCGGAGAATGAGCTCCAAACACGTCGGTTTGTAGAAACCAAACTGTTGAAATGACCACATTCAGCATTGAATAGTAAATTTCAAAATGTATTTTCATTTGGATTTTGATAACACAAATGTATTTTGCTTTGTTTAACATGAAAATGTTTTTAATGTAGAATTGAATTGTAACTTTTTACTCTGAATTTGAATAATGTGTGTAAAAAAACGTCCATAAAAGATGTGGTTGATTCTGTGTTTTGTGTCCCAGCTGTGTGCTCCCCCCCCTGTGCTCACGGTGGTACCTGTGTGCGTTGGAACCACTGCTCGTGTCCTCCTGGCTGGACAGGAGCCGGGTGTCATACAGGTACTTCACCTCCGTCCCGTATTAGGCTTCTCTTTCTTTCTAAACGATCAGTTAATGGAAAAGACGGACACGTTTGTCTTTTATGAGGTTTTTAATGAGATTGCTGTAAATCTGGGGTTCTGACTCTTCTTGGTGCTTTTTTGAGCGGTGTGTGCGTTACCTTGTGCTAACGGGGGTCGCTGTGTGGACCCCGACACCTGCCAGTGTCCCTCTGACTACACCGGCCCTCAGTGCCTCTTGCGTGAGTAACAAAAGCCTCACATCTGACCTTCAAACTCTTCCTGCATCAACGTTTTGTTCTTCAAAATCAAATAACTTGAAGTTAGTCTTGAGACTTTACAGCCTGAACTGTGCTCATGTGATGCGTTTTCCTGTGTTGCAGCGCTCTGCACTCCTGCCTGTCAAAACGGAGGAAGGTGTGTGGACGTCAACAAATGCATTTGTGTTGGAGGATGGCAAGGAGCCCGATGCCAGATCGGTGAGGTGATGCATTCTGTGAAAATCTGCTGAGTTTATGACTGTGGAGGCTTTGAAACGGAGGATGAATGTGTGACACCAACACGATTTTTCAAAATAAAACAAGCTACGAACAACTGGAGCAGACAGAAGAACTGGATCTTATTTTATCTTCTACAACAGCACATCAACACACGATCACAACAACAAATAATAATAATAATAATAACACACAGTAAAGCTTTCCAAATGTTTAACCCTTTCCTTAACCAATCCGAGTCAACAGTCCAACAGAACCATTCGATCCGGTGAGAGCCACAAGTTTCACCATTTAGAAAAAACTTGATGTTTTTGTGGCCTTTAAGTCATTTATTTTTCAAATGTCACTTTAAAATATTTACAATAAATCCATTATAACTGCTATTTTTCTATATGTAGCCACTTTAATGTATTTTAGTTCTGACGGATAAAAATGTGCACTTAGTTTAAATGTTGATACTTGATTTATAGGATTGCTTTTTCTAATGAAAAATAACCTGCACTTATTTTAAACTGAGATGCTTGATCTGCATGTGCTATGAAGAATCCTGAAATAATTCTATGTCCACTGTGTTGGTCATGTATAAAGCTCTGACCGGATGTTATGAACCGGAATACGAGGTGGGATTGTGGAAGTTCACTTCCTTCCACTTCCTTCAAGCGATCTACAACAATCTTATGTTTGATATGTCTGTGAATGGATTCAATCCTTTGTTGATTGTTCTGTTTATGCACTTTTTCTTGCTTTGATTGCTTGAAAGAAATCATTAAAAAAAACTCAAGAAAGTCAAACATTTTCCATTATGATGCTTTTACAGCCTAACAGAAACACCACAACACTTCATTCGTTGAATAATCGTAACATTTCAAAGTGTTTTCCTAATAAAACTTGCATTTAAAAAAAAATATATATATAACTCCAATAATAAACCGCTGATTTTGCTTTATCCTCTGAGATGTTAAAAATATAAATGATAAAACAAGTACAGCAACCAAATAAACAAAATAACAAGCACATTATTTATTCAGATCTTTAACTTTCTTTTTGTTTGTGGCTCCAGAGCTTCAGGTTTCAGACCGATACTAAATCTTTCTAAAGTTTTATCCTTAAATATTCATTTAAATGGAGCTGTTTTTTATTGTTAGATGCAGTAAGTTCCACATTTTAACACCATAAAGGAACACCTTTGTCTCACGTGTTTGTATGTGCGTAAAGGAAATTTGAAATGATATGTTCTCCTGTTATTATCGTCTTCAGAAACAAATAAGGATTTAGTTTGAAATCGTTTTTATTTGGCTTTTAACATAATTATTAGCATTTTTAGATCAACTACTTTCAAGAACTTTAACCGACAAGATCAGCAAATAAATGATTGTTTCCTTCAGGCCTTTTTCATTTCAATGTTTTTAATTCTGAGAATTCGGTTCTTTCCTGGAACTGTGTGGGTGGAATTCACTTTTCCACAGACAGGAGCTAAAATAGGAAAAATCAAAGAACAGCACTCTGACTGTTTGTCTTGAAAGAGTGATTTTATAAAATAACGCCTTTGTTTTGCCTCCACATCTGTGCTTCCTCTGGCGTCTCCATCAGAGCCGGTGCGGTGTCAGAGGCCCTGTGAGAACGCAGGTGTGTGCGTGGGCCTCAACAGGTGCCGCTGCACCAAAGGCTTCACCGGGAGCTTCTGTGAGAGCGGTGAGTGGAACCATGAGATCAGAGGAAAGGCTTCAATGCTTCTGTGGCTTTGAGACTTGTGTTCTTCACGTCTGCAGCCGTGACCACGCCCTGTGTGCCGCCGTGTCAGCATGGCGCCACCTGCAGCCCTCACAACACCTGTACCTGTCCTCAGGGCACCTCCGGTCTGCGCTGTGAGAAACTGTGAGTCTGTTGTCATCGTGTGTGTTTGGATGGTGGCTTTGCTAAGACTACGCTCACATAACCAAAATGCCACTGTGTGGTGACCTAAATGCAGGTTTTTAAGCAAATTCGACAGGTGGCCTTACGGCGCCGTTTGCAGTCGGGAGGCGGCAGTCGCAAACATGCACGGTGCGCGACGGCTGCTGAGGTCCTAAGAAAAAGTTACCGTTTTACGGTGGCAGCTAGTCTGGAAGCTTCTGCCGATGGCATCCCACCGCTGGGCCACTTGTGTTTGTGACCGTAGCGGTTCCTCCCTGTCCTCCCTGCAGAACCTGCCCTGTCATTACCTTCGTGGTCAGCATGGCTCGAGCGGTCAGGAAGGCTTTCAGGGAAAGCTTCGTGGATCGCTGTGGACCTTTGGGAGTTCAGCTTTGCACCAAATACAGGTTCTGGTTCACTGCTGCTGCTCCTGATGTCCCTGAGGTTAACCCGCAGGCTGGAGCCAGAGATTTCTGCTGACTGATTTCTGCTTTTGCTTGTAGGATAAACCAGGCCCGGGTCTACCTGCAGGCCTACAGGGTCGGCTACAGAATCCAGTGTCCTGAGCAGAAGGGCAGATAAGTTCTGCTGGATTCAGGTCCTGCTCAACTGACAGTGATGTCCATCCTGAAACTAAGAGGGACGTTGATTCACTTTCTGATCACAGAAGCTTTTCTTAGTTATAGAATTTCTCACCGTTTTTATTCTGGCTCCAATTGAATTATCAATTCTTTTTGACATTCAGTAACGACTGTTTATTGATTCAGTTTGAACCTTTCAGATGAAATGAGCAAATCCACATTATTGGAAAGGAAAGTTTGATCAAAGATCAGAGTGTTCATCATTTTGACCACATCATTATTGTTACAAAACTTTTGATCGAGTTGAAAGTTTTGAATTTGTATTAAAACACAAAAGAGTTGATAAAGATAGTTTTGAGAATGTGTGTGTTTTTATATCCAAACAATAAAGATGTGTAAATTCAGAAGAACACAACAGGTGAGTCATGAATGTTTGGTCATCTGCAGCGTTCTTAATGTCCAAGTGGACAGCTGGATGAAGACCCACTAGAGCTGTAGTCACGTGCACTTGCACGGTGGGTTGACGGGTTCTGGAGGTTTTTGGGGTGTCCGGGTCTGTGGGGGGTGTAGAGGAGCAGCTGCATCTTAGGAGGAGGGCGGGTGACTCGCAGTTCCCATGAGGCTCGTATGGACACCCCAAGGGACCTCATGAAAACTGAATCTACCGTTGTTGGTGTGTGTGTGTGTGGGTGTGGGGGTGGGTGGTTACGTGTGTCGTGGAGTATTCGTAAGGATAATGACATTTTCACGCCGTTATAACGTACAGGTGATGCCATCAGACGGCGTCCTTACAGCACACTCTACTTGTTAGCAAATTATAAAGTTTTATTCTGAAAACGGGACATTTTTCTTGCAAGTTAGGACATTTTTATCTCAAAACTGTGACTTTATGCTGGAACAAAAATCACTTCAAACACCAGCGGGACCCTCGTACAGTTTGCAGGATTTGTGTGTATGTGTGTGTGTGTGTGGGGGGGGTAATAAATGTGCATAAACATTTTCTATGTGTTCACTTTATTAAACCACTTCTTATTTTAATGAGGAAACACGTCAGATACAAACAACTAGTATGAAAAAAAGGTTTAAAATGTAATCTCTTCATGGAAATACAAAGCCTTTGTAGTCATTTATATTTCTTATTTCGGTTTGATATGATTACAAAAACGTATTCCTCAATAATCCACATCAATAATCTGTTCATGTAATCTGTTCCTTATGTTGTACTCAGACTTCGCACGAGCTCACTTTATGCGCCCCCTAGTGGACAACACGTTTATTGCTATTATTATTAAAAATAACTATTCTATTTGAAAATAAAAGGAAACCAAATCAAAACATCTTTGCAACAAAACCTGCAGAAATCATGAGCAGTTCGAATTGTGACTTTTGCAGGTCATTGAGATTTGCAGCTTTCTTCCAGTCACTGTACTTTACTTATGTCTACATTTTCAACATTAAAGCATCTTTATTTTTTCCTTTTTTCATCCTCTATTTTGGTCATTGACTGTGTATTTTGCATCATTCTCTTATATCGCGTCTCACCTACTTCCCCCTTACGTGTTGTAAGTGTTCACAGCGACCAGTTGCCCGCAGCACGCCCATAGAAAAAAGTGAATTTTCTCTCTGTGCTCACTGACACGACCTAAACATTTTGTGCGCGTCACCTGTGCACCTCTAACTGGTTTGACTATTTTTCACCTGCAGACAGCCCGTATCCACCCATAAGGACAGCTGGGACCACGGCTTGAGATGGAATAGGAAATGGAGACACCGTCATTCTCACGGTGGAGGAACATTTTTCTTGATGCTATAAAATGCTAAGAAATGCTTTTTTATTTGGTTTAGAGGAGGAAAAGGTTTCTCCTGAGACAAAAATCTGTAAGTTTTTTGTCAAGGTCAGTAAGTAAAAGGACCAATAATGTGTGAACTTTGTCTCTCGTCAGATCTGTCTGTTATCATATTTTGGCCCAAGTGCATGCTGGGAAAGATCCAAAGATGAAACAGCATGTCATTATGATTTCATTCAAATCTGCATTTTGATTTTGTAAAAAATATTAGCAAATGGATGTGGTTTCATCAAACCTGATAGTCTCTACATAAGAAATTATTATACTTTTGTTTTTTTGTTCTGGGCTTAAAGATAATTTTTATCTTTATGTTTTTAGTTCCACATTTTCCACTTCTTAAAAAATAAATTTTAAACACTGACATCAAAAACGCTCAGATTGTCTGTTATCATTCATTCATTCATTCATTTTCCAATCCGCTTTATATCCCTTTCGGGGTCACGGGGTTGCCGGAGCCTAACCCGGCTACTCATGGGCGAAGGCAGGGGACACCCCTGGACTGGTCGCCAGTCTGTCGCAGGGGCGTCTGTTATCATTTACAAAGGAAATCATCCCTTAATTCATATGAAAATTCGAACATCATTTATTCAAATTAAAGCAATAAAAATGTTTGCAGTTAAAAAAATACAAACCAAAAATCCTGGAACGTGAGCATCTTTCCTGGTTGTTTAGTGAAGCCCTGGCTCCTGTTGGTGACACACTTTCTTTAACTCTGCTGTTGTGATCCCAGCAGGACACATCTTAAAAACAATTCCGATGCCGCAGCTCCTGGTTACTTCCAGGTTACTTTTCACAGCACGCCTGGACACAGATTTTATATGGTTTGGGGGCCAAAGTTAAGCCGGCGCGATAGTCAAACACAGGCTCCACCCCGGCAGGCATGGAGAAACTGAAGTGCTGCATGAAGGAGGTGAAGAAGAGGAAAAGCTCCATTCTGGCCAGGTTTTCTCCCAGACACAGTCGTTTTCCTGAGACAGAAGAAGGGAAATTCCAGAATTCCTGTTCTGATGACCTTTCCTGAACCAACAGAAATGTATTTCAGTGTTATGACTGCTGCTGCTCACCAGCAGAAAACGGGACAAAAGCTGCTCGCTTCACAAACTTTCCGTCTTCGTTCAGAAAGTGTCCTGGATTAAACGTGTGGGGCGTCTCCCATTCTTTCTCGTCAAACAGAACTGAAGTCAGGTTGGGAATTATCAGCACTCCCTGCAGAAATCAACAGTTGTGGTTTTCATGGTGAAACTTTGGCTTTCCTTCTGCAGGTTAGAAGAATGACCTTGGGGATGGTAAAGGCTCCCAGCTGCACATCTTTGTTGGTAGCATGTGGTAAAGCCAGAGGAGTGATGTTACCAATCCTCTGGACCTCATGGATGACGGCGTCTGTGTACGGTAGTTCTGCACGGTCCTCCATGCTTGGGGGTTTGGACTTTCCAATCACTTTGTGGATCTCAGCTTGGACTTTTTCTAAGGAAAACATGACATGAAAACAGTCAAAACAGTTGAGTTTACTAAAAAAACAAGAACCTGTATTTGATCAAACTATAGATCTATGGCTTCAGCAGCTGAAACGTCAGCATGTGTTCTAAGGATTCCTCTTTTTTCTTGTTTTTAGTGAAATGCAGCTGTTTTGTGCTTTGGAAACCTGTGAAATGTTTGATCTAGTGAGCCTTTTCAGTCAGGATGCTGCTGTTCTGCTCTCTCAATGTGCTGATCTTGGATCTCTGGATATTTTGCCATGTAGAGGAAAGCCCAGCGCAGGGTGGTGGATGTGGTTTCGGAGCCGGCCACAAACAGATCCAAAACACACATGATCAGGCTCTCCTCATCAAACATGCTGTCCTGCTGACCTTTGGTCTGGAAACACAAACAAGCTTTACTTACCAGTCATAACTAACAGCTCTAAGAGACTGGCTAATATGTTAACATTAACGACAAAACTAAGACAAAATCACTGAAAGACCTGCTCCCTTCATCTTATGTCTTCATCTTATGCTTCAGCTCTTCTCCTATGAAGGTTTGCACTTCCCTCCAGATCTGCTTCAGTGTCTGGTGTGGACCCGGCAAACACCTCATGATCAGAGTGAAGGAGTTGTAGAGCTGCACAGAGGAACAGAGTGGAACAAGAAGTTCAGCCGATGTCAAGAAGTTAGACAGAGACTTTTTAAAATTCAAAATATCTATCGTTTTTTAAGCTAAAAACCAAAACAGTGTTTGCAGCCATTTGTTTTTTAGATTTTTTTAAGCACAGAAGATGGATGTGATGATGCTTAAGAGATGCTTTCCATCACATACTGTAAATAATGTTTCTCTTATCCTTTGACTGTATATGGAGACTGGACTGAGTGACCCCTCCGCCTGGTGTTCCAAACAGGAAGTACATGCTGGTTCCAGGAAGCCAAAGTCCCATAGACTTCTATAAACCGTTGTTACTCAGCCATTCTATTGGTCAGAATAAACGTTCCTGCTCTGATACGTTTTTTAACATCACTCGCTCTCTTTTAATCGAATCTTTTATTGTGAATGAGCTTTTTTTAGACAACAACATTGATTGCCTTTTTAACTGAGACCTGGCTGATGCTCCTGATTCTCACTGAGGCTTTCCCACCAAAGTTGAACTTTTCTTTTCTATCAGGGAGAGATTTGAGCATCATGTATTTTCTTTGAGCAGCCCGCCTATTTTATGTGCTACTGTGTACAGACAACCAAAGCCTCCTTCCTGTTTTATTCAAGAATTGTCTGAATTTTAATAACTGGTGAATTGAATCTACATGTTGACATAGATAGTGATTCTGATGTGAAGGAGTTTCCTAACCTTTTGCGCTGTCTGGATTTTAACCAGCATGTCACACAGCAGAAGGCACACTCTGGACTTGGTCATAACCCACAGTGTGTCCTGTAGCGTGTCCTCTGTTGTTGACACGGCTGTGTCAGATGACCATTGTGTGTTTTTAATGTCACCAGTTTTACTCGACAGGAAGCTCCAGTGAGAACTGTGAGGAAACGATGCATAACTTCTGATGTGGCTGCTAATTTTATGAATATTTTACATCAACCCCCCGCTCAGATTTTACCTGCATTGGGGGATTTTATGGTTGAATATTTCAATAACGAACTGAAGTCACTGATGCTGTAGCTCCACTTAAGACAAAAACGGTGAAAACTAAAGCTACAGCACATACATGTATTTATTTATTTTATAAATAAAGCACAGTCATAAATACAAGTTTTTTCCATATAAAATATAACTTTTGAAGTTCACATAATTTCCTTTCAAAATAAAAGACACCCTGTGCCACGGAAAATCTCAATGCACCAAATGTAGAAGTGTTAATACACTCACACTTTATTTTATTGGTGTATCTCAGTCAGAAATTCTTACATAAAACAAACTAGTGATAAATCAGAGCTACCTTAGTGACCTTCATCACTGGTCACATGGCACTCTTACAGTCCGTGAATTTAGTTCAGTAAAAGACAGTCCACCTTAGAATCCGCCACTCTGTAAGTGTGGATTCTAGTTGTGCTTACTAACCTCGGTTAGTTTTTTATGGTACACGGCGCTCAAAAATCTGTCAAAATGTTCAGCTTTGGTAAACTATGAAGCCACACCCCTTAATGGATTGTTGGAGCATTCTGGGAACTGTAGTCAGGAGCCTGGTGAAGTGCAACATGCTTCAACTGTTTGTGATTGAATTTAGGGGTCTGAAGGGCTGTACCTGTGCTCAGATAGACGCTTCAATCTGAAGCGCTCTGTCAAACAGCAGCATCAGTTTTCTGAACTTCTCATCGCCATACTCGAAGCGATGGCCGAAGACCAGATGGCAGATGATGTTGGCAACCGTGTTGTTGACGATGAGGTGAGGGTCGAAGGGCTTACCTCTCAAATAAAAAAGAACATTTTCTGGTATTCTCTCCCATTGGAATAAAAAACCACGTCATGTTGAAATAGCACCTTTAAAGCTCCTCAGCTCTTCTGCGCAGTGAGCAAACTCCTTTAGGATGACGGGTTCCATAGACTTCTTTCCAAATCCAAAGTATCTGAGGGTTGAAAGGGTGAAACGCCTCTGTTCCTTCCAGTTGGTTCCGTTACTGAAAATCACTCCTGACCAGAAACACAAACAGTAAATAAGACGTTTATGACTTCATCAATTTATAGCATCACTCAAACAACACTTTTTAAAGACCCACTCCAATGAAAATTGTGTTTTTAACATGTTCTTTTGGCATTTTTCTGATGAAGAACACGTGTATTGATTTTTTTCATTTTTCTAAGGCAAATCAATTTATAATTTGAGTCCCTCTGAGTTATGTTATGTATTTACATTTTTAATTGTGCTCTTTGTTTTGAAGAAAATTTAGTTTTTATGGCTGACGGCCCGGCGCCCCACAGTTACACCTGTTAGACCCGGCGGCTGTTGGAGACAGGCCGCAGTTGGAAGATGTACGGTATTGTACATTTAAAATGAAAGCGGTTTGTAGTGTAGAAAGTGTGTGTTAGTCTGGGGGCGGTGCTGCGGTGCTGGCATCGCAGACTCTTCCTGGAAGGGTCTGTTCTCACTTTGTGATGTCAGCATACCCTGCCACACCCACAACTATATATATATATATATATATATATATATTTATATGGACACAGTTATTTTTATTCCAATTGAATACAGAAAAGTTTGTACAGTAAAAAGCATTTCAAAATAAAGCGACTTTTGTCTGACTTTTGTTGATATGTGTTTTAAAAAGAGGATGGGGATTAAATGGGCTGTGTGTGGTGCTCGTGTGAGACGAACAATTACACTAAACATGGACCTGATTCTGATCTAGTTCTGATTGAAAGGTTTTGGACTGGAAGCCTAATTCAGATCTACAAATAATGGTTATGCAAAAATTAAAATATATATATATAATTCAGATAATTTATTCCTTTTTTCTGTCTTTTAATAAAAGTCAATACGTGATCACAGTAAAAGGTTTTGGGTGTAATCTCTGTGCTAAGCATCTTCCTGTGTCATCTTAAAGCTAAATCCAAAATATGATAATCCCTGTTTTCAAAATAAAACTCACAGGACAAAGTCAACCTGAATACCACAACCACGGTTTAAACGCAAGTGTCATTCATTGAACTGACACTGATGGAGCAACCAAGTATTTTTATGACTTATTCCATGCACCTTTAAAGCTGTCTGAATGGCTCCATGGTCAGTATTACCGTTTCACTGAAGAAATTTAAAAACCTTCAGAAAAGTCCTGATATGCCATTTTCTATTTTAGCTTTACATTACGTTTATTATTCACAGTTTTTCGTGTTTTAAAAATGTCAATCCTGACACGTATGTTTAACCTAATCTGCAGAAACAAGTTTGTGTCTGTGTGTGTAGCAGTTTACCCAGCCCTTTAGCAATCTCATCCTGCAGAGGGAGGTGTGGGCGGTCGATCACACTGCCCCCCTTTGTTACCAGAGCTTCTTTCAAAGCTTTGTATCCATTTAACACCACAGTCCACTGCTGACCAAACCGCAGGCTGTACAGATCTCCATATTCTGCCGCCAGCTGGAGAACATTTTTGGGAATAAATAAAGGTCTTCATCCCACATTTACAGATGAGAGAAAATGCCAAACAATTGATCTTTTCATAGGTACCTTTAAAAAGCTCTCGTGGGGCCGGTTCAGGTCCACAGTGAATATGTTTCCTACAATGGGAAGAGCTGGAGGTCCTGGAGGGAAGCTGGCAGGCCGATGGTTTTTAATGTAATCTGCAGTGATAATGAAAACTGATATGAAAAGCAGCAGACTTTTCAAATCCCACTCGAGCAACAGTCCAATTGTAGAGGAATACAAATCCATGATTTTGAGCTCCAGATACTTGTTTCCAATACTAATGAGTTCCTGTAAAAAAAAAACAGTTATTTGCTGTGTCAAAGGTAAGATTGGTTCTGTTACTGAGTAATTAGTAATGTTGCAATATGACCCCAATAAGCATATAGCAAACAAAATGTGCTTTAGATTAGTTGTGTGAACGCTGTAAAGCATTCACACTAGTGATCCATTTTTCCTCCGACGTCCATAGCTCTTCATTCCCTTCACCTATTCAGCTCATTCAACTATCAAAATATTGATCTCTTTTAGGAGATTAAAGCTCAAAAGTTTCGACTTTATAACTCTTCAGCTTTTTAAACTATTTAACCACTACTACTTTTTAAACTCTGTTGAAAATGGCGTACGAAATCTTCAAATACCCCTTTTTCAACAAACAACTTTCAGCTCTACAAAACAATAGAACTCAAGCAGACCTTCAGCTAAATAAACCATACAACTTTGAAACTATTCTGCAGACTTTGGGCTCTTGAACTTGTGTTTTTATTTTTAAACTTCTCACAGTTTTTGAGATATTCAGAGTTAAACTCATCATGTCATGTTTGAGTCAGTTTTCAGATATGAATGAAAGTCTATGCGAAATGAACAGCAGTTGGAACCAGGCATCAGAATGGAGGAGAATGGGTCATAAAACGTGGATTCATTTTGCTCAAACTTTGGCATTGTGTCCCTCACAGAAAAAGTTTTTAAACGCAGGCATTTTCCCTGGCTTACAGACAATACAACTTTGAAAACCCTGAGATGGTCATTTCTCATTGACCATAATACATTTTTATAGGAGAATTTTCTTGTCAACTTCTTGTTTTAAATTTGCAAATACTGCTGGATGCCTGGGCCTAAAAACATGAAAATCCCACTAGTTGTGGTCCATCATCTCTTGATCTGCACGGTGTTTTCATTTTTACGCAGAGAACAATGGTTTAAAAGATGTGAGCATTTGTTTAAGCCATGTCAAAACTGTCATTGTCAAAGAGAAAAGGTCATGCCCATCTCCTTCTCATCTTCTGCCTGCTGAAGGAGCCGTTTCCATAGCGACCTCCGAACTCTTTCACACATGCTCTATCCCACAGACACATACACGCTGCAGGTTTGATTCCACAGTTCTTCTGACCCTTTCAAAGACAAACTAATGTTCCTTTTTCACTGTTTGCTTTAGACCAGCTCGATGGCCCTCTGGTAGAGTGTCAAATCCAGGCCGAGTAATGCCAAATATTCCAAAAATGGGAGCCAGGGCCTCCTTGCTTGATACTAAACAAAACATAAAGTAGTTGGATTGGGGGGTAAACCACCATACGGTTCCCGAGGGCAGCTGTGTCGGTAGCTCATTGCTTTCCAAGGGGATGGGGGGGATGCAAACAAAATGAGCATTTACAAAAATAAACCATCAAAAGAAACAAAAAAATAAAAATAAAGCAAATACTCTTCACTGAAAGGAAGAGAGATCTGCATGGGTTAAACATGATATGTAATCTTTCAACTGGATGAATGAGAAGATTCATGGACATACCAGAAAGGAGGCTTCAGATGTTGAACTTTTGATCTTGCTCTTGAAGTTTTATCCATGGTTTGGATTTATTCAACCTCTGCACTGGAACACTGAGGAACGTCAATATTTACAGATGATGCTTTTATCTGTTGAACTAAATTTAACAATCTCTACCAAAGTCTACTTGACATGACATGATCTACTCATAACTGGATGTAACTTCCCGTGCAGGACTATTAGTTGCTTTGAAAACAAAACTTTGGCACATTAAATTGAATGTTTATGCTCATCAAATTATGATCAGATCTGAAAACTGGTAGCCTACTCTGTTTGGAGAAACAATGAGTTATAAATAGGCGAGAGGTGGAACACTAGCTTGTTGCATACACAAAGCTGGACGCCATATTGGATTGGGATTGATGCCGTTTCACTGCTGTGCTACAATTGTACAAACAAAGCTGATAAACAGGGGTGTGACTTTTCACAAATAAATTATTGCTGTTAGCCAATAAAGGAGAACTTCTAGAATACATTTTAGGAAGATTTGAGTGACTTTATTCAGAAGAGTGTAAATTTAGGCTGATCTTGAAGACTATTCAAAGTCAATGGTTGCTTTGAATTTCATTTATATATATACATTTTTTTAATATATATCTTTGTAAAATCGGACCAAAATTAGCATTTTATGCACATTTTACTGTGTCTGCCCTGTCTCACTGTTTTTGCACCTGTCCAATATGGTGTCACTCTTTATGTATTTTGGAGATTGGTAAAAGGCCTGCGTGCCATCTCCAGCAACTCATTGTGGAGAAGCATAAGGAATATTTGCTGCCAGAATTTTGTTAGGGTGAAGGGGAAAGTGGTTTATTTTGACTTCAAAATAGAAACGCCTTGGTAGCTTGTAAAGCTGTGTTGAATGCAGAACAAGATCATCTTGAGAAACATGTTAAGGTTTTTTCCCGTATGTGACGTTTATTTAATGTATTTTTCTTTTACTGGTTGTTTAATGAATATGAAAAATATAACTAATTGTGTTAATTAAAAATGATAAAATTTGTTAAATGAGGCTTTTGTTGTGAAAGGGGTCTACCCGGAAAATCTTAGCCTTCTTTACCGGAACTTGCAAGCTTGCTATCTCCCGGCTTCGATGACCTATGGTGTCCTCCAACAGCTCAGTCACTAATAACCATCAAGAAACACCGACATTATGGTCTATGAAGAGAAAATGATTATGAACGGGGAACCTGAAGACGTAAGCAGTTTATGGAACTCTAAATCAAACATAGTGTCTGATTTTCTTTGCGATTATATTAGCTCAGGCTAATAGTTTTTGGCTAACAATGCTACATCATCACTTAGCTAGTCATTGAAGAACATTCACGCTCGTTTTTCCTTTCAGAATTTTAACAGAGTCGTGTCAATACATTTAGGGGGAACGTAGTCAGATTTCCATCATGTTTGGATATTAACTGTTATTGTACAGAAACAGTCATGGTCGTTACAAGATGTTTGCTCGTGTCGGTTTCAGGAGGAAGAAGAGGAGGAGGAAGAGGAGGAAATGGTGGTATGTTGGTTGCTCTCCTTTAGCAGAATGAAGGAATGTTTTAAAAATGTGGTGGATCTTTGTTGTGTTTTCTGAACTGATGCATTATTTGCAGATTTAATTGTCTGTTGTGGTTTCCTTTATGATCCAGAAAGACAGGATGAAAATAAAATATATTTTCTCTTAAACAGTCATTAAGTTCTTTTTTGTATTCCTTTATTTATTGTTTTTGCTACATTTTTGTTTAATATACAATACATATACGTATTTAAAATTACACTTAAAGTTGAAGTCCCATTAGCTGTCATGCTCCTAGATATGTGAAATGTGTTCTCCACATTTGATCCATCCCCTGGAGGAGCTGCAGAAACGTCTGCACTCAAGAACCATTTGGTGCTTTCCTCTGGGTCCGTGTGGCCAAGAAAAAGTTTCTCCTCTCCTATATCTCCTATGACATCCATCTTCAGAAGTGAAGACTTTAGCAAACCCTCTGGCAGTACTCCGTTTTTAACTGTAAACATGCCTAGTTGGGGTTGCAGTTTCGTAGTTTAGTAAGCCTGTCTTAAAGAATTTGTATATTCTGGAAATTCAGCTTTATGAAACAACTAATTGATGCAGTAAACACAAATAAAATGTATTTGTTTATATGCATTTCCTCACACTTCTACATGGGGAACAAAGTTGGGCAGTGAAAATAGAGAAAGAACATGTTTTACTCAATTCAAAACCAGTCTTAGAGAGTTCACTTTGAAAATTTGATGCATGTGGTTTCCAATACAAATGTTCATCTAAACTCCAGTAAAATGGATGCAAGTCTTTCAAACTGTAAACATGTGGTTTTGTTCTTTGTTCCAGGATCCAATTGAAACAGTGCGACAGAAGTGTGAGGTGTCAGAGCACTGCGTCCGCGCTCAGGAGCATTTGGAGCAATGTGAAACCAGAGTCGGCTCTCGCTCTTCAACAGAGGAGGATTGCACAGAGGAGCTGTTTGACTTCCTACATGCCCGAGACCATTGTGTACGTTTCATTAATAATAATATTTAGTAGGAGTGTAACGGATCACAAAATCCACAGTTTGGATCGTGTCACAATTGTAGAGTTGGGGTTCGGATCAGTAAAATGGAAAACAAAAAACAAAATAAAAGCTTACAATTTGTTTTTCAAAGCTTCAAAGACACCAAAATGGACATGTGAAGTAACAGAGCTGGAACAAGGCTGGTGGGACTTGCACCACTAGGACTTTACACATCGTTCCTCTACCTGTTGTAGGAAGCAGGCGAGCGCTAGTCAACAGTAAAGAAGAATTCTCTCCCTGCTGTCACCTGTGTTACGATGCTGGTCCAGTGTGGATGTCACCTGTTAACTGCAGGTTCATGAAGTTGTTGGAGGCTGAAGATGGCGTCAGGATTTTTTAGCCTCCTACTTTAACTTTGCCTCAAAAGTTTAGGGAAACTGTTAGCTAAAAAATAATCAGACGCCAACTTCAGCCCCATGCAGGCCGGTCCATGAAGATAACATTTAACTGGTCTGTGGCCTGAAAAAGGTTGGAGACCACTGATCTAGCGCACAATATTTCAGCTTTTTAGGATTAGCAAACTCATTGAAAAGCTAAAATTATAGATTTAATTGTTACTCCTATCGTGTATCAGCTTCAAATTTGCAAAGATAGTAAAATTGCTCAGTTTTATCTGTTTTGCTAAAAAAATTGTTTTGTTTTTCTGTAGGTGGCTCACAAACTGTTTCATTCTGTCAAATAAAGCCTGGTGACATGAGGACCAGACGCTGCGAAAATGCTTCATATACTGTCCTGTCCTGGTATAATTCGTCCATTTGTGGATCTCAAGTTTGTTGTTGCTTTGAAATGTATGCCTTGTCTTCTCCTGTGAAGAGGTACTTATTAACAATGTAAATACTTTCAAATAAATGTCATTGAATTGGCTCGAGAAACAACTTCAGTCTCTTTTTTTCCCCCCATATATTTACTATAACTTCCAAAGAGCCCTGCTAATATTTGAGCTATCCTTCTATACAAGTAGCAGGGCCCCAGGTTAGCAGAACTACTGTGGCAAAATAACCCAAAACGTGATGTCCAGGAATCTGGGCTCCAGGTCTTAAGAGGTTAATTGTAATGTCCAGTCAAAACTTTTTAATTCCACCAAAAACTTCAATTCCCAGAGGTGTCATTGGAAAGCCAAAATATCCTCTGCAGAGACCAAAAGGAGTTAATTCAGTCGTATGCAGTGATTGGAGATATTCAAGTCTAGAAATGTCCTCTACAGAGGACACATTGCTGCTAGTCAGGAGGTTTGGTATTTTTTTATACACTTATGTGATACAGATGAGAGATGACTTGGCATATTTTCAGCTTCACAAATCATTTTTTTGTTGTTTCTGATCATTAGTGACATGTATTTTGAATCCTGATCTTAAGGCCTCCTGTTTATGAAGAAAAAAATCAAACTTTAAAACTGAATTTTGTACCTAAAACCAAGATGGCAACAAGCGATGCTACAAAATGTTGACCCAATTTATACAATAATATTCTGTTTTTGAAATGTTAAGACAATTTTCTTATTTTCAAACTAATCAATAATTTAAGATGCATAATACAACCACGTTGGGTGCGGGACGTTTCATGTGGACTAAATGTTATTAAAAATAAATGCATTGGTATAAATAAATCCATTAAATAAGACAGATTCAAAGATTTTATTTTATGAAGCCACAAAACCAGAGAAATTTACAGCATTTTTTGTGAGTTGTCTCAGTGGATTTGAGCAAACAGCGACCCTGTCATTCAAACCTCCCACTGCGCATGTCCTTTAGCACCGATAAATGATTAGCTGAAGCTAGTCGGTTCGGTTGGTTGCTTTGAACCAAATTATCGGTGGATTTGGGCTGACCACGTCCCCCGCGGGTTCATAAAGCTGCAGGTGACGGACCTGGATCTGGAAGCAGAACCGTGCAACACATGGACCCGCTCCTGCAGGGACTGAAGCTGGACAACCGGACGGCGGTCCAGCTGGCGGCGGCCGCCTGCGGGGCGGGAGTGGTGGCGGTGCTGCTGCGGTCCGTCAGCCGCCGCCGGGCCGCGAGGGACAAGATCCAGAGAGCCCGAACCCGGAGGACCGAGAGCCTGCAGCGGGCGGAACAGGAGGTGCTGCGGTACCGGCGGGCGGTAAGGATCCGCGTCAACTTCCGGTCAAACGAACGGGGTTCGGACGAGTTCATGTCAGAACCGCACGGGAACTGATCAATAAACCAATCGAAGTTGAATCCGGATTATGCAATCTGGGATTTTTAATCTGTTGACTCTGTTTTACCAGGAAAAACTACAGACGTTAGAACTGTGTCATAAACAATGTAAAGAGTTATTAATGCAGTAAAAGGTCATGTTAGTCTAAAGTTTGCTTTATCCTTTCCTACTATATATGTGTAAGAAAGAGGATTAAAACCACTGAGGGGAAAAGTGTGAATAGAAAACTTTTATTCTTTAAAGAATTTAGTGTTTTTGACTTTAATCTCAGAATTCATTTTTTCTCACTGTTTTTACATCAGTCTTAGATTTGAAACTAAAACTGAATTGTGAGATTAAATTGAACATTCTTTCTTTTTCTCTGAATTCTGAGAACCATTTCTAAAAAGAATCTGTGATCAACATCTGAATTCATTCAGAAAACAAAACAAACAAAAAACCTGTCAGAATTTCTCATTGTCTTTTATTTTTAACTTTATTTGTAACAACAAACTTGGAGACAAACGTTTACTCTTTTTGTTGACTTCAGTGCTTTAAGTGGACAACAAGAAGTGGCCGTACTCTCTTTCATGGAAGTGGAAACATGAAATGCAGAGAATCTTGAATATAAAATTTGATTTAAAAAAAAAAACGTCTTTTTTCTATTGATCATAATATGTAATAAGAAGGAGGGAGCTCAGGTCAAGTCTAGGAATAAATGTGGTCACACATCAACTGTGTTCATAATATTATTTTAAATGGGTTTACAATTACAACATTGATTTGACTTTGATTTAATCATAAGCAACAACAGTGTAACAAGACGTTTAAAATGTTCTTGAAGTGATGCTGTAAGTAAATCAAATCATCAAAAGAATGTTAAAATATGCATAATAAATGATATAACTTAAAAACTGTTTACTTAAAAATCATGTTTTTTAATGTTTAAATGTTTTGTAGTCATCCAAGATGTGTTGCCTAAGTGGGTGCCTTGCACCCCCCCCCCCCCCCCCCCTTCTCATGATATTTTCCTGATGATTGACATGTGATGTTGGAGCAAAAAACTAACTAGCATACACCGCACACGCGCTGCGTCCGCCTGTGTCGTCTCAAACACGCCTAATGTATCGTAGCGATGGTCACATTGGGCCTGCTGTCAGATCTGGCAGGGAAAGGAATTGTGGGATACCATTCATTTTACTTGTCTGGGTGGATTGGGGTTTAAATGTGTGTTTTTGTCTTTGTTTTTTATGTCTGTTTGGCCCTTAAGTATTTTATCCTGTTCTGTTTATTTCTGTCTGCACCAGGAATGAGAGGGAGGAAGAGGAGGATGACCGCCTGGTGTTGAAAAACTTTGTGTTTAAACGCGTACACCAGCTTATTGTTATAGGGAGACATATCAATGGTTGATACCTTTTCTGTAAACTAGTGGATGTAGAATACCATTATATATGGGATTTATGGCTCTTTTCAGGGATACAAATCTTTTGGATCAGTTCATTTCAAAGCTCTAAAGACTGGCTCTTTTGGCTCTTTTTGTATTTATTCACTTTAAAAAGCCGTCCTGGAGTTTATTCATTTTATCCTTGAAATAATCACATTGAGGATTGATGGGCTGAGATCTGCATCAGAATCATTCAAATTCCGATTTCCCACCAATAACTGAGTTTGAATTGTTTTTTGAAATCTCAATTACAGCTTCATTTGACATGTGTGGACGAGATGTTAAAGTCTGATATGGATTCATTGTAAATATTTCTCTGCCAGCATATCAGCACGTATATGCATAGAGAGTGTGTGTGTACTTGGAATGATGTAATTAATGGAACAGCTAAACTAGGGCTCTGAAACCTCTAAAAAAACATTTGGTCCAGTTTCTTATTGACAAAATCAAGCAAGAGCCGAAAAATCTCTCTACACTTTTTATAAAAACACACTTCTCTTGGGGCCATTAATTTATAACATGTACCGTTTAAATATTTACAATAATTAAACTATAACAGTGTTAATCTGACAGCAGCACATCCAAGTTCCTTTAAAGATAAAATTCTGTGTAAAAAAATCCTCTTAAAGCAGTGAATATACTTCTACTTCCACTCTCTCATTTGCTTTGCTTTGCACTTTGCTTCTGAACAGAAACTATAGGTTTGCTGTGCAGCAGAAGATAAGAACATGAGCTTTAAACTTATTTGAATAATAAACAGTTCTGACAACAGATGTCATCATTTTACTCAGTATTCTGACTTGTGTGCATGTTGGAGGATTGGTAAAACACAAAAGATTTCTTAATTTAGTGTCATGTCAGGAGTGTTTAAAACAAGTTTATTTGATCATTATAAGATCATCTCATTAAAAAAATAAACCTAAATGACAAAATGTAACAAACAAACTCATTATTGATCCACAATAAGAAACAAATCAGCTTCTGTGAAGCTCCAAACAAAAGCTTCTGGTGAAACATTTTAATAAAGAACATTTTTATATAAACAGAAAAACTCATAACTGCAACTCCTCCCCCTGCTCGCTCAGGCTCCGCCCCCTCCCCTCAGTGCAGAGACTCTCTCTCCTCTTCTCTTATTCATGGAGGTTCTCCCGTAAATCGGGGTTCACAACTCCTGTGATATCTGCATCTGAAGTTAAAGGAAGAACTTGTTTGAGCTTTTATGGGAATGTGTAAAACTGAGGGGAGGAAGGAAAAAAATGAATGTTACATCTCTAGTGCACTGAGTACCAGTACCTACACCAGCAGTACCGGTACCTGCACCGGCAGTACCGGTACCTGCACCGGCAGTACCGGTACCTACACCGGCAGTACTTTCTGCGTGAAGAAGTGGCGGTACTCTGAAGAACTATTGTTAGAAGTCCCGGTACTGAGTACGGGAGAGTACCGGCCCACTTAAAGCACTGGTTGACTTCAAAGAAGCTTTAAAGGGTTTTTAGAAGATCTGTGTGATAACAAATGTCGAGGCATTTTTAAAATATTAAACTCTACTGAGTTTTTCGTTGATTTTCAGGGATAATATTTTTTTAGGATGATATTAGTGATGATGTAGAGGCCATCTTTTTTCCTTTTAGACACATTCTGTTATTTTTTATTGATTTTGAAGAAGACGAAGCTTCTCAGGAGCCGTTATTTTCAATCATGTGACATTTTTTTGTGTTTCTGTCCACGATGGCGCAGCATCCATCCTCCGACTCTGCAGTGATCTCCTCGTCTTCTCTGTCCAAGCTGACAGATCATCTGCATGAAGGCTCGCTGACTGCGGAGGAAGTCTTTTACTTCTACATGGAAAAGGTCTACAAACACTTGCACTATAAAGATACGTTTTATGATGATCTTTGTTTTGTTTTTGTGTAACTCTTATTTGTGACGTAAATCCTTTTTTGTCTACTAATTCAATCTAATTTCTTAGAAAGGAAGCCTTTAATGCCAGCATTACCTGATTTCTGTTTAACAGAGAGAGCTGCTGGATCATAAAACCCCTCATAATCTTTAATCTGAATAATCTGGTTTCAGAAAAGTCTTTCTTTTCTAATGTTTTTAGGACGTGTGTGTTTTATGTCCACAGACTCTGGCTGCACACAAGAAGCTGAACTGCTGCACTGAAATCCTGCTGGAGAGCTTTGACCAGCTGAAAACTCTGGACTCCAACAAGAATGGTCTCCTGTATGGAGTTCCCGTCAGCATTAAGGAGAATCTAGAATATAAGGTGGTTCACAGATGACATTTACACCGGCTGACCTCTGATATTCATCTACGTTCCTGATAAAGCATTGGCTCAGATCCTGGACATGCTTCTACTGATCCCTGTTCTTCTTCCTTTGATTGCCTTCAAACCAAGAATCACGACTCTTCCTGTGGGGTAATTGTTAATCTGGACCAACCAGCCAAGAAGCACAGTGTCATTGTTGAAGTTCTGAGGAGACAAGGAGCCATCCCCTTTGTGAAGACCAACCTTCCCCAAGCTCTCTTGAAGTAACTGAAGCAGAAACTTCATGAAACAATCATGTTTCTGCTCCATAGGATGGTTTGAAAGTGTGTTTGTGTCTTCATCACAGCTATGACTGCAGTAACCCCATCTATGGCCAGACGTTGAACCCTCATCATCTCCAGAAGACCAGTGGAGGCTCCTCCGGTGGGGAGGGGGCTCTCATTGGTGCAGGGGGCTCACTCCTTGGTATCGGCAGCGACATTGGGGGCAGTATCCGTATTCCCGCTTCATTCTGCGGCATCTGTGGCTTTAAGCCAACAGCGGGTCGGCTGAGGTGTGTCTGTGGTTTTATGGAAAGTTACGACATGTTCTTCTTGATTTTATGAGTGCATCTTTTAATGTCACGGTCAGTTCACAGGGTTTAGTTCCCATTTACCGAGGGCAAAAGTCTGGTGAGTAGTCATAAATGTGTTTGACGAGCATCCTTTAGTGCGTGCAGCGGCTGATTTGCTGTGTTCTGGTTTAGTGCTGTCCTCTCCTGGACCCATGGCGAGAGACGTGGACAGCCTGGCTCTGTGCATGCGGGCTCTCCTCTGCAATCACATGTTTTCTCTGGATCCCACGGTGCCACCGTTGCCCTTTAATGATCAGGTTCATGCTTTACTCTTAGTTCATTTCTGTTCCCGCTGAAAGCTTTTATTTTTTAGGTTCAGTTTAATGAATCCCAACAGTTACAAAGTTATAAAAAATGTGGGATCGAAATGATAAATGCTAAAGAACCACTGCAGAGAATCAGTTCAGAGTCTGTGTTGTTCTTGTTTGTAGCACAACAAACAAATCAATACATTAAAATTACAAAACAGAAAAGATTAGAAGTAGATCTTTTAAAAACAGTTCTGTAAATCATAGCATAAACTTTATATACTTTTTACAATATTGTACAAATAATAAGGCAAAATAAAAATTTCTACTTATTCTGACAAAGCAACAAAAGATAAAATAAAGCCCTAACTGAGCAAAAACATGTTATTTATCAAATAGTTTTCATAATCAATTAAAGTAATACGTGTTTAAAAAGTCAGTTCATGGCATAGGATTTGATGTTTAAGTTGATGATCAGTTGGAATGATTTCTGTTTCTGCAAAAACAAAATCAAATCAATCAAACTCTATGAGTTATTCATTCTATTCCTGTTGTGTCTGTACTGTATTTATTTATGATTAGGAGCAATTATAATGGAATTGACTTTGATTTATTTTTGAATGAATTCACATCTCCAATAGATTTGATTTATTTATGAATTTTAGTTTTTACCGTCTTCATTTACATTTTTTCATAAATTGCTTGAAATAAACCATTCAGTCAATATTTCTGACTTTCAGGTTATGTTAAAACTATTTCAGACTAGATACTCAAAAGAGTTCCCTGGAATATTCAGGAAAACCTTCGAATTATCCAAAACTGTTTAACTATTAAACGCGTTTGTTTTTCTGGGAGAAACTTGATGCGTAAAAGTAACTTCTCGACCAAACCAAAGGCTTCTTCAGACCAGTGGGAACAGGTCTGACCATCTGTTCCAAAACTCAACTTCAGTTTAAACACTTCACAGCAGCTGCCAAGCATGGCGGTGGAAGTATGATCATATGTAGCTGTTTTTTGCTATCAAGGAGCCAGAACCAACAGTCCAAAGTGAGCCTGTTTGTGCTTTAGCTTAAGGGCAGTGGTTAAAAAGCAGTTGTGTCTGAACAGCTTTTGGAAGCATTAAAGTCCCAAAATGCTTTGCTTTATCCGGTGTGTAGATCTACCAGAGCTCCAGACGCCTGAAGATTGGATTCCTGGAAAACGACGGCTTCACTGAAGGTTCTCCTGCCATGGTCCGCAGCGTCAGAGAGGTGAAGGCTCTTCTGGAGCAGGCGGGCCACACGGTGAGAAACCTCCACCCACGTCTCTGTCTGAACATGAAATACATGAAAGGATGTTTAAACGCTCTTGGTCCTGCAGCTGGTGCCCTTCTGCCCCCCCAGGATCAGTCAGGTAATGACTGAGCTGCTGCTGAAGGGCATATTCGCAGATGGAGCCACCAGTATGCTACGAAAACTGTGAGTTTCTTCTCTCAGGATGATTCAAACAAACAAGAACTTTTGAAAGGACAGAGCTCTGACTGGTGATTTCCTGTCTTTGTTCAACGAGTAAAACCGACTTTTCCAAACGTTTCCTTAGATTGAACTTTTTATAGAGACTCAGGTTACTGTTGAATCCTCTGTAAAGAAAACACAGGCAGTAAAGTCAGTTCAAACATTAAACTGAGCAAAGATGATCGTGTCTGTGAAGAGCAAAGAGAGCACTCCTGCTATTGATAAATAAAAAAACATCTTCATGTATTTCTGTAATTAAAAATAGAAGCTCACACAGACTCACAGTTTTAAGTATTTATTCTGTAAATGTTTAGAATTATAATTCTCAAATACTGAAACCCTGAGGACTGAAGGTGTCAGTGTTTATCAACCAATGAGATGGTCAGGCGTGTGGTGGGATGTTCTTCGCCTCACTGATCTGAAGACATTTCCCATGCAGACTTCAGTTGGGTTACGTTTAAAAAGAAACAGAATGAAGTGACCCAACAAACAAAACAACGTTCAAACATTTGTTTTTTCTCCCAAAATAAATCAAACCTTTTTTTTAAGTTACATTTTTGATTTAGACAAAAAAAAAACCTCCTCGTGTTCACTTTTTTCTCTGTTTTAGACATGAAAACCATGATGTTTTTTTATTTATTTTTTGTGAGGTTACATTAGCATTACAATAAACCGGAGGGAGAGACAACTGCTTTAACCTTTAGGTGAAAATTCTTCTTGAAAACTGTCTCATCTTTTAATAAAAACAGCTGCAACTTCAAACTTTTCCAAAAAACCGCAGAGAAGATCCCGGAGGGACTGGAAGGTCGACGATCTCGCTGTTTTTACGTGTTTGGTTGCTGGTGTTCTTTGTGGACCTTGGACAGCCTGGAGATACAGCCAATCAGGACCCAGAACGCATTGCGCTTTAAAAAGACAAAAAGGAAAAAGCATGCAACTGTGAACGGTGAAGCGCTGTTACAGTGAAGGACCTCCGTCCTGAAGAAGACTCACATGAAGACTAAACAGTCTTTTCTGATCGTTCACATTCATCCTCAGTTTGAAACCTGGGTCTGTTTGGATGAACGCAGAGTTCAAATGTTTTTAGACCAACGAGGTGAAATGAAGTCATTTCCTGACCCTCCTGTTCTGTTAATGTGATCCCACCTGACCCAAACCCCACTGCGGCATCGGACCCGACCGGACTGCAGGATTTCCACAGCCTGCAGAAGTGCAGCAATCTGCTCGTGTGTGTGCACCGCGCAGCATTTCTGCTGCACACTGCAAAAAGACAAGAAAAAATGTCTGATTTACTATAAAATAAATGAATATAAAATAATCTTAAGAAACTGCAAAATAATCTAAGTTTAAAGAATTCGGGATCAAATCCGGTTGAATGTCTCTGGACATGCTTTTTTCATCTGGGCTTTTTGATGATGTTCAAATCCTTCACACTCATGAAGTTTCATGAACTTTAAATCAAAATATTCAAAATTCAAATGAATGACGGCAGACACGTTTGTTAAGATCCAAAAAAACAGACAAGGTTTATGTCTGAAGCAAAGGAACTTTTTGATGGTATTCAGATCTCCTCCTGTATTTTCTTTCTTCTTATTTCATGTTGAGTCTTCTATCAGACCTCCTCTCCGGCAGCTTGAATCTCATCTCATTCGTTTTCTCCAATACTGTTGGCATTTCTCCTCTGAAAAGGTCCAAACCATCTTCATCTCTGAAACACATCACTTCTTATGTCTGATGTGTCTTTGCTTCCAGAGAGAACCTCAGTATCCTCCTCTCTGTCCATCCCTGTAGATTCTCTTCTGCTGCTGCTCTCCACAGCTGCTAACGTTCTGGTTTCCGTTCATCAGACAGGTGAGGGGTTCGCGCTGAGCTCCTCCATCAGACCTCTGCCGCACAGCTCCCTTTCATGCCAAACTCCTCTCAAGCCTCTTGTCCTACATTTCCATGTCTTTCAGGGAGGGGGGCCCCATTGACCCCTGCCTCGCCCCACAGGCTCGTCTGTACAGCCTCCCCAAGTGGCTGAAGAAGACCATGTCCTTCCTCTTCAAACCTTTCGTGAGTTTTCTCTCTAGGCGTCAGCCGTTGTGTTGTTGGTGTCTCAAAAACCTGCTGGTGTTCTTCCTTCTGCAGACTCCTCGTCTTCCTGTTGTGCTCAGAGTTCTCTGTGGGTTCAGGTGAGATCCGGTTGATCTTCTGAAATTCAGTCCCACAGAGGAACCAAACTTCTGATTGGAACTGTTCTCTAGTTGCATTTCAGATCTGTGGGAGCATCATGCTGCCATTGAGGTGCTGTCACTGTCCAGAAACATCTGCCTCTATGAAGCACAAAGACTTCAAAAACCTTTCTCCATAACAGGACTACATCTCTGAGACCATCGCTGCTTGGAAGAAATCCAACCTGGACGTGCTGCTGTGCCCCGTGCTTGGACCAGCCTTCAACTTCAATTACTGTGGAAAGTTTACAAGTATGTCAGCGGAGGGAAAATAAAAGAAAATGTTTGAGTTTTCTTGGTCTAAACTCTTGTTGACTTTTGCATCACTTTACCGGACTGACCAGACTTTTTCCTCCCAAGGTGGAATCAGTTACACCATGGTCTACAATCTCCTCAACTTCCCTGCCGGCGTGGTCCCCGTTTCCAGAGTGACGGCAGAGGATGACGGGAACCTTAACCACTACAAAGGGAACTTCCAGGACTATCTGGACAAGCTCCTCCCACAGGTGACACGAGGACGCACACAAGAACATCAGGAAACACGGCCTTCATAAACAACAGCCATTCTGTGACCTCGACAGTTTCTTTTGGTCAAAGTTATAACAATAGTGTCTTAGCTTCAAGAATACACAATTCAAAATGATTAAACAAAAGATTCAGATCAGACACGAGTCTTTGGATGCTGATGCTGTGAGGGAAGGATAACTGAGTGAAGCCTGATCTGATAAGCTCTCATTATCAGACGCACACATGTCAAAGGACCTGTTTCTAGTGGATAGTCGGGTTTTCTTCTGCCCACAGAAAAATGCTGGGAGTCCTGATCAATGAAAGCAGCTACACTCCAGGCACAATCTGTCTGTCACGCTACATTCACACCGGAAACGGGCGTTCAAACGACCTCTTTCCATCAAACGTCTGTGCGTCTCAGGATTCCGTGTTCAAAACTCTCACCTTCACGTGTGGCTATACAGGTTTTAAGTCCATTTTTGGACTCTACATGCAAAACGCACAATCATTGAACATGTGCTGGACGTGAAACCAGCTGAACTTTGACCAATCAGGGACTCCGATTTGATAGTGACCTATGGGTAGCGTCCTTTACAAAACACGGAAGTCCCACCTGTTTGAAAAATGATCATAAAGGTAGAAATCCATCATTCCAGTTTGTGTATGGATGGAATCTTTCAGGTATCAGAATAGAGCTGTGAAAGGAAAAACCTGGAGCGAGATCCACCAGATCCACCGCTTTAACATTTCATACCAACTGTAGGTACACGCACTAGTGTCGGGTAGAACAGTCCGGTGTGAACACTGTATGCTAAAAGCGTGTGAAAGAAACCCATGTTCCGCATGTTCTTGAACACGCCACACATCCCTGGTGTGTAAGCAGCACCAGATAACTAAAACACATCAACTGTCCATGTCTACGGCATCTCATTCTGTTACTATATTAGACCTCTACCAATAGTGTTCGGAAAATATCGGCATTTAGAGGTCTACTACACGTCTACTTCTAGCTGTCTAATCTTTGGGTATTTTAGATATCTTTAAGAGCATGTATTTACTAAATATAAAATAAACACTGTATAACAACAACCCAACATACAGTGTGGATGGAAAGTTTGGGCCGCCTAGGTAAAATGTTATATTATTGTGCATAAAGATCAAAGGAAAGATTGAAAAAAATCTCTTAAAGACATCAGATCACAGATGAGACGTTCTTTTAAAATGAAAAAAAAAGTTTTATTTCCATCATTTACCCTTTCAAAATAAGAGAAAACAAAATAATGGCGTGTGCAAAAGTTTCTTCTTCTTTTGAAATATTTTAGCCCTGAGTTATCTTCAACCCTTTTGGCAGTGATGTCACATTTTCAGCACGTTTTCTGGCTGCAGATGTGTTGGGTTCTCGACGCTCCTGCAGAACTTCCTGGTTTGGCCAGCAGGTGGCAGCAGACTTGTTTGTGTCAGCTGCTGAGTGACAGGAGTGTGTCTGCTCTGTTCAGGCGGTGAGGGGGGCCCAGGGCCTCCCCGTGGGGGTTCAGTGCGTGGCGCTCCCGTGGCAGGATGAACTCTGTCTGCGCTTCATGAAGGAGGTGGAGCAGCTGGTGAAGCAGAGCAGAAAGTAGCCGTCCTGGAGGTGGGAGGGACCGCTTTAATAAAACACTGATTAACTGAAATAAAAATGTCTTTAATTTGTTCTTTTTTTTTAATAGGAAGACGTGTGACTTCTATTTGACATTTATTCTTAAAGTTTTAACTGATTCGTTCATGTTTGATTCTTTTATAACGATGATTAGACATGTTTTTAATATGTTACGTGAACAAAATGTCTTATTTTGATGTTTTTAAATTAGAATCTTCCTGACCAGCAGCGATGCAGAAGTGTCCTCTGTAGAGGACACTTCTAAACCCGATTCTCCTCCAACCACTGCATCCGACTGACTGCATGAACTCCTTTAATCATCAGAGGACATTTGGGGGTTTTGGTTATGCCAAACATGAGGGGTGGTGTTCTGGGAATTGTTGTTGACTGTGGTAATCAGGAATTTAATCAAATGGAATTGTTGTTTATGTAGACCAGAGCAGAACAAGCAAAATAACAAAGAATACACTTCTATGAATTTTGTACACCTTTTAGCTGCCATTAAAGATTGGATTTCTGCAGAACAGTTGCTGCTTCGGTTCTTTATCTGCGGTCCTATAATGTTCTTATTTTTTCTGAACATTTCCAGTTGTTTCAATGACTCCTTGCATCTTGAACTCCGATGGAGGTTTCCTGACCTCCTCCACCCTTTCTCCATCACATCGTTTTCATTCCTTTTACAGGGACCGTTGCATCGACGCCAGAGCAGGAAACAGAGAAGAGATCAAGGCGGTTAATGACACATGGCGCCTCCATCTGCGCACAGGCGCACCGTGTTGTCGTATTGTGATCACCCCGTGCTTTTGTAAATATGTGTTTCTGTTTGCTTTACATAAATTTACATGCATCTGGAACGCTCCTGCAATGAGAAACCATTAGAGACGACGTTCACTTTTCCCATCACAGCCTGATCTTTCTGCCGCCGTCCAGCGGAATGGGAATATTCCGGAGCACGCCGCGGAAGAAGGAGGTCACATTAGCGGAGCTGGAATTGAGAGCTGGTTCTTCGCATTATCTGCAGCACAGAGAGACTGCGGCTCTGGCTGTGCCACTCAGTTAGGGAGCATTAAGCCTTAAGAGGCAATGAAGACACTCAGGTCTTCAGAGCCAATCTGACATTGTTCATGAACTCCTCAGGATTTCAGACAGAATTTATGACGCGCGCACACGTCCTCCGCCTCGCACGCCGTCGATAAACACGTGAACAATTTATTTGAAACTTCTGTTAATTCAGAACTTTCAAGTCAAATTATTTGCCTTGTTGTATTATATTTAGAAAACTGTGAAATGGTTTTTTGGTAAACGGTTGCAGGTGATGTAGTGGACTGCGGTGCGTTTGAGGACTGACAAGGAAAAATGAACCTTTGTTTTTCACATTTATGTTAAAAGGGGGAAGAATCCTATATTTAGACAAAGTTGATTCGGAACACCAGGAAAGAGGGAAAAATCTTGTTTTTCTGCAAAAGTGACACAAAATTTGCTTTTCTGTTCTGTTTCTTTACTTGAAACGGATCTGTTTTAAACAGTCCTGGAAAAAAAGAATGTCGAAGTTTCAATGATGATGTATTTTTAAATGAACTACAGATGAGTACAAACATTTTCAGCATTTTGATTAACAAATCACAAACAACTGATGTTTTCCAGATGAACAGTGTTTTTAAAGTGACTGTGTCTCCTGGTAATATTTGTAGTTCAAATCTTATACAGCTGTAGGTTTGGGAAAGTAGGGATTTTGTGGAAAAACCAGGAGAAGCTAAACCCTGTTAGGTTTCACAATAAGACAATAATCATATTTTATTTGATTAAATTAAATTTTGATTTTCAAACTGATGTGGTCATTTCTCTAAATTGGTGATTTCAATAAAGTACATAAAACCTTACACTAAAGTCTAACCTCCTAAAATCTAAAACTCCCAGTCCCTCTTTGGGATGTTTATCTGCTGATTCTTTGAATGTAAATAGATCTTCAGATGGACATTTGCATTTTTAACCAAAATCTTCTATGTCAAACTCACATCACATCTATGAGAAACGGTGATGCAGTTCATGAAGTCAGAACAGGAGCTGTGAGGAAAGTGGTGCAGTTTGGAGCCGCCTGACCCTCTGTCCATCCCAGAGGTTGCAGGGTTGCTGGAGCCTATCCCAGACACTGTTGGGTGAAGGTGGGGTTCAACTTGGACAGGTGTCACCTGACCAGCAGTCGTAAAGTGCATTGAAGTCATTTTTTAAACTTTATTCACATCATTTACACCCCCCCCCCAAAAAAAGAAAAACAAAACTAGTAAAAAAAACAACAAAAATATTATATATAACAAATGTAAAAATAACTTTATGTTATTTTGTAAATCTGAGACAAATAATAGATCTTTTTTGAGCAATTCATTCAAAGAAATGTTGAGTTTTATTGTTAAATTTAGTTTAATAAATTCATTATTTTCTTAATAAAATCATAAGGTTTATCAGATAGAACTGTGAAGACAGCTTATTATCCTAAATAATAAAACCAAAAAGAATGTTGAAGTCCGGAAGAAATGGGGATTGATTTTAGTTATGACAGGATTGTGTCCCAAACTAGTTTAGTGCGCTTACAGGTCCAAAATATGTGTATTCAGGTTTCTTCAGATTGTTTCCAGAATGTACAGTTTTTATTAAGATCTTTCTTCAACCTTTGCATGTACTGATTGGTTGGTAAGATTTTAAAAGAAACCTCTTTGACTTTGTAATTCAAGAGACATTTGTTTTGTAGAAGTCCAAAAAGATTCAGTTTGAGCTCCTGCTGGAACAATCTTCTGATGGGTTTACTTTGATTTTTTTTTATTGCAGGAAAGCAGATTTTCCAACAGTTGTGTCCGTGACTTGAAGCTGCTGCTGGTGGTCAGATGCAGCTGTTCCCTTTGACAGAAAAATGAGATGCAGAGGAACAGCATCAAAGATGACAGAAGAGTCCTTCACAGAGACGGGGTCTTACTGTTGGATGGACTTGTACAGGTGTAGAGCTGTTAGTTCAGCAACTGACTGACTAATGTTATTGTGAACCCACTGCTGTATGAAGATAGTTTTATTCTTATAAAGAATACATGTTAAACTTTTCAAGAGAACAGTCATTTACATTGTTTGTGTTCGGTTCGGTGGTGAAGCACCAGAGGACTGCAGGGATGAATCCAGCATGTGGTGCGTTCAGGAACAGCTCTGAAACGAGATTTACCCCCTTACGGCGTTGCTGTTTGAGGATCCAAAACTTTCAGCCGGTCACAGAGTTGGTAAAGTGCCGTTTGTGACGGCAGGAGCCTCCAGCCACGCCAGTGGGCTGAGCTATTCTTCTGCTGCAACGTCTCATTGAGAAGAGCAGAAAATACCTCATTTACAGGAACCTGAGGCCATCAGATCAGGTACTTCAAAAACCATCTAAACACACTCAGACTCTTCCTGTGTGCCAACAAACAAAACACCTTCATATCACCACAACTAAACTCGGATGATTCTGTCTTAATGTCCCATTTCAGGGACCAAGGAGCCCACGGTCCTAATGGCTGTGCGGAATTGAACCTGGTAATGTTTGGCGCGGCAGGGTTCCCGCCTCTCAGATGATCCGAGTGACAAGTTCATCCTGCAGCCACAGCCATCAGGAAGCAGCCAGAGCGGCAGCTTTTACGTCTTTGGTCCATTTCATCGGCCGTTAGAACCAGCAGAGGCAGCAGGCTGGGAGGACTTATGGAGGGGGGGTCAGATTAACAGGCAGCTGATACAGGTGTGCAGGAGGTATCAGTTCTGTCCATATAGCAAGCTCCGTACTTTTTCAGATGAGGCCAGGATGACAACACTGGTTACTCTGTGACAGGATTAACTGGCAGCTCCGGATGATTTTCTCTGATTCTGTGACTCAACAATTCGGTGATCCACGTTCTATCGGCTTTAAAGACCCCTATCCCAAGTTTCAAATGCTTACAGTTCGGACAGGATTCAGTCTTTTCTCCTGGGCTGTTCCGCTTCCCTCTTTTTTTTGCTGCATTCGGTTGTTCTCCAGCCTCCACATCCTCTCACATCCTCTCTTTTTTTTTTTTGCACATCTGCTGGGTTTGGGTTTTCCTTTCTTCCCTCCAGCGCCTTGCTTGGCCCGAGGCCCTTATACCCAAATTGGTTTACATTGGAGAGATAAATGCTCTGCAAATGCGCTTAAACGCATACAGTAAAAATTGCAGACAGTGCGTGTCAGGATTATCACCCGAGTCAGGGGGAAAAGGAGAGCGCCTCGCTGGCACAAAGCCGGGGAGCCGGAGTGAATCCTGCAGATACAGTCCGTCTCATCCACTCCTCAGAAGAAAGAGAGCAGGATTTAGCATTTGCATGCCAGTCTGTAATTCCTGGCATTATAGAAGTTCTCGCCAACAGTCAAACTCCTGTGCCATTGTGAAAGTATTGTTTCACGGGGGTGAGCAAACTGTGGAGTTACACTTTGAAGAAGGTGTTTTGGTGCTGCAGTTTGGCCCGGCGTGGAGACCACCCTTCAACCAGAATTATGGATGAAGAACTCTGTCAGGACCGCCGCAGAACAAAAAAAAATCCTCTCCGTCATTGACTGTATCTGAGAACAAGAGTGAGTGTAACGTCATCCGTAGAAAATGGTTTTCTTGTGGCTCCAACCAAATGAAGTCAACTCAGTCGCCATTTTTTCATCATATGGATGCCGCCATGTTGGAGCCAGATGCCGTCTAAAAGGCTACGGTCACAAATACGCGATGGGGAGGCATCACCAGAATCTTCAACATTTCATTCCAATGCCTGATTTTTTTTTTCAGTAAATCGTTGGTGTGGTCGTGAATGCAGACGGCAGCTGTCAGATGTGCAGAATGGACCACTTCTTATATGCTGGGCAGCTGGCGGCCAGCGGCGCTTGATATGGATGGCCGCCCTCTGGGGACATTTACACATCGTCCAGTCAGAGCTGCTCCTGGCCGGCAATGCAGCTACCACCGCTCTCTGGCCGCCCAGATGTCACCCCAAAACCTCTGTAGGCCTGTAAAAATGCCAATGCCGCCTCCTGATTACAAATGCCGCCGTGCAGCCACCTGCCAAATTTGCAGAAAAACTTGCAATTAGGTTGCTGCGCTGTGGCATTTTGGGATATGTGACCAAAACCTATTCAGTGATTGTTCCGAGTCGGTCTGAATTATTGACTGTATCTGAGAACTGGACTGAGTGACCTCACCCCCCTGATGTTCCAAACAGGAAGTGCCTGCTGGCTCCAAGGAGCCTAAACCCCACAGACTTCCATAGAGAAAATAAACAGCTGTTACTCAGTCATTCTATTGGTCAGAATAATACTTTTGATACTTGTCCGCTTTGATACTTTTTTTTAACATCTTTATAATAATCATAATTTTTAAGAATATTTTTTCTGTAGTTGAAGTTATAAACTGACCAATCAGATGCCTCAATAAAAGTAGGTGTCCTATGTCCAACGTTCAAAGCATTTGACAGATTTTGTGTAGGCTGCTTTCAGTGGAAGGGCAGTGGCCTTCCAAAAAGCTCACTCCTGATTGGTGAGAGTGGTTGCCATCAGACCGACTTGGACCAATCACAGCTGACAACGTCTGGCTCCAACATGGTGATGCGTATCACAAAAAAATGGTGACTGAATTGACTTCATTTGATTGGAGCTGGAAGTTACTCACTCGCTCTAGTTCTCTGATACAGTCAATGGTCTGAGTCAATGTTTTTTTATGACCCAAACTTTCCTTATAAAGTCATTGATAGAACCTGGTCCATGTTTTCTGTGCTGTAGTTCATCATCAGTCTCATCAAAAGTTTTGCATTTTAAACTAACATTGTTATGAGTAAAAACTTCACCCAACATCATTGATACTCTCTCATAAGTCTCATAATAAAAGCCATGTTTGATTTCATCAAAGGGTTTAAAAAATATCTTAATTCCAAAAAATGTAATTTTATGTAAATTTCATCCATGTATTTGTTACGTCTAGGCTGGATTACTGTAACTCTTTGTTAGCAGCATGTCCTAAAAGTTCTTTAAAAAGTCTTCAGCTTGTTCAAAATGCAGCAGCTAGATTGTTAGCAGGAACCAGCAGAAGAGAACACATTACTCCTGTGTTAGTTTCACTTCACTGGCTCCCAGTTCAATCTAGAATCAAGTTCAAAATCCTCCTGCTAACCTATAAGGCCTTGAATGGTATGGCCCCATCCTATATTAAAGATCTCATAAAGCCTTACCAACCAAACAGAACACTTCACTCACAAAATGCAGGACTGCTTGTGGTTCCTAGAATCTCTAAAAGCACAGTTGGAGGTAGAGCCTTTATCCACCAAGCTCCTGTTTTATGGAATAAACTCCCAGCTCATGTAAGAGAGGCCGACACAGTTTCTACATTCAAAGTTAGACTTAAAACATTCCTCTTTGGACAGGATTATTACCAGACTAGCTAACAATCAGAGATTATTTAACTTACTGCTGCTCTACCTCACCTGCTGTAATGTAGTTTGGGGGAATAATGATCATTTTCATTACATTCATTATGCATATTTCTCCGCAAAGATAAGCAGAGGGAAGATGGTTTAATAAACCGGGCCATGGCGGCCTATTCCCTCTGCTTAGTGGGCTTACGGGGGCTTAGATTAGATTAATAATATATTTATATTGACATGCTAAAACTGCAGATTTTATACCATTGATATTCATATTATTACCATCTGCTATTTTGTACCATATTACATGCAACTTATCGTTAACATGTTTGAATTTAATATCAATACCAGTTAGTTGCTAGCAGGCTACTAGAAGTTGGAAGCTGGAAAAGTATGGTGCACTGGGGTTCTGTTCTCTAATACTTCTCTCCTCTATTCTTTATCTTTTATCCAGTATTATTTTTTATTTTACTCCATAATGCCTCTGTTTGGTGCAGTGTGATTCATATGTTGTCCTTCCAGGTGGATCGTCTGTGCTCCTGTCTTTGGTTGTGGACCTCGCCTCTCTGGCGCATCTCGCACCCCCAGCTGCCCCCCAGTTCCATCTGGATGAAGCTCATCTACACTATTCATACATGTAGCTGTTATTTAAACATGCAGTTGTAGAGTTACATAATCTAATTCTTCTTTAACAGTTCTAGAACATCGCCTGTCCATCCTGGGAGAGAATCCCTCCTTCATATGGACATCCCTGAGGTTTTTTTTTTAGGAGTTTTTCCTCACTGAAAAGGAGGGTCTAAAGGCAGGGATGTCAGTCTAGCTTAGTCTGTTTAGTTTAGTTTAGCAACCAGCTTTACATAAATACTGGTGTGAAGCCCATTGAGGCGGCTATGGTTGTGATTTTGGGCTATAGAATTAAAATGGAATGGAATTGATGTAGTGCATTTTAAAGGATTTAAGTTTCTCCTCTTGAAGATCAAAAATGTTCAGATTATCTTCTGAAATGCATTCCCTTTCTTTAGTCATTTAAATAATTTTGGTCGTTGTTTAAAAACACACCAATCATTAGGTGGGATTAGAACATATTTTATTGTTTGTAAAAAAGTTATGGTCCAAAAATGTTCAAAGACTCCACAAAAGTCTTCAAATAAAACAGTATTACTAGTTTGTTCTTCTGTAAGCTCTTTTTGGATTCAGGTTCACTTCAGGGTTTTGTTTAGTTTTTTTTTTTTTACAAAAAAAAAAAGGTAAAATCCATCCAGAAAAAATCCTCCTTGTTGCCACAATCCTGCCTCACTTGTTACAGCATGCAGAACCAGGCGGTTTCTTCATCAAAAATAAAGTTTTTGGTTTCAGACCACAGAAAGCAAACAGAGGACTTCCCACCTTCTGAAAGTTCTGGCTCTTGTGGGTTTTGACTTCACTTGATCTGAATTTTCTGTTCTGAGGTGATGATTTGTATACAAAAACAGTCAAACTAAATAAAAAAATGGAAGCATCAAAGTTTTAGTTTAAGCTTTTAAAATAAAAAAGTTTATAAACTTTAGAAAGCCTCAAGACTTTTAGGATTTGAACCCTTTCTCTAAAGATCTGCAACCTTTAGTACCAAAAGAGCCGTTTGGGTCGACTGATAATGACCAAAACCCAGCAAGAGCCAAAAAAATCCTACTGTATTGTTCAGCAAAAATACTTTATTTAGTCATTCATTAGTAACATCTAGAATTAAAATAAATAATAATTGAATTGCAACAGTGGCACATTTTTTTTAATATCTGATAACTTTAATTTCTTTTACTTTTGACAGCAGCACATCCTTTCAAAATAAAACACAGGCCTCCTGCTGCTGCAGATTCAGTGGATGCTAGAAAGCCAACATGACATTTTCTGTCATTATTTTGGTGCATCTTCATCCTTTATGTCTTTTTACTCATCTTTTAAGACTAACTCTGCTTCTGAGCAGCAACTCAACCCTGTTGTGCTGCAGAAGCTTGTAACTTTTTTGCTTTAATTATCTGACATGCTAAAAAAAATGATCTAAACCTATTTACCTAAAACAAATGAACCACAACTAATAATACTTTTTCATACTGTCAGCATTTAAAGCTGAAGGCTGAGGCTGCAGATCCTTGAACTATGACACAATATTTATCCGTTTGCAAAACCCACAAAAATAAAGATTTTTTTTGCCTTTTGACACACTGTGTTTTTGAGGCCTTCAGCAAATTGCAGCAAAACTGGAAAATGTTTGGAAGTGCTGAGGCAGGTGTGGAGGAAAATGTCATCTGCTAAAATATGCACATGTGCACAAGTACCTGTGCAGGTAAAGCAGAAAAACCATGGAGAAAACCTTCCTTCCCACCTGCTGCTGCTTTTTCCCCCTGAGGGCACTAAACTCTTGTCGCTGTCTGCTGGCATCAGTGTAAAACCTCTCCACACGCTTATATATGTAGATGCGGGCCTCCCTGAAAGACCCCTCTTTTCTCATCGCTGCAACTTGCCCCCTCCTTTCCAATGGACGCAGACCCCCAACAGAAAGCCCCCGGTGCAGCACAGAAATCACAGCGCACCATTCAATCATTGTTTTTCCCCTCTCTAACCCCCTTTATGGTCCCACTAAAGGTTTTAACGGGGCAGAGAAGGAGGGCTGTCACTGAGGAAACTTAGCCCATTGATGAAGTGACAGGAGCTGCCAGAATATGATCCTAATCCTGTTTCCAGCATTCTTTTAGCCTGCTGGCATCGCAATTCCTCCACACATTCTCTGAGCTGTCAACTAGGAAAATCCCTCTAATAGCGCATTGGCCAGATACACATCAAAGAGCTCCTGGAAACCCTTCAGCGGCTTAGCTGCCATAGACACGCTCGCATTCCCATCAGCCCACTTTCCTGACGCACAGCATCCAGATGTTCATGACAAAATGACCAAACTCTCAAAGGGAACGTGAAAAAATCACCAAAGGTTTGTGGGAAGGATTTCTCAGTTGCACCTTTTTTAGCTTGTGTTGTTTGTTGGTGAAGGGTCACCACTTTTATGGACGTGAGGAAAAGCGTCCAAACAGGTGTCTGACCTTTGCTGACTCCACAAATCCTTTCACTTCTACTTTATCTGGTTCTATTCTTACTTAATCCATCGATATCCAAACTAAGGTAATCTTCTTATGGCAAGGCATTCTGTTTCGGTGCAGCCAAACGGCGGCTGACAGGGTGGGGGAGGACGCGGGGGAGCAACCAGTGTGAGAGGAGTGGCTGGATCTGATGCTCTTTACAGCCTGACACTTTGCTTCAGTCATTTCATGTAGGATTAGTTCTTCTGCTGCAGGGTGGGGGCACAAGTGGCAGGTTCAGCCCTATCCGTGGCGTGTAAACCTCACAGCTGAGGACGGTCGACCCCCTGCGTCTAAATTATTTACGGATCATCAAGGTGTCTTCAGTGAGCCTGAATTAAATCTTCACCACAAAAGGTCTCCGATCAGAAGCGTTTCATGTTACTCTGAGTGACGAAGGCTGGAAACTCAAACCTGCTCACTTTTGGAAGCATTATGAAATCCAGTTCATCAGTCAGTAACATTCTCTCGCTGAGAGCTGCTCTAAAATGCTCTTTTTAACATTTTCTGATGATGGAGGACACAGGTAAAGAATATGAAGATTCATTTCTGAGTATTTCTTTATTCAAATGGTTGTGAATTCGGAGCACATGAAAAAAGATCCCATTTGTGACGTGGAAAATACGCCGGGCGGGACACTAGCTCCCTGCTCCGCTCCATTCTGAAGCATCCATTTGTAGATGTCTGGATCCATGTTGGTTTTCCTCGTCTGAGCCGGCATCCAGCTCAAAACTAGGCGGCTGCATAGCAAGCGCCAACATTGCTCACCATTTTTGTTGCACTGCTTAGAGCCCCTCACAACCCCAAGCTAACGGGAGAGGGTGTAAACAAAGGAATGATGGGAAATGGCGGCAGGCTCACTCCAAACCAACAGCTCAGATTTCTAATGACCTCCTGCTGCTCTGCAGAAACTATGTCTTAGAAAACAACACATTTTTTTGGTTTGGGCTGAAAACAGCATCATCATAGGAAAAAAAAAAGTGGGAATTTGAAAATGGATCACAAGATGATCGGAGTGGGTTTTTATGATGTTTATGTTTTCTAGGAACCAAAAAAAAAATCAAGATGAGAAATATCTGCCAAACATCCGAGAAAAGACGCATTAGCGAAAGATTCTCATGAAGGATTTATTCTTTTGATTAAACAGATAAATTACTCACATTTAAATCAATTAAGAAATACAGTTCTTTGATCTACATGATATAATACACAGTGACTCGGCCTTTTCCCAGCAGAAGCCACCGGATCAGGAAAAGTGTCGAGTTAAATTTGGTTCCAGACCGGCTCCTTTTCTCATCCTCGGATGTTGTCCTTCCCGTCAGAGTTTTTTTTGTCAGAAATTCCTTCCAAGCTGCAGACAAAGCTTTGCTGCTGCTGTGCCGGCAGGACTGTGGAAATCAAGGCTGAGACGTATTAACAAGCGTCTGTGGATTTTTGCAGACGGAGCTGCAGCTGTAAAGGAGTGGACCTTCATGCTTTCCTCAGAGGAGTGCTGGCATGCACGGCTCACTTGGAGGGCTTCATGACTATCAGAGCGAGGAGCCAAAACAAAAGGCAGCATCCATGGAAAAACTCCAAAGTTTCTTCAGTAAATCCTGGTTCTTGTGTTTCTTGAAAGTTCTGCCAGAACGTGTGTCTTTTGTCGAGTGAGTGTGATGATGATGATGGTGTCAAAGGGCACATCCAGACGTGGAGAACAGTTTCTGTTGTTGCCGATGACACGGCTCTGGTTTTGACGTTCTCTGCAGCCTCGCTGTCGTGACGGCAGCGCTGGTCAAACTGGATGCTTTTGGGGTGGATTTCTGCAGGGATACACACGGACACGGGTCACAGATGGGGGGGGGTCGCTGGGGCCTCTGAAGGCCAAACACACGGCTGGAGCCGCTTCAGTTGGGGAGCGTGTCCAATCCCAAAGAGGCTGCGTGCTGCTTGGCCCGCAGACGCAGGTTTTCGATGCTGGTGGTCTTGCTGTTGAGGCTTCCCGGCAGGCCGCCGGGTGCCGCCTGCAGCAGGGGGCTGTTCCACACCTGTTGGGCCTGTGACAGGGACTGGTAGTAGGACTGGCAGGGCAGCGAGCCCAGCGGGGAGGGCATGTTCATGCCCAGGTAGGGCAGGGAGGACGACGCGCTCATGTCAAAGGACGGGTAGTGTACCAGGTTGTTGGTAGCTGCCATGTGCTGCCGAAACTGCTCCTGCAGCCGGAAGAGGCTGAGGGGGGATGAAGCGTAGGAGTTGCTCTGCGCAAAACCGCCGGTCAGGCTGCTGGAGGCCGGCAGGGCGGGGGAGCTCAGCGGCGATTCTGACAGACAGAAAGACAACTTCAGTTTTCACATTCAGCCTGAGGGCGTGTCTCCTGCGGCCCCTGACCACGCCGGTGTTCGTACCTGATGTGGGGCTGAGCCGTCTGCAGTTTGGAGAGCTGCTCCTCGCCTGAGCTGCCGTCTCCCCTTGCACCTCCTCCCTTAGCTTTGGCCTCCCCTCCACTCTCATTTCATCCTCCTCCCTGTCCGCGTTATCCTCCACCGCCGACTCGCCGTCTGACGGCTCCGGGGAGGTGACGTTGACTTCCACACTCGTCTCACCCGCTTGGGGCCGTGCCGCTGCCAGCCGCTCGGACTCGGAGTGACAGGACGAAGAGGAGGAGGGAGGAGGAGGAGTGCGAGACTCGGCAGCCAGGGTGGTGGCGGAGGTGGTGTCCGTTTTGGTGTCCTCTGTGGACCCCTCGGCGGCTGCAGATGCTTCTTTCTGCTTCTGGAGCTGTTCCTTTTGGAGGCTGCGCTGCTTCTTTCGGAACTTTGCCCGGCGGTTCTTGAACCAGACCTGGCACACAAAGCCGGGTCAGACATCTCGACTGCACTCTCAGAACAGGCAATTAAATTGCACTTCAAAGGATCTGAGGGTGTTTGAGTGACGGGTCGCCCTCTTTACCTGCACGCGGGCCTCGGGTAGGTTCGTGCACATGGCCAGACGCTCCCGCATCACCACATCGGGGTAGTGCGTCTTCTGGAAGGTTTTCTCCAGAGCCTCCAGCTGCTGAGCCGTGAAGGCCGTGCGACTGCGCCGCTGCTTTCGGTGCTGGGAGCCATACCGGGCCTCAAGGATAATGTCTTGAAATGTGCAACCGTTGAGAAGCAAGAAACACCAACAGTTTAACTTAAAGGTCAAACCCGAAGGTCACGCTCATGAGATCAGGTCAAAGGTCACAGGTATGGCTCTGAACAGGAGCGGCTGAAACGGTTTTCAATGGAAAAATGAGAAACTGATTGTTACCAGCCAGTCTCTCTGCAAGGGTGAGCGCGTGCACGGAGGGCCTGTAGTCAGGCGCGTGCTGCGCCTGTTGTGCCGCCTGCTGGTGGAGGTTATACATGGCGCTGAGGGAGTTCATGGCGTGGAGAGAGTAGCCGTTCACCCCGTAGTGCTGCATGCTGGTGCCGCTGCCTGCAGAGGAGAGCTGGGAGTTAGATGGGAACGCTTTTCCTGAGGAGGAGAGGTCAGCAGCTGTTTCTGACCAGCTGCTATAAGACAGATTTGTATTTCTGTATCTGATCAAAATCATTCAAACATTTACAGTAAATGTTGAAACGATCCACATTCTGAAAAAATGTGTTAATTTGAAAAAAAATTAAAATAATAATAATATTAAAATATTATCCTTTATTCTAAAATGCTGCTTTATTTCAGATTTTTTTCTTCTCGTTTCAACTAAAAGCGATTTTAATTTCAAACAATTTAGTTGAATTAAAACATGTTTTAAAATATTTAAAAAACCAAATAATATAAAATTTCCATTGAGTAAAATAATATCAACACATTTCAAATAAAAAATCCTATTTTGTTCTCGTGAGTGCAAACCAAACCGATTTTTTTCTGCTTTTAAAATCGGATGGTTTTTGTGGTTAAACCGGATGCCGCGCGTGCGTGCGTTCGGACCGCGGGCTGCTGGGGGTGGGGTAGAAAAATGTTCGTTTTCCTCGCTGAGAGTTTGGCGCGAACGGAACCGTGAGGGCGTCGGGATGAGCCTTTAAACCCGTCTTCAGGCCCGGCGCGCAGGGGACCACGCACGGGCGCGTGGATGACCTTACCTGTGACTGGACGCTTTCCAGAGACTTTAGTCTCATTTGTTAAATGAACCAAATTCTCTTCGATGTTTTGATGCAGTTTTGTGAGGAAACCGTCAGACGCCTCGAGCTCAGGTTCCAACCTTATTATGCAAATGAGCGTGAATTTAGAATTTAAAAGGCTGAAGCTGTGCACGCGCGTCCATTTATCTCCATCAACAAACAAAAATCGGATATTATCAGGATGAATTAAAGGAGATTAACAACAATGTAATTCCATAAACATTCAGACTGGGCTGCGTTGGATCTGTTCGCCGTTTCGAAGACTAAAGTCTGAACACAGAATCTTAATTTGGAGTTTTGTTGTCTTTGGCTGTTTGTCCGCGTGCGCTCCAGCTGTTCACCTTAAGAATAAGTGACCATCAAAATCAGGACGGCAAACTCAAACTCAAGAATTAAAAAAGTGCAGCTTTCGGGATAGTTTGCGGCCAAATTCCAATCAAACCCCCACTTCCAGTCTGTGCGTAAAACTTCTCACCTGTTCCCGCTGCAGCTCAGAAACCGGGAAATTCGTCCCCGTGGATTGTTTGCTTGTTTTGGCCTCTCGGATCACTTCTCCTCCCAAATCCTTCTGCAAACGTTCATGTTCTCCCCCCGGGCTTTGGTCCGGACAGAAATCCCGGGAATACTCCGCTGCGTATCCGCCGTGGTCCGCCTCCTGCCACTGTGGGTGTGGGAGGATGCCCAGCTGCCATCTATCGGCCTTTAAGGAGCTCCGGGTGGGGTCCACGGCGCGCGCGCACGCTGCGTCTGTGCGCCAATCACAGCGCCGGTTCCATTCTCACCCCTCCCTCCGTTCCTGGATGACTGCTGGTCCCGAACCGCCGTTCCAGGCTGGAGAAGTTCAATGAAAACTCTCCATGATTGCAATAGTGAGGGTGTGAAATAAAGCCCAAACAAGGCAAACGAAAGTTCATGGAACAGCGTGGATGCTGGCATCTGAAAAACCCCTTTATTATAGAAAATAAAACTTTCTTAGTGAACTTTGTTTTATAGTTATTGGGCTTTAAATCAATCTGAAATGAATCGAAGCTCACAAACCGAATGTGGCCTGAAATTGAGCGTGTTTGTGCGTGTGCGCATCCCGGGCTGCATGCGTGTGCTCTCTGCGTGGCGCCGACTTTGGCTCGGCGGCTCCCGGGTTAATTCCGGGCTCTAATTTGATTTTGCCCGCATGTTTCGGTGGGAAAGCGGCAGAGATGGAGAGATGCAGGCTGGGCCGCTTTGCTTCCAGCAGCTTCCCGGCCCAGAGGGATTTAGGTTAGGATTGAGGAGACAAGACGCCATTTCACCCTCTAAAAATGTCTGAAAATGACTGCTGGTAAGAGGATTAAAACAATAATGCTCCTCTCTTCTCCTCAAGTTTTTTTTCTTTTTTTTTTTTAAAGAAAAGATTTCTTTTTGCGAAGAAAACCCGTTTAGGCTGGAATTAGGGGCAGCGACAGTAGCCTTTTAATAAAGCTTGCAGATATTTGTTCAATTTTCTTCCATTGAAATGGAAGTTGTGCGCTTGATGTTTGGTCACATTCAGCCTCCTGAAAGGGTCGCTCCAACGTCCATGTCAATACGTATTCGATGTTTTCCATCATTTGGAACGATTGGAGCAACAAGTTTCAGATGTGACGGAACATTATGGACAAACAGACGTCACCGTTTGCACCTTTTTTCTGAGGTCAAACTGGGCCAAACGTTTGGGAGTAAAAGAATCGGATTAACGTGATTGAAATTTAAATTACACGTAAATCCGGGGTGTGTGTGTGTGTGTCTGTGTGGGAGGGGTGTTGTCCTAAAGCAGTTTAAGCACAACTTCGCTTTTACGGAGCGTCACGCGCGAGGACGTCAGGTGCCAGGAGGCGCGTGACAGACACTCAAAGCGCTGCTTTTTAGGAACTCACTCATTACAAAGAAAACTAAAGCTTTGAAAGTTGTTTTTTATTTTTTAAAATCCAGCTAAACCACATCTCATGTTCCGAAGGCCCGACATTCCGCGGGGATTTACTATCTCAGTCCTAAACTAGAAAAACCCCTTCAGGTTTAATTATTCCTGATTTCCAGATGACGCAACCCTCTGCAGGTGATTCTCAGGTGAAAGGGGCGTGTTCTCCTCCAGGACACGCGCACCTTCAGCGTCCCTGGAGTCCCGGAGGATGCTGGTTTCGCATTCCTGATGCAAACATTTAATCTCAGTTTTTGGGTCCAAACTGTTCAGGATTTGCTTTTATTGAACCTAAAAGTTCTGAATAAATCCGAAACATTAAAACCCAGTTCTCGCGTTGTTCATGATGGGATGGATTTTGGATCAAAACAAATTGTTTGGGTTTCAACACAATTTATTTATTTTTTTTCAGTTAGTTTTCACCTGAGTTCAAATAAAAAGAAGTCCCTTTTTAACCTCAACAACCCAGCTTTGGGTCATTTATGAAGTTTTTAGAATGTGGTCTTCTATCCTTTTCTATGTCAGGTGTGCTTGCTTGAATCTGTAACAAACGTGTGTTTTGTGGCTGATTTCGGCTCCTTTTTCTGAGCGTTTCTCACCTTCTCAGCATCCTCCCTGCATGCAGGATGATGCTCCAAAGCAACGCGGTGGCAGGCTAAATCAACGCAGAAATGTATAAATGCTCTCATCATTTAATCAGCTTTATTACGCATGGATCTTTGTCATTTTACCCCTTCAGTGGCTCAACTCCCAGAGAAAGCTGATTCAGCTTTAAAGCCCATTAACTTTTATCATTACTGTAACTTCCTGAAAGCTTTTGCGTTCAGACTCCTTGCTCTTATTCAAGGTTAGCTTGTGCTCATTTGGGTGAAATTAATCATTTTGATGCATGGCTCAGAATTGACTGCTTCTGTGGGACTTGTGTGACTGCAGTAACAAAGCGCCTTGCCATTGGCAATCCTTTGTATTAAAGGAGAATTCACCTTTAAGACAGACCTCACATGCTGCAGTGTTCTAATCTCTGTGGAGTCAAAGCAGTTTTAAACTCACAGCCTTCTCTCCTGTCACAAACTGTTGACACCAAACGCCTCCTTCAGTCGGTGAGGACATCTTCCTCCCAGAGGAGAGAAACCACCGCAGAGGGAATGTCGTTCATTTCAATCATCAAATCCTTTCTCCCCATTTGGTTCCTTTTATGAAAAAAACAAAGCGCCTCTTTCTGCTCCTTCCTGTGGCAACAAAACCAGCAACCGACCTCTGGTCTGTGCTTCATGTTGACCCAACAGTTCTCCAGAAGAAACCAACCTTCACATCTATCCAGAATGAATGTTTCAGAGTGACAGAAAAACCATCAAACACGTTATTAAAGAGCCCAGAATATGAAGGTCACTGAAAGGTCGGAGCTTTGCGAGGACTCAGCAGAAACGTCTCTGCAGTTTGATTCTGATTCTTTTATGTAGGAAGTTCTGTAACCTGAAGAGGCTGTGAGATGTTTTAAGATCTCAGAAAATAGGTTTTATTTAGGACTAGTTTTATCATTTCTTGATTTTGTTGTGAAAATTCAAACTTCAGGTTCCGTCAAAAACTTGAAACAACAAAAACACAAAATTTTAACAAGTTTTTTTGTGTAGTTTATAGTTTCCGTGTCTCATTGCACTAAGTCTAAGAAAACGCCAACTTACTTTAAGTAAGCTGTAACAACTTTTTTACATTTTAAATATCTTGTTGTGTCATTTGATCTTAAAAACATCTTATCAATAAAGCTTTTCATTTTTAAAAGGACCCTTTTTTTAAAGACAATCAGCCAAAGGGGTCAGAATTTTTGACTTATTTCAGAGGAGCCTGTTTTTGCAGTGTGGAAAGTTTTATTTGTTTCAGAATATACTTATAATTTTTGAGACAACATTATTTTAAATATTTTTGATTCTAGTCTAACTTTAAGAAGATTTTGGTTCAGAAATAAGGGTTGTGGTAGCTCTGAAAATAGGATATATTCGGGGAAAAGTGCACTAATATACCAATTTTAAAGAAATAAAACATTTTTTTAGCAATACATGCTAATTTTAAGACATAATTCCAATTACTAGAGAACCATTTTAAAAATGAGTGTCTATAGCCAATGTTAGGATTCATTTAGTCTTAAAATAGCAGAAAATTAGCAGTTATTTAAAGAAACCTTACCAATCCTAATTCTACTACTTCTACTGTTGGGTTGTTTTTTTTTTTGACAATGGACATACATCTTATTTTCTGTATTTGTTTAGAGAAGAACTTGCTTTCTAGTGTTTGCTCCGAGGTTTACCCGTCATGTTTCTATAGTTGGTTTGTCAGGATCCTCAGTGGAGAGTTTCTAAAAGTCATCTACTCCTCAGGAATCCGGACCTCTGAAAACACCTCTTCAGGTATGTTGCTGTGCTTGTCCACAGCTCCAAATTTCATCATTTATGAGTACAAATGATTGCAGTTTCCAACAGATTCACCTTCTCTTGGAGACAAAGAAAAACCTCTGACTGCCCTGGTAAGTCCAGGTGTAAGGCTGAACACCACCCGCTCGGTCCTGCAGCTCGCCGGTTTGCCGTGGCTTCTCCTCTGCCAGACTTGATGTATTGAGGTTGGCAGGTTTGCTTCCTCTCTCCTTCTCAGTGCTGGTTTGGGTTGAGCCCCTCAGGCTGCGGCCCAGCACAAGGGTTCCTATTGTCAGGGCCTAATCCAGGGGCTACGCAGCTTTAGCAACATGGTGGGATAAAAGCCCATCAAACCTCTGCTTTATGGGGGTAAATCTTTCCTAATCCCTCGCTTTATCTAAACAAAAGGAGAGAAACAAGAGGATAGAAAGAAATTGTGCAGACGCATAGCGAGGCCGGGAGCTACCGTGCAAAGAAGTAGTTTCACCAGAGAAGCTAACTGTTTTTGACAGGCTTTCACTAAAGCACTGACGGCACACAGACACCAGGAATCCAAAAGGGTTTTCTCCCTTTTTCTGAAGTTAAGCTTAAGATCATTTAAGGATATGTTGAAATTAGTGAGATTAAATTCAGAAACTTCAGTGATGACGAGCTGTGGCGGCGGCAGCTCGGCATCAAAGAAGAATGTGTTCCTGGGTCAGTAAGTTGACCCAAAGAGGCAACAAAAATGATGCTGGACCTATTTTCTGATGTTTTCTCAAACTGGGAAAAGGAGGATGAGAATTTCGCTGTTCCTCGTGAATCTATGCCAAAAGACTCCACAAATACTAAAAACACTGTTCTTTATAAAGAGCAGCCCGATGTGTAGGGGTCTAACAATTAACCAGACAATCAAAGAATCGGTGTCTATTCTATAGGATCGAATTCAATCGACGTATATGTTATAAAGTTGTTTCAGAATGAGATAATTTCATTTTTACGATGGTCCCAGTAAATACTTGATTCTGGTTGACTGTGGATTGAAAACTGACAATGCACGTCCAATGCATCGGCAAAATCCACTTCCGTTGTGGCTTTTTTGTCTGCAGCATTTTTTGCAGCAGTGTTGGTTGTTATTTACAGCAGTGTTTGTTGTTATTTACAG